>JAQFVV010006263.1:4715202-5255202 GCA_028023455.1 Epiperipatus broadwayi | reverse complement strand
TTAAAAAAATCACTCTGTTAAAATGATTCGCTGTTGCTATTTATGTCAAATCTAATAATGAAACTATTGAAAATTTTGTAAATATAGAATTAAATGAATAAAATGTTATGAGGAAAAAATCTCCCTATACATATATATATATATATTATTTAAATTCAAATTATAGGGCATTCTTAGCAAGTTTATTAAAATGATTTTTAGAAAGTATGATTTATAAAAAATCCTTATAGCATGCACATAAACCGTATATCATTCATGATATCAGCTCAAGATCCAATGTTTGTAGCCCAGTTATTTCACTTCGAGTGCTCAAACTTT
This sequence comes from Epiperipatus broadwayi, assembly GCA_028023455.1. Lineage (NCBI taxonomy): Eukaryota > Metazoa > Onychophora > Udeonychophora > Euonychophora > Peripatidae > Epiperipatus > Epiperipatus broadwayi. The sequence continues at coordinate 5,254,884 of JAQFVV010006263.1, read as the reverse complement.
TTATGTACTCCCAAGCATTCACTTAGTATCATTACTTCAGAAATATTTTTTAGTTTGTGTATTTATAATATTTTAAATAGCTTTACTTTTCCAGTTATTTATTTTTTAATTGATCAATTGAAACTAAGTTACCCTTAACAATTGTTCTAAAGTTCCTAAACACTCCTAATTTATCTATATTTCATTTCTTTTATAAAATCTAATCTTTTTTTGTACTTGGATAACACTTTTGTGTGCTTTTAATATACAAATAATATAGAAAAAAAAGCCAACAACTAAGTACATGTGAAATAAAAGCAGTAAATCATCATGGGATTGTGTAATATCGGAGATCAAGAAATGGTCATTTAAGTTTTGACCCAAAATTTTTAACACTCATCACTCTGTCATTATGTTAAATTGCACAGATAAAACTTAATTGAATGGCTGTTGTTTTGGATTGCAATAACATTTAAACCCAAAAGTGTCAATTGAGCTTCAATCCAGCAATCTTAGTTCTCAAGTCTGTCATACCATTAAATTACATAAAAAAAGTCAATGAATATTTAGATAAACTATAGAAATGAAAGAAATGATAATAAAAAAAACTGAAGAAATAAATTAATATGATAGTGAGAATGGTGATTTCAATTTTAAAAAAGCTGACTGTGGGTAATAATTTTATGGCTAACATCTTAAAAAGCATTCAGATCTGAAAGTATCAGATCAAATAATTTATTATAGATATGGATAAGTAGCTTATGGTCTTAATATAAAAACTGAGATCAAAAATTATAAAAAGCAATTCAAAATGATGGAATATCAGCCAAATTTTTAAAAATATCAGAAAAAATGAAATTATTGGTTGAATATATATATATATATAGCCTAGAATATATATATTACTTAAAGGCTGTTTTAATACTTTTTAAAAAAATGTTTTCAAAAGAATGCCCTTTCTAAAAATATTTTTACATTGTGATGAAGGATTAAAGATGGTATTCAGATAATAATTATGTGACGTTCAAGCATCAAAGTGATCAATGAAGTTTTGATCCAAGAACCTTCAGTTCTCAACTAATTCAAATACGTCAATATGTCAGTTATAATGGTTTCCTATGCTGATTTGATTTTAAATATCTTTGAAAAAATTAAACAGATAATATGATTGAAGTGTTGAAAAAAAAATAATAAAGAGTTTTGCTGTACCAATTTATTTTGAGATCAAAAAGGAACATTTGAATAAAACTAACATTTCAAAAAACCTATAGAGAAATTAAATATGGATATTTTATCACCACATATAGCAGTGGTTCTCTAAAAATTATCTTATTACTAATTTATTTAAAAGAAAATATGCAGTATTTTTTGATTGGCAAAATAATACATATAGATTCAAAACTAGAAGTTTTTATCAACCAATAATTTTTAAGCCTTCTTAAGACTTAAAATGATCTATGGATCAAAACTGCAAAAAAGATACAGACATTTGTTGATTGTGATAACTTCAAGTCTTTTTTGATGCTTTGAAAACAATATGTGAGTTTAAAAAATGGTATCGCAATTAAATCCATGAATAGAATTGTCTTTTATGAAGCCAATGGTATTTTGAACAGATGAAAGACTAATTTGATCATCTTTTGTATTATAATACAGAAATTAAGCTGGTGATTTTTAATGATTTATCCATTTTATTTTACTTAATTAAATAACAACATTCCACTTAGTGAAGTCAATATAGTTGATTGTAATCATAAAAATGGAAAGGTTGAAAGTCCTGATGAAATACCTGAGGAAGTCTTAGTTTCAAAAATATTGGAATTTTTTAGGAATGTAGAGTGTCATGGTAATGCCTCATCTTAAAGATACTTATATTGTTCTAATCTAAAAAATGAAGAGAATTGATGTTGCAGTAATTAAAGGGAATATCCTTATTCGTATATCAAAGATACATTCAAGAATTATGTTGAATATGTTGTTTCCAATTACAGATGGCAGAAACTCTGCATGATTTTAGAGAATCAGAAGCATTATAAATATAGTTTTTATTATCATGCAATAAAAATTTTGAGAACAAAAAATTGATGTATATATTTATTGATTTGGTCAAGGCATGTGACTCAATTAATTGATTGGTCTAAATTACTATTTAAAATTAATTATTTATTCATCAAAATTTATTTATATTATACAGCCAGATGATGAAATGAGAGGAAATGTTATTACTACAGTTGGAAAATCTGAGGCATTTGAAATGAAAACTAATATTAAAAAAGGATGTGTACTTACTTGAACATTGTTTTCAATTTCTATGACTGTAGTACTTGAATTTGATATAAGTAGCTTAATAAATCAATGATCAAAGTGTGGTACAAGTTTGATGGTACAAATTTTTAATTTGCATTGATTAAAAATGCAAGAAAATGCAACTTCTTGGATTCTGATTTAAAATAAGCTAATAATTGTGTTATCCTTTCCAGATTAAAAGATTACCTACAGAATATACTTAATATTTTGAATGCAATATTTATTTTTGTTTAGTAATTAATATTCAAAAATTTGTTTTGTAATATATTATAAATTATTTATCAGCTACAATGGAAACAAAATCTTCAGCAACTTGAAGCTTGAATAGTTATCAACTTGAGAATGTAATCTAATTTTAATATCTTGGGAAAGTTGGACCTTTATTGAGATGCAGAACAGTTTTCAATATGCTGCTTTTAACAGTGAAATGACTATTGATACTAAATTACCCATATATAAAACTGTTTATTTTATCTAATTTATTGTATGGGAATAAGATTTGGACATTCTTTTGATATAATGTAAAGACCTTAGAAAGATTTTATTTAAGGATAAATATGGAGCAATGACAGCTCTGAAAGCACTAAGTCTGTAAATCAGAATATATATACAAAAGCTTAGAAATTATTACATAAAAAAAATTTACCACAATGCATCGGTGTATTATTAATTAAGGATGATCTGTAAAAATTTTAAAATACAATGGCAAATTCATAATACCAATCAAACTGTTTTTTAACTGGCTGGAAGTGATTTTGTAAAGTACACTATTGTAAAAATCACTTCTTTATTAGAATCAAACATCACATGATCACCATTTTTATGCTTATACAAGCTGTTTACACAGATGCAAAACTCTCCAAATAACAGTATCACTCAGTGCAAGCCAGAGTAATCAGCGGATGTAGGAAGGTTTGTACATAAAATCCCTATCTGGTGCCTACTCATCCAATATCTCCAGACTAGTTTTTAGTTTATGGCTTTCATCAATAGCAAATCTTGGATCCAATAGGATTATGGTGACTGTGGTTATTAAAGAACCAAAGATGACACCAAAAAGTATGAATGCTAAACTGAGTTTAGATCTATACAACTATACAAGCTAATGAACTTGAATTGAAAACATTATTGTGTATTCATTTTGGACTCAAAGCTTTATAGTTAGCTAAAAAATAAAAGGTGGCTTCTGGAGAGTGCCATTGTATCCTAAAATCTAGGTGCAGTGCTCTCAGATCCAAAGCTCCTCACTGATAAAAACCACAAGCTAGAAACTAGTCTGAGGATATTAGACAAGTAGGTACTAGATATCCTGCATCCATTGATCACTTTGGCTTGTACTGAGTGGTGCTACTGTATGGAAAATTTTGTCTCTGTCATTAGAGTCAACATGTGAATTGAATGAAGAATACAATATTTCCTAAAAAGATGTTCTTTGATGAACTTAAGCATGTTTTTTGGGAAGAAATAGAACTGATTTATTTTATAAATACCATCTTAAGGACATTTTAAAAAAGTGTGATGTTGATTGTTTTTATTGGAAAGATTTGGCAGAGAATAGAGTATGAGAGCTATACAAGGGGGTACTCAAAAGTAACCAAAATTTTTAGTAAAAAAATTATGTTTAAGTGTTATAAATTTAATCTTCTTTAAAGTAGTGCTCAATTAATCCAATACACCAGACTAAATGTATTTTTCACTTTTTGAAGTAGTCCAGAACACTTATAAAGTGAAGCCTTTTAATACCTGCATAGTTTTTTTTCTTCACCACTAAATCTGCAAAAAAATTGAGACATTTTTTCATTTGGGAGAATAAAAAGAAGTAACACTGTTAGAGATCAAGCAAATATGACATAGTAAGATGGATCATGCTAAATTTATTAAAAATTGTTTCACACTTAAGACTGCATGCATTGAAGCTTACACTCCTCACATTGCCACAAAATGGGACATTTATATTTTACTGCATCACAAAAATATTTAATATTTCAGAATTGGTAGATAAAATATCTGATTGTTATAAACTAATTTTGAGAGAAAAATACTATTTGCATCAAAAAAACTCAGCATTATCTTGATATTGGACTTCACTCACCATGTGAATTTGATAAATTTTATTAAACCATTCATAATATAAACTTGTATCTTACCCAGAACCGCTTTCTTATAATCTGTTTCAAGCATTACAGCTGTTTTATTTGCCATTTTCTCTAAAAGAAAAACAGAATTTCACATTTTTCCAACTTTTCAGTCATTACAAAAAATACGTGAAACACACTTTTCATAAAAATGTGCTTCATGGTACCATGAATTCTTCCTCATGGTAATGTCATTTAGCATATTGATGCAGAAGGGTTTCACTTGGGGAGCAAAATAAGCCTCATTAATAGCACAACTGTAATTAAAAACCTGCTTAGTGAATTGAGAAAATTTGTTATTTTTACTTTTTTTTTTTTTTTACATACATGTAAATAACTATTTTTATAAAAAATATTTAATTTTTATATATAGCCAAAATTCATTAATGTTTGATTTTCTTTCTTTTTTATTATATATGTAATTGTTTAATAATGGTGATTATATTTCTTTAAAATGTAATGAATTGTGTAAACGAATTGATCCTATTAATTTTTATTTTATCATTTCTATATCACTATTATAGTATTATAATAATTATTGTAATATTTTAATTATAGACTTTATCTCTCACCATCATTAAAAATATATATTTATGTATACTATATTAAAATAAAGGTAACTATGATCTACAGTCATAAAAATGTAACACTTTATATTTCAGTAATGAAGGCCACACCACATTATATTGGAATCTTATTTTTACTGCCAACGCACTAACATATATATGACCATTCCAGAACAATTTGAGATTTTATTCCCTAGTTAGATATTTATTTTCCAGCCTATTATATTGAAAAAAAAAATTTTTTTTAAAGAAGTGGATAACCAGGAATGAGTAGTAATTGATGTCAAAAGTTATATTATAAAAAAATTTTCAGACAAGTAATTTAATTAATAAAATAAATACAAATAAAATGTGGGAAATATTGCCCCATAAGAATTAATGCAGTTGTATAGTGGCTCATCAACTCAAGAGCTATGGATCATACTTCTAGACCAGTCACTTTTAGAATTCAAACTTCATATGAACTTTTACAATAAACCTTTCAATATTTTTATCCATCTTTATTGACTGCAATTTTCACTATTGAGACTGTCATTCTGAAACAATTTATCAGCTTTGGATGGGAGTGTTGAAGTTAATTAAATGTCAATAAGGTATGATATTTTTTATTAAATGCATGTAAATTTGATACCAATTATGTGTCATATCACATAATCACCATTTCTTATGCTTACATGTGATTTTAAGAAGAGTACGAAACTCTTGATACAATATTGTCACCAAATGCAAGTCTTTGTTGTCATTGTATATGGGAAGATTTGTGCTTAAAATCCCTATTTAGTACCTATTCATTTAACATCACAATACTAGTTTCTAGTTTATGGCTTTCATCAATAAGGAGCCTTGGATTTGAGAGCACTGCACCTAGACCTTAGGATCTAATGCAACCCTCTAGAAGCCACCTTTTACCTATTTGATTAACTATAAAGCTAGGAGCCCTAGGGCTGATGAAGCACAACATATTCCAGCTATGTGAAAGCCTCTCATTTTCTCTAATATTAACTTAAAATTAATAGGTGAAAAAACTCAGGGAAATAAACATTTTGATAAGCCTCATATTGTGAATGCTGAACTACTTCAAGTTGAATCTCATTTCTCATCTCGCACTGAGTCATGTTATTGTTTGAGATCTAATTTTTTTTTTTTCAAAAGTTAGCCTTGATAATGGCAGATGCTAGTCCATTGAAATATCAGTATGAAATGGAAAATAATGCACAGTTCAACCCAAAAACTATTAATTTATATATATATATTTTAAAATTCAAGACCTTAGAACCGCATGGATTGAATTTGAACACTGGAACTATTACATCTCTGGGTTACCTGGTCTCCTAAATGATTTCTATATGTGTGTTTTTTATGTGAAAATTTTCTTATATGAGGTTTTTTTATGTAAAGATTGGTTACATGGATGTTTAATATCTGTGTTTAATTGGTTTATAGATAAATAATTAGTTATAAATTATTGTACTTTGCACTAACTATAATTTTTAAAATGTATAAGTATTTTAGTTTTTAATGAATATTAATGTGAGCACAGCTATTTTTTGTGTGTGAGCATAGTTTAATTTTTCTATGTATGCACATATGTATATTTTAATTTTTAATTTTGGATTTTTTATTTTTATATTTATTTTAATTTAAATAGAATTTAAGCTTGATTAGGAGGGAATGTAGTTTGGTTTTTTTTTGTTTGAATTTTGTCATTGATTGGGTAGATATTCTGTGTTAGATTTTGTGACCAATCAGGGGGGTTTTGTTAAATTTTTAATCTTTTACCAAATCTGTAATTTTTGATTATCGCCATTTTACTGTGTATTTCTTTTCTTTCTGATGAAAACCAGTCCTCTGGTTGAAGTATTATATTATTTATTGGATTTATAAGTCTTTATTTTTTTGTTTTTATATGTATTTCCTTTGGTTAGTTTGTTTTATATATATATATATAGTAAGTCTTGAATAGAATTTCAAAAAATTATAAAGATCTGGAAAGATACTATTTGTGAAATGTATGTATAAAATGTTCTAAATGATGTGAAAAAAGGCATTAATTGATGAAACTGGATTAAACTTTATCCTATAATGGATTGGTAATATTTAAAAATGATAATGAAAATGATATTATATAAATATTATCATCATTAACAGTAAATGAGTACAGCCATTTTTATTTAAAAATAAAAAAGTAAACATAAATCAGATGATTATATAAACCAATCAATTAAACATTACTTTCACATGTATATATGCTAATTTCAGTTGATGATATCGTTGAATCTTTTTTAAAATACTTTAATACCTTGCCTAAGTATTCTCTCATTATGTTTTGACTTTAACCATATAATAATTATTATTGCATTTCTTTAGAATGCTTTTAAGATAATTTTTGTAATCTAAATATGTAGTCTGATATTTATTTCTTTTACATACCTAGTTGAAACTGAAGGTGTGCTCTTTACCGTTATTGATTCAGTATCATCACATTCAATGAGTTACTTAATATAATAATTGATCTTTTGATTTTATTATCATATTTTTAAAATCCTGTGAAGTACCCTTTTTAAAATAAGTCAGGAAAAATTAAATAATTTTAAATAGATAATGAAATGATTTATTATTCAGGAATTTATTAGAAGTTTGATCAAATGACAGTGGAATCATGGTTCATGGACTTTGACTTCTGAAATTTATCATTCTACAATTGCATTAAATCAAACAGGGCAAAATAATAAAATAGTTTGCTGCATAAGAATTCATATGAAGTTCAAAAACTAGAAATAATAGAACTAGAACTATGATTCATGGACTTGATCTTTAGACTCACTATGCAGTAAACATAGAGAACATAGTTCAGTTGTCAATTGATGTAATCTAAAGCTCAACATTTATAGATTACAGCTTAATTTCTAATATTTTCAGTATTCAAACTTCTTATGAACTCCATAGCAATAAACTTTATTGACTATTTATGTATAGCTAAGGTGAAAGGAGTTTTCTATTAACTGAAAGGAGACCCTTTGATTCCTCTTGGAGGCCTTAAAGGAACCGAGCAAGGCAAATTCCTAATGTCCACTCCATATGTTCTTGTCGTTGCAGCTGTTATTACTATGTGATTATTCATATAGTATACGAACATGGATGGGCTGCTCACCAACACGCATTAGCCAGCATGGTGAGTTTATTGGCTTTTTACCTCCGAGTTTAAGAATATTTTTTTCAATATATACAATCATGACAGACAAAAATAAATCATGGCCCTTATTCCCAGGAGGCTGTAAAGTCACCAACCAAGGCAGCGGTTGGTGGCCGAAGGCGGAGGGTGCTAAGAATCCCCTGATTGCGGACTCAGGCTGCCATTTGATGATGACTTTTTATTTAGGTACTTACAACTGCAGATCACTTTCAAGTGAAGGAAGATTGCAAGAGTTAGAAGAAGAACTGTCTTATATTAAATGGGACATTATTGGACTTTGTGAAGTTAGAAGAAAAGGTGAAGAAACAATTGATTTAAAAAGTGGACATATACTCTACTATAAAGGCACAAATATTGGAAATACAAGTGGAGTAGGATTCATTATAAATAAAAAATGGAAGAATAACATTGTGGAGATTGATGGTGTATCAGACAGAGTGGCAAGATTAGTTTTACAACTTAATAGCAGATACCAAATGCAGATAATTCAGGTTTATGCCCCAACAAGTTCTCATAGTGATGAAGTTATAGAAGATTTTTATATGGATGTACAAAAGGCTTTTGATCAGAGTAAACAACATTTTAAAATTGTTATGGGAGACTTTAATGCTAGAATTGGTAAACAAATGAAAGATGAAAATGCTGTAGGTAATTTTGGTTATGGTAATAGAAATGAGAGAGGACATAGACTTGTGGAGTTTGCAGAAAAAGAAAAACTTTATATTATGAATTTTTTTTTTTGAAAAAAATGTTAAAAGGAAATGGACATGGAAGCATCCAAATGAAGGTACAGCAGAATTGGATTATATTTTGACTAACAGAAAATACATATTTCAAGATTGTAATGTTCTTAATAAATTTAACACAGGAAGTGATCATCGATTAGTAAGATGTAAGATACATGTTAATGCAAAACTAGAGAGACAAAAATTATTAAGAAAAACAATATTTACAGTTGATATTCCTAATCTTCAGAAACATTCTAATGAATTTAAATTAGAACTTACAAATCGGTTTCAAGTATTAGTAGATTTTGAACATGATTCAGATTTGAATGACATTAATAGGAAAATAACTGATACACTTTTAAAAACTGCAACAAAGATAGCTGGTAGAAAAAAGCAGCAATTGACCAATAAAATTTCTACTGAGACTAGAGAATTTATGAAGAAAAGAAGGAATATGAGGATATACAACAATGATGCATTAAAAAAGATTGAATATCTCGAATTTTGTAAAATGGTGTGGAAAAGAGTTGAAAATGATATAAGAAAGTATAATTGTGAACTAGCAAGGAAAGCTGTAGAAGAGAATAAAAGTCTAAAGAGTGTAAAACAACATTTTGGTATTGGTAGGAAATTTATATCTGCAATAAGAAAAAAAGATGGCATTATTACTAAAAAGAGAGATGACATCATGAAATGTGTAGAAGACTTCTATCAAGAATTATATAGTAATAAAGAACAAGTGCCTCCTATACCTATTATATCTTCCGAATTGCCCAGAATTTTGAATGAGGAAGTGAGACATGCAATTAAATTTATGAAGAAAGGGAAGGCTCCAGGTAATGATGGAATTATAATTGATATATTAAAAGAAGCAGGTGAAGAAATAGAAATTTTTTTAGCAAAGTTATATACCAAATGTCTAAATGATAAAGATGTACCAGATGATTGGAAGAATGCAGTATTAATATTAATATTTAAAAAAGGTGATAAAGAAGATATTAGAAATTACAGACCTATCAGTCTTTTATCAGTTTTATACAAAATTTTTACTAAGATAATTACAACTCATCTACAGAAAACACTGGATTTCCACCAACCAAGAGAACAAGCTGGATTTAAAAGTGGTTTTAGTACAGTAGATCATATCCAGGTATTGAGAGAAATTATAGAAAGGACAAATGAATATGAGTTGCCATTATGCTTAGGATTTGTAGACTATGAAAAGGCATTTGATTCTATAAACATTTCTTCAGTGATTAAAGCATTGGATCATCAAGGTGTAGATCCAGGATATTGTCATATTTTAAAGAATATTTATAAAAATGCAACAGCAACAATTAGATTACATAATGATAGTAGGAAAATCAACATTGAAAAGGGTGTAAGACAGGGTGACTCCATATCTCCAAAACTTTTTACAGCAGTGCTGCAAGAAGTATTTTGTGGATTAAAATGGGAAGCTAAAGGAGTGAAAGTAAATGGAGATTATTTAAGTCATTTAGATTTTGCAGATGATGTAGTTGTTTTTGCAAATAATGCTTTAGAGCTACAGGAAATGTTGCAGGAGTTATCAGATGAAAGTAGGAAAGTAGGACTAAAGATAAATGTTAAAAAGACTAAAGTAATGTTTAATAGATTTTCTCAAAATATGAAAATAAAGATTGATTATGATGAGTTAGAAGAAGTTAACAGTTACAAATACCTTGGTCAGATTATTAATACAGATGGAAACATAATGGATGAAATTAATCATAGAATTAAACTTGGTTGGAGTGCTTTTGGTAGAAATAACTTGATACTAAAAGGAAATATGCCTATGTGTTTGAAAAGGAAGGTTTTTAATAAATGTGTTTTGCCAGTTCTTACTTATGGATCTGAGACTTGGACACTTAATAGAAGAGCAATACAGAGACTTCAGACCACTCAAAGAAGTATGGAGAGATGCATGTTGGGAGTAACAAGAAGGGATCGAAAACACAATGTATGGGTAAGAGAACAAACAGGTGTTACTGACCTCATTGAAAAAATTAAAAGACTGAAGTGGAGTTGGGCTGGACATATTGTTAGAAGAGATGATAATAGATGGACAATTGAAATTTTAAACTGGATTCCAAGAGATTGTAAAAGACCCAGAAAGAGACCACATGTGAGATGGATGGATGAAATAAGAAAGTGTGCAGGGGTGATATGGAGAAGAGAAGCTAAAGATAGGAAAAGATGGATTGAACTTGGAAAGACCTTTATCCTGCAGTGGATTGATAATGGTTGATGATGATGATGATGAAGGTGAAATAGTTATATGCTTTATTTTCATCTATTTAAGTAAATCCACAGCACACCAGAGTTGTGATTCAACACCAACTTCATTTTTGTACCTAAAAAAATATCAAGATCTTTAAATTGATTCATATCCTAAAAATGATAATCATCAAAAATAAAAGTCATTGAAGAGTATTCTTCCATCACTGGCTGATGAAGCATTTAAATTTTTTGAACATTAATTATTGAGTTAAAGCCATTATAAGTTGCACTCAAAACAAAAACATTTTGTAGATGTTCCTCTAAATTAGCAAGAATAGTACAAACATTAAGCATATGTCCTAAAAAAATGTTTGTTTTTGATTTTAAGAAGTAGGACTAATGCATACCTGTTTCATGAGCCAGCTACAAATTGGTCCTCATAAAAATGGAAGCAAAGTACACATATCTGATCATTTCAAATACCTCAAATTTTTCACAGTAATCATATTTCCTCCCTCTTCGTCATGTAAAATGTACATTGAAAAAAAAATCATTCAGTAGACAAATAGTTAATGTCAAACATCCGCCAAAACTCTTTATGATTAACAGAATCAAATGACTTAATAAATCAGTGAAAGTAATTTAAAATATCGTACTTTGCTTTTTTTTTTGCAAGTTTATAAAATGTTAATTTTCTAAAATCGTACTAAATTTCTGATAATAATTTATCTATGATGAAAAAACTTAAACAATAAAATTATTACAAGTATTTTAACTGAAATTGACGACAGTGATATTCCAGATAATTATCGCAATCTTTTTTAGTCTCTTTTTTATAAATCGAAACAATAAAAGCATTCTTAGGTTACTTCATCACCCTATTTTAAATTTTTTCCAAATATCTCATCAGGGCCTGCATTCTGTCTAGTTTACAAAGAAATGTTTTAAATATACACATACAAACAAAATACATTTGAAAAGAATTGATTTTTATGCTACTTATTTATTTATTAAATTATAGCAAAAAAATGAAACATAAATTAAAATTCAATTATACGATTGAATATCAGCTTGAATTACATACATAGCTTTTAGTTAAGTAAACATTACGATTTTTACTTTAAAAAAACATGTAAAAATAGAAAGTATATAGTCAATTTTTACAAAAAATAATACTATTAAACTATCTCCTTATCTATATCTCTATCTGACAATGTTTGTCTATATATCTATCAATACATACACTTTTTTATCTATTTATCAATCTCTTATTTCAGCCTACTTGTACATCTAACTATGTATTTTACTTCCTGTCCATCTAACTATTTTTATTCATACATTCATCTGGCTGTATAACTTTTTATCCACTAATTTATCTGTTATGTCTACCTATATATCTTTTTATTCATCCATCTCTCTAATTTTAATATCCATTTGTCTATATTTTTATCTGTTTATTCATTTATCTACCTACCTATCTATTTATGTATCAATTAAATCGAAAATTTTCGAGGGCTACTGATATTTTATATTTATCACCCAATTTATGACCCATGTGACTTTGTCGAAACATTGGTTTATATATGTATTTAATATGTATTTTCAATAAATTATACTTGGATATACCCAGATAATATTTCATTTTTTTCTATATATATATATATATATATTTGTCTATCTATATCAATTATTTCATCCAACTATCTACATGTCTGTCTATATATATATGTTTATCTATTTATCCATCCATTCAATTTTAATTTCCATTTGCCTGTTTTTATCTGGTATCCATTTATTTATCTGTTTATCTGTCTACCTAACTATCTATTTATCTATTAACTATCTTTTATTTATCTATTTTCCTGTTTATTGTTTATATATATATATATATATTCAGCTGATCATCTATTCATTCATCTACCTGTACATGTCATCTATCTGTCAATCTATTTATTTATCTGTCATTCTGTCTATATATCTTTTTATCTATCTATTTGACTAATTTTAACATCCATTTGTTTGTCTATTCACCTATTTGACTGTTTATGTATCTATTTATCCATCCAGTTATCCATTCATCTTTTATTCATCTATCATATTTCAATCTATCTACCTATTTTTTTATTTACTTATCTATTTATTTATCTGTCTGCTGGTCCATTTGTTCAGCTATCCATTTATTCATTCATCTATATATCTACTTGTTTATCTATTGTCAATGTTTCTATGCATTTGTCATCCATCTATTCATCCATCTATATTGTATATCCAATTATTTATATATCTACATCTTTTTTTATTATCAGTAGCAACAATTTATAAATAAGTAGGGTTATCCAAACTTCAGAAGAAGAAAAAAATAAACAAAGATAGAAAAAGAAAAAAAGTATATTAGAGATGGGTTTTTAAGATTATTATACAATTCAATCTATGATGATACAAATATACCCAGTAGAAATATAACTTCACAAGAATATATTAATATCACATCTAGTAAACTAATGAACATATCAATTGGTCTCGTAATTTTGTTATCATATTTTAGAATTTTACAGAATAAATTTAAATAAATTTTTTCTAACATTAATTTTCATATAATAAATAATGGCAAAGTAACAATTCTATGTACAATTAACTTAATGCAGTAATTATATTACTGTAATAAAATAAATGCCTCCCTTTTTAATGCGTTAGCTGCAGAAGCAGCATACTGGAGTCTGTGTTACGTTTCAACAATAAGACAAACTATTTGTTTCACATTCTAAAATTGATAATCAAGCAAATTAAAAGTAATTGAATAATTTTCTTCCATCACTAATTGATTAAAGAATTGATTCCTTTGGAAAATGATATTAAATTAAAATCTTTAAAATTAAGACTATTGTGTAGAGTATCATTTGAACTGGCAAGGATAACACAATCATCATAACATTACAAATCTAGAAACCAAAAAAAATTAAGATATTTTTATCGATTCAAATTAAAAACTTCACTACCAAACCTATATACATCTTTATACCTGCTTCATAAAGCCATTGTAATCTGCTGCAAAACCAGTATGATAAAAATGGAAAACAAAATTGTAAATAGTAGAAATCCTTGTTTAATATCAGTTTTTCATTTTAAATGCCTTGGATTTTCCATTAGTAATATTAACACTTTCTCTCACTCCATCTTATCAAAGTTGAAAAATACAAATAAACTTTGCAAACAACTAATAATTTTCAATACTATCACAAGTAGGTTCGATTAAATTAAATATTTTGACTAAATTAATAAAAACAATATGTAATCTATTTCATTTTTATGCCAATAAAAACCACATCACAAGTTTTTTTTTGATTAATAAATCACATTGAATGCATTATTCAGTATTAAAAGGAAGTCCATAATGAATTCCTGAATATCATAGATATATAGACAAAGTCTACAAAATTTTGCTGGGTTATTATTATTACTACTACTATGAGTTTTTAGAGGTAAATGCATAAAAGTCTAGCCGCATTATATAATTAATTAAGTGATGTAAAATTTAGTTGGCCACATATTTTTCTATAAAACTATTTTTAACAGAATATTATATATTAAATAAATAAAAGATGAACTATTAATTGTTTGTTAAGATTTAAAAAACTTAATGCTTAATCCTAATTAAATTATTAGCATAATATTATCATTGTTTATCATTATCAATCCACTGCAAAATGAAGCTTTCTACAAATTCACTCCATCTTCTCTGATCTCTAGTCTGTCTTATTCATACCACTCCCATACACTTTCTTATTTCATCCCATCCATCTCAAAGGTAGTCTTTTTCTGGATCATTTACAATCTCTTGGAATCCAGTTTAAGATTTCAACTATCCATCTAATTATCTCTTCTAGAAATATGTCCAGCCCAACTCCACTTCAGTCTTTTAATCCTTTCAATGATGTCAGTAACACCCGTTTGTTCTCTTATCCATATATTGCATTTTTGATCTCTTCTTACTATTTCTAACAAGCATCTCTACATAATTCTTTGAGTGGTCTGAAGTCTCTGTATTGCTCTTCTGTTAAGTAAGCAAGTCTCAGATCCATAAGTAAGAACTGGTAAAACACATTTATTAAAAACCTTCCTTTTCAAACACATAGGCATATTTCCTTTTAATATTAAATTATTTCTACCAAAAGCACTCCAACCAAGTTTAATTCTATGATTAATTTCATCCATTATGTTTCCATCTGTAGTAATAATCTGACCAAGGTATTTGTAGTTGTTAACTTCTTCTAACTCATCATTATCAATCTTTATTTTCATCTTTTGAGAAAATCCATTAAACATTAGTTTAGTCTTTTTAACATTTATCTTTAGTCCTACTTTCTTACTTTCATCTGATAACTCCTGCAACATTTCCTGCAGCTCTAAAGCATTATTTGCAAAAAAAAACTACATCATCTGCAAAATCTAAATGACTTAAATAATCTCATTTACTTTTATTCCTTTAGCTTCCCATTTTAATCCACAAAATACTTCTTGCAGCACTGCTGTAAAAAGTTTTGGAGATATGGAGTCACCCTGTCTTACACCCTTCTCAATGTTAACCTTCCTAATATCATTGTGTAATCTAATTGTTGCTGTTGCATGTTTATAAATATTCTTCAGAATATGACAATATCCTGGGTCTATACCTTGATGATCCAATGCTTTAATCATTGAAGAAATGCTTATAGAATCAAATACCTTTTCATAATCTATAAATCTCAAGCATAATAGCAACTCATATTCATTGGTTCTTTCTATCACTTCTCTTAAGACTTAGATGTAATCCATTGTATTAAAACCACTTTTAAATCCATCTTGTTCTTTGGTTGGTTGAAATCCAAAGTTCTCTGTAGACGAGATGTAATATTTATATAAAACTGATAAAAGACTGATAGGTATTTGTAATTTCTAATATTTTTTATCACCTTTTTTAAATATTAATGTTGGCACTGCATTCTGCCAATCATTTGATACATCTTTATTATTTAGACATTTAGTATCTAACTTTGCCAAAAGATTTTCTATTTCTTCACCTGCTTTTTAAGATATTGATTATAATTCCACTATTACTTGGAGCTTTTCCCTTCTTCATAAGTTTAATTGTATGTCTCACTTCTTCATTTAAAATCCTGGGCAATTCACAAGATATAATAGTTGTAGGAGGTACTTGTTTATTACTATATAATTCTTGATAAAACTCTTCTACACATTTCATATCACCTCTCTTTTTAATAATAGTTCCATCTTTTTTTATTATTACAGATATAGTTTTCCTATCAATACCAAAATGTTGTTTTATACTCTTGAGACTTTCATTCTCTTCTATAGCTTTCCTTGCTAGATCACAATTATATTGTCTTATATCAACTCTTTTTTGCACCATTTTACAAAATTTGAGATATTTAATCTTTCTTAGTGCATCATATTTTTATATATCTTCATATTCCTTTTTTTCTTCATAAATTCTCTAGTCTCAGTAGAAGTTTTATTGTTCAATTGCTGCTTTTTCTTACTAGCTATTTTTGTTACAGTTTTTAAATGTGTCTCAGTTATTTTCCTATTAATTTCATTCAAATCTTAATCTTAATCATGTTCAAAATCTGCTAATATTTGAAAATGATTAGTAAGTTCATTAGAATATTTCTGAAGATTAGAAATAATGATTGTGAATATTGTTTTTCTTAATAATTTTTGTCTCTCTAGATTTGCATTAACATGTATCTTACATCTCACTAATCAATGATCACTTCCTGTGTTAAATTTATTAAGAACATTACTATCTTGAAATATGTATTTTCTGTTAGTCAAAATATAATCCAATTCTGCTGTACCTTCATTTGGATGCTTCCATATCCATTTTCTTTTAACATTTTTCTCAAACAAAGAATTCATAATATAAAGTTTTTTTCTCAACTCCACAAGTCTATGTCTTCTCTCATTTCTATTACCATAACCAAATTTACCTACAGCACTTTCATCTTTCAATTGTTTACCAATTCTAGCATTAAAAAGTTTCTCATAGCAAATTTAAAATGCTGTTTGATCTGTTCAAAAGCCTTTTGTACATCCATATAAAAATCCTCTACTACTTCATCAATAAACTTGAATTATGTGCATTTAATAACAGTATTAAGTTGAATAACTCTTGTCATTCCAATACACCATCAATCTCTACTTTGTCATTCTTCCACTTTTTATTTATAATGAATCCTACTCCACTTGCACTTCCAGTATTTGTGCCTTTGTAGTAAAGTACATGTCCACTTTTTAAATCAATTGACTCTTTACCTTTTCTTCTAACTTCACAAAGCCCAATAATATTCCATTTAATGTGAGACTGTTTTTTCAGTTCTTGCAATCTTCCTTCACTTGAAATGTTTTTCTGTTGTAAGTAGCCAAATAAAAGTTTATCATCAAATGGTAGTCTGGGTTCACAATCAGGGCATTCTTAGCATCCTCCACCTTTGTCCACCAACTTCTGCCTTGGCTTGTGATTTTACAACCTCCTGAAAATAAGAGTCATGATTTATTTTTGTTTGTCATGATTGTAAATATGTATTAGAAATAATTTTTTTCATTCACACACACATACATTCTACCTTCAAAAAAATTCAACTGATATTTCAGCTATCAGGCAACTGAGAAGAAAGACCATAGTGTTTCTTGATCTTAAATTCAGAGTAAAAAACCAATAATCTCCACATGCTGACTAATGCATGTTGATGATGAGCCAATCCATGTTCTTTTATACTATATGAATAATCACATAGTAATAACCGCTGAAATAACAAGAACATATGTATTTGGCATTAGGAATTTGTCCTCCTATGTTCCTTTAAGGCATCCAAGAGAAATCAAAGAGTCTTCTTTCAGTTAACAGCAAACTCTTTTCTGCAGCCATTATATATACATATATATATATATATATATATATATATATATATATATATATATATATATATATATATATATATATATATATATATATATATATATATATATATATATATATATATATATTTAAAGTAACCAAAATTATTAATAACTTTTTAAAGTTATACATATTTTTGTCTATTACTAAAAATTTTATTTAGGAAAAAATAATAATTTCAATAATGGATTTACATAAAATTAGTAAAAAAGCTGGGGGGGAAGGGGTTGGCAGAAAATGGAATAGAAATAAAATCAAACTACAAGTACATCTGTAATTATTCAATACCTTTCTTTATTATAAGTAAATTCACCCTCATTTGAACAAGTCATGTTATTCAGAATCTTTTATTTACCATCTAAGAATGGCAAAATATCTAACTGCCTATCAGTTATCTAGCTTATAAACAGTTCAATTATTTAAAATAATATCTTGAATTTGCTAAAATGTTTTTATCTATCTGAAAAGTGTCTAAAATTATTCATTCATTTTAAAGGTCTTGAATAGCTGATGAAAAAATAAAGTGAGAAAGTAATGTGCAGATAAAGTAATTACAGCTGATTGTATAGAAATTTATAAATTACTCAAAGACATATGCCAGCAAGCTATTATAATAATCTGTTTCCACATGAAATATCAATATTTTAAAGAATAGAAAAGCAAAACATGTTTGATGTAGAAATAAAAAAAAACATCTATAGAAAATTTGAATATGGAGTGAAAAAATAGGCATATCGTAAACCATTGATACCATATTTTCAGAACATATTTTTTTTAAATATTTATCTATAAAGTTCTGACACAACTTTCTTTATTTGTCTTTTTACTTCAAACAATTTTCCTGAGCCAGATAATCATATATGTGATTATGTCCAAATATTGACAAAACTTCTAATCTGGATTGAATTTCTGTTTTGCCAGTCTGTACCAATCTATTGAACCATACAATATTGGTCAGCAAATGGATATTGGGATATTCTTAGCTACTAGGTAAAACAAAAATAAAAAAATCATCAAATTCTTTTCATTTAACAATTGATAAGTCTGGTAAATAATAGATTCTTTTTACTGATCCCCTATGACAGGATGTTAGAAAAATCATTGCCCTATAGTGATCTTTTTAAAAGTTGTTGTATCTATATTTTTATTAATTAATATTATTTATCAAATTCACTTTTCTTATAAGATTCAAAATTCAAATGTAATTTGCAAATTAAAATTTGGCAATAGAGAGTGATGCATTAATATAAGCAGCATAGGGACATATCAGCCCTATGGTTACATATTATCAAAAGTGTTGTGTTAGTTTAATATTTACATACTTAATAGTTGAATATCTATTAATGGAGATTAATTAACTCTACCTTGAGAAGTTAAATTATTTGTTGCATTTAATGAAGCATTATTAACATCTGAATATAATTGAGTGAAGATTTAATCTAATTAATATCATTTGTTAGATTCTTAAAAGATTCAGAATGCAAATATAAATTTATTTATTTTACATTTCTAAGTTGAAATCTAGCAATAGAGGTTAGTACGTTGATATAAATAGCAGGGAAAAATTTTATCTCATGATTATTTTATCTTTATATATATAATGATGAATTGTCCAAATGTTATCTGTATTAAAAATTAATTAAACATCATTCATAATTTCGTCATTTAATTGCAAAGCAAAAGGAATGATATATTTAAGACCTTAGGTACAGATAGAAAGTGGAGTCCCATTTTTTTCATTTGAACATAATTTGGCCTTGATAAATGATAATGTTCTGGATACAATAATCTTCCAGAAAATGGGAATGATCTAAAAAATTCAAGCAAACTTTTTTTTTAAATATTGTTATATATATATTAGGTGTGTACACTCAAAGTCAGAACTACTTGTATATTTATATGTGACTAATTTTAATTTATGATGTTTAAGCAGTAAATTTGGTTATCGCACATGATTTTTAAGGATGAGGGATATTCAATAGTAAATTGTATCTGATAAATATAGCCATCTTCAAAATTAATGTTGGTGTACTGATGAAAATAATTTTTAGATCGTACTTGAAAATAAATTTAAAATATTTATATATATATTATTATCTAAATATAATAAAAACAAATATACATTGTTTATAATTTTTTTTGCATTTCAACATGTGCTGGCAATGAATATATCTTTTGGATACTAATGCTGCAATTTTTTTGACTGTGACCTTTCTATTTTTATATTTATTTGTTTAATAATTTCGAGATTGTAACTGAAAATAAAATTTTAAAAATCATGTATTTTATTATATAAATCAAACAATTTAATATATAAAGCACACAATTCTTCTTTTCAAAATAGTTCATAAATATCCAATATAGAAATAAAACAAACTAACTCCTTTTTAAAACTTGTTTTTTATATGACTATAATCATGAAAAAAAAAAAATCCAACATTTTGACTATTTTATATAGACTTTTTCAAGGCACACTAAAATAAAATAATATATATATATAACAAATAACATATATTCCAAAAAAATAAAAAAATAAATAAAATAAAATAAAATAAATTACAAAATATATTCATAACCAAAAATTTACTTATCTCACTCCTCTTTCCTATTACCAACAATCATAACTTAAACACAAACAATTTCCTTTTTTTTTAAAATCTATATATATCCTTTAAAACATTTAATTAAAAACCTATTATTTTATTTTCTGTTTTATATGGTTGTTAATAGAAAAACAGAAAAGAAAATAATAGGTTTTTAATTAAATGTTTTAAAGAATATATAGATAGATTTTTTTTTTTTTTTTTTAAAAAGGAAATTGTGTTTAAGTTGTGATTGTTGGTAATAGGAAAGGGGAGTGAGATAAGGTAAATTTTTTGTTATGAATATATTTTGTAATTTATTTTATTTTTTTTTTTTTTATTTTTTTTTTTTGGAATATGTGTTATTTGTTATATATATTATTTTATTTTAGTGTGCCTTGAAAAAGACTATATAAAATAGTCGAAATGTTGGATTTTTTTTTTCATGATTATAGTCATATAAAAAACAAGTTTTAAAAAGGAGTTAATTTGTTTTATTTCTATATTTATTATATAAATGTAAAAAGACAAATTTGCACTGCTTTAAGTTTGTTTTTTATTTTTTGCATTTCAATACAAATTATTAAAGAATTAATATTCCGAATACATGAAATTTCGGAGAGCAATTTTTAGACTGCAATATCTGCAGGGTTAAACTTTTTTTTTAATAAATTACATAATAGTCTTTCCAGCAATAGTATGTTTGAATTACATATCTGCATATGCTTATATCTAGAATGACTGAAGATTGTTTACTTATATTTCTATTGTTTACAAAATAATATAATTATTTGTAAATTATTACTGTGAACTAATGAATTTATTTTATTATTTTGTTTCAAATTTGAGTTTTTAAAATTATTTGTTTATATATATATTTATTATATTAATTTTGCAAAATGTAAATCAAATTCAAGAAAATTTGTAAATAAAAAACTATTTTTTGTTTTAATTAGTACAAAAACTGGTAAAAGTAGTATATAAATAGAAAGAATAAATCTAATGATTTATTTGTGAATGCCGTATAATAGATTTGATATTACAAATTGAAAACTATAATTCTAAATACTCTAAATTTGAATATTTTTACTATCTGGGTTCTGTGCCCTGTGGTTTAGTACACCTGTAAAGGTATCAGACTATGGAATATAAGGTCCTCAGATCAGTACAGTTTTGTCACTTCTGACACTCAAAATTTCTTATGAACTATTGAACCATAAAGCCATTTAATTATTTTTGACTATTTTTAAAATCAGTCATCATCTTACAGTAAAATACAAAAAGACTATAATTTTCTTTGTGTGCTAATTTATAAAAAAGGAAAAAGATGAATTGTTAAAACTTTATGAGTATATATGTTATGAATATCTTTAATATACATTGTTTCTCAGTGGCATATTGCTACTAATAAACATGGTTTGTTAAAGATTCTGATGTACAATAGATGGAAATATATATATATATATATATATATATCAGATTCATCCATATGTAGTTCCTTATTGTTATTATTATTGTTATGCAAATATTTTAGTAAGGTTATATTTGCCCTTATCCAGATAATTGATGTCATTAGAGTAGATGATAGTGAGATTTGGCATGATTTTCAGAATTTTTGTAGAATCTATTCAGCTGATCTTTGATCTTTCCAACATGGATAATGACGAATGCAATCTTGCTAAAGCAATGTTATAATATTGATATCTCTATAAATATATTAGATATCTGAAAAGAAATATATAAAATTAAATAATATTGATCAATATTAAAAATTATTATAAACATTAAGAAAACATTTTTATTGTATTTTGGTATTTTACATTAATAAAAAATATATTTATTTTTGTAAACAATGATTAAATTCATGCTTTAAATTTATTAAATATAATAATGTTTTTCTATATAAAATGCAATTATTTTTTTAAATTTAAAATAATGTTTAATTACATGTATGAGAATTAAATGAATGCGTTAGGAAATTACTATTACAAATGATTTATTTTAATATAGGAAAACAAATATTATTAATATTAAAAGTGAATTTTGTATTATAAGGATAATTAGTCGAATAAAATTGGCACCAATTATCATCAGCATCTTCAAATTTTTTTGAAATAAATCCTCATAAAATACAATATCGACTCTTAAAATGTTAATTAACTGAGAAGGAAATATATTGTATGCAATGCCTCATGAGTTATTTGATAAAATATATCTCATGCCAAGAATTTTTGTTCTTATTAATTACTTATAAGCTATGAAGTAGAACATTAAAGAAGCATAAAAAACTATTCTTGTTATTTGAGATACTTTTTCACTAATTTTAAATGAGAAAGAAAGGTATAAAATTTGTGTGTGTATATATTTGTATTTTCCTAAAGGTTTGTGATGATGATATTCTAGTTGTATTTACATATTGGACTATTTCCATCATCTAATATAAAGTATTATGTCTTTAGAAAAACTTTACATTCATCTGATAGGAATAGCACATAGGCTAGTATATGCAAAATGTTTTAAGAAGTAGTATTCTCTCTTCTTCAGGCGTGTCTGGCCTGACCAGTGACAGCACTAGCACATTAATTGAACCTGGACCCTTAGTTTCTTGAATATTGAGATGGCTCAGTTGGTTAGAGCATTACTTTAAAATTCAATAGTCAAGAATATGTGTCCAAGTTTTATTCCCATGCTAGTTCTATCATTGGTCAGGTAGCAACAAGAGAAGAAGAGAGGAGAATAATGGATTTTTTGAAATGCCATGCATATGCTAACCAGTGTGTTATTATTAAGAGTTGAATGTATTTAGAAAATTTAAATAAAGTTAAATTTTTCTAAAGACCTTCAATACTTTATATTAGATGATAGAAATAGTCCTATATACAAATAAGTATATTTGCTTTTGTCTTATAGTTAATATAGTAGGAAATCCTCATATTATTTTTATATTATTTAGATTGATGTGATCTTATAAAATGTACACCAATTATCAAAAAAAAATTTTATTCCTGAATCAGACATTATGCTATAGCAAAAACACAGTATAATATTAATACAAATGAGAATTTCTGTAGCACGCTCAATTAAGAAAAAACATCAAAGCCTATTTATAGTATCCAGTGTTTTATAATATGTAATACTTTAAGATTATTTTGCATATGACTAGTTTATTAAGTAAATGAAAAATTCTTAAGCCTAAGCATAAGACAATATTTTTTCTCTATAAATAAAGAAGTAAATATTATTATCTAATGCCTTAGCTTGAGAGTGTTTTATTTAATTAATGAACTAATCATATTGAAAATATTTTTGAAGAGTTTATATATATATATATATATATATTAGAAGGACTTAAACTCAGACTTTCAAGCTCTTTATAGTTATTCACCCTATCTTATATAACCAATACACATGTTCCCATACATGTGAAAAAGATATATGATCTCCAACGGATGTATTTCATGCTGAACCAGCACTCAACAGTTGGCCCAGATGACCATTGCCTACACATATATACAATCAGTGCTCAGTTTATATTAACTATATTAATATTTGTATTTATATTAATATCAACTCAGTACTGATTGTGTGTATATATATATGTGCAGGAGATGGTGACCTGGACCAATTGATGAGTGCTGATTCAGCATGAAATACATATATTAGAGATCATTTTTCTTTTTCATATGTATGTGGGCATGTGTATTGGTTATATGAGATAAAATGGATAGCTATAAAAATCTGGAAAGTCTGAGTTCAAATTCCTTCTAATTACATTAAGTTTAGTGTGTGTATATATATATATAACAATTCATAGTATTATTTCTGGTAGCTTTTGGGTAATATAAATATAATAGTTAAATATCTGACATTTCAGCACAATAACAAATACTTTCCTCAAAGCTTCTTAACTGAAACACACAGGCTTATTATATACCTGTGTCTATATATATAATATACAGGGTATATGAGCACAGACTTTCACATGACCCACCATGATTTGAGAAAAAAGCTCTGAGGAAAGTACAGTACTTGTTATTGTCTGAAACATCAGCTATTTAGCTATTATATTTTTATTACATGGAAGCTCCCAGAAATAATAATATAAATTTTATTTTTTATCTGTGAGAATATTAGTATCATTAACAAAGATAGATAGATAGATAGATAGATAGATAGATAGATAGATAGATAGATAGATAGATAGATAGATAGATAGATAGATAGATAGATAGATAGATAGATAGATAGATAGATAGATAGATAGATAGATAGATAGATAGATAGATAGATAGATAGATAGATAGATAGATAGATAGATAGATAGATAGATAGATAGATAGATAGATAGATAGATAGATAGATAGATAGATAATAATAATAGATAGATGATAGATAGATAGATAGATAGATAGATAGATAGATAGATAGATGATAGATATAGATGAGATAGATAGATAGATAGATAGGTAGGTAGATAGGTAGGTAGGTAGGTAGGTGGGTAGGTGGGTGGGTGGGTGGGTGGGTGGGTGGGTGGGTGGGTGGGTGGGTGGGCGGGCGGGCAGGGCGGGCGGGCGGGCAGGCGGGCGGGCGGGCGGGCGGGCGAGCAGGTAGGTAGGTAGGTAGGTAGGTAGGTAGGTAGGTAGGTAGGTAGGTAGGTAGGTAGGTAGGTAGGTAGGTAGGTAGGTAGATAGATAGATAGATAGATAGATAGATAGATAGATAGATAGATAGATAGATAGATAGATAGATAGATAGATAGATAGATAGATAGATAGATAGATAGATAGATAGATAGATAGATAGATAGATAGATAGATAGATAGATAGATAGATAGATAGATAGATAGATAGATAGATAGATAGATAGATAGATAGATAGATAGATAGATAGATAGATAGATAGATAGATAGATTATCCCTTTTTCCATAGTGCTTGGCTGGATTTATGCTATCTTTATAAAATATTTTTTATATTATTAATAACTAGTGAGATTTATTCATAAACGGAACCTTCACTTGATGAAGATGGACTTATAGTAGCCACAATAAACACAATGGTATATTTATATATAGATACTCAGTATTAGTTTCTAATAATTATTAATTAACATTTCCCTAGCAATATATTTATATATGTCAGCATTTTCTGACTCCAAGTGTCAATCCTATGCTTACATAAGAATTATAATGAAGGGGTTTTATGATAGTAATAGTAGATATTAATGAATGCCCAGCCACTAGTTAGTACATCCAGGGAAAGTAGTATTTAGACTGGCAGAGACATGATGTTTTGAGGTAGTTCACATTAAATTATTTAACAAATAAAAGCATACATACCTTCTAACTAAATAAATAAATATAAAATAAGAAATAGAAATAACAGTGCTCAATTGTTTGATAAAAATAATGCATATATATATATACCTTTGAAAGACAAAAAAATTGTTATTTACTACAAAGATTAAATATTATTTGCATGACTTAATATAAGGAAATTACAGATTATAAATATAAGACTGAAAATGCACACAATTATAAATTTGAAATAACAGATATATTAACTTCAAGTCCCTGGGGAAATTAGATTGTTCATATTCATAAAGAACATAAGTACTATGATCACAGAAATTGTCCAGAAGGAATGTCTTTGCTTTTTTTTTAATTTCCAATGGAATAATGATAAATTAGAATATTGTCTGAGACACAGATGGATGGACACAGATATTCAGCTTCAAACAGTTACAGGATCATATAGCATCTTTTGTTTTCTTCATGGAGCAATGGGATAAAAGTCTAGCATGTTTAGAATTTTACCCCAATAAACTCATGTTAGCTGGCATATATATATTTTCTTCCAATATCATAAGTTTAAAATCTTGAAGATCAATTTATATACAGCAGCAAAAATATCAGTATAAAAACTAAATCCAGTCTCTTGATTTTTCTATTTATATTTTTTATTTTTCTAAAAAATTCTATTCTCCTCAAGCAATACTTCCCACAACTTCTCAAAATGTTCAAAATGTTCAATATTTTAACTCTTATTTTGTGTGATCTCATTAGTCCAGGGCACCACAGTTTTAGATCTGTTTTCTTTTGTCTTCTTATTTATTTTCACAAAAGAAAAGCTTTTTAAAAAGTTTTTTTTTTTTATTATCTTAAAAAGATTCATTATAAACTTTTAAAAATAACTATATCTATAGTAAGCATAACATTTGTTCTATTTCTCATCATTTACATATTTGATTTTTATTAAATAAAATAAAATTATACACACAATAAAAAGTTTTTTTTTGTACATTTGATTATATAATAACATATACAAACACATATTCCATTAAAACAAATGAGCACAACCCCTTCTCCCTTAAGCCAGTTTTAATTATTTTATTTAATCATTTTGACTTAATCAAATATATACATTTGATTATCACATCTGCCTATTTGTGGCTATCAGAATCCCTTCAACTTGTAACAGGATTCAAATGGGTTCCTGTTACAATACCTCCTTCCCATTTGGAAGCCTTCAAACATGGTCTTTATGTCTGGATGGCTCCAACTTAAGCAAAAAAATTTAATATATTCATTTGGATGACAGCACAGGTTTGAGTAATCTGGCATTATAGGACCCTCTAATCCCATGCCTTGGCATGATTGGACCTTCATACAGATTACAAAACTTTTGGCATATAAATTTCCCCAGGTCATTCATGTGCAGTGTCTTTATCATTTCTCTGTCCCCTATCTTAAACCTACCCTACTACCTTTTATTTCTTTTTTGGCTTCTTTTGAGAAGACTGATATGCCTGAGTCATATCAATTTCAGGATCTATGAGAGGCTTTTCCAGCCATAGTAGGTAGTCTTTATCAACCAAGGAGCATGCTTACTAAAATGCAAGTGCACAGTTGAAAACCCAGTTGATTCATTAATAGACCAATTAATGTAATTGACTATATTTGGAAGTTGCTTGACTTAACCCCTATGGTTTGTCAGAATGTAGGCCCTAAATAACTGCCACAACTCATTCATTACCTGTTCACAAGGATTAGATTGTGGGTTGTGAATGATATTAATACCAAGATTGATACCTCATCACTGGACCCATTTCCACCATTCTCCAGGTACCAGTGATGTACCATGATCAGAGAGAAGAACTTGAGGTTCCCTCACAGATGGAAAATGCTCATTTCCTAACACCCATATCATATTTTTGGCATTTTCTTGGCAACCAGATATGCAATCACAAATTTGGGGAATATATCATGTACTACTATGAGATATCTCTTTTTGTTGTAGGCCAGAGATGGAAAGTAGTATTCCATAGCCATCATCTCTTGTGGTCTCTTTTGGATTATGGATAACAATGAAGTTGCATAATTCCTGTTCACCAGTTTAGCTTTCTGACAGATTTTGCACTGGTTTATTACTGCAATAACTTCGCTATGTATGCCTGGTAATAGAACCACTTCCTAAGACAATGCTCAGTTTTGAACATACCACAGTGCCAACATAATTGATAGACATGAGCTATGACTGCATCTCATTTGTCAAGGTATAGCATGTTTTCATTCCTCAGAATAATACAAAGACTTATATTAAAATATGGATTGGTTTAGTTTATAATACCCAATCTTATTTCCTACCCCTTCTGATGGTTGTTGTTTTTTTCCCTTCCAGCTGCTCAATTAACTCTTTCAACTGTATATCCTTTTGTTGGTGTTGAGCCAACCATTCAAGGTCTCTTTCAACTATATTTCCTCTCATTGGTGCTGAGACAACCATTCAAGGTCTCTTTCACTTCTTCATTTATTCTCAGGTCAATATCTGCTATATATGTTTTCCATCTTTAAATGTTGAAATTGGGAGCTGCAGGATGTCAACTAAGAATGTCAGCCACAATATTCTCTGACCCTTTGCAGTGCATCACAGTATAATTGTATTCTCCAGTGCACCAACTGACTATTGATTATATTGCTGTGGTGTATAAACTCCAAGCTTTTATGGTCCATGATCACAATTATTTTGATCCCAACAAGAGTGTGAGTACTTTTGGAATGCCCACACAATCACCAGAACTTCCTTTTCTGTGGTGGTATAGTTGAGTTCTGGACCTTAAGTAACCAGATTGTAAAATACAATATTTGGACATTTTCTTGCAGTTGAGATAACTTTACTCCCAAACTATACCCACTTCTATCGATTTGCACTATAAACTACTTCATAAAATTGGGAAATGCCAGCAATAACATGTTCCACAAAGCCTTCTTTAACACTCTCAAATGCTTGATCTTGTTTCTATGTCCATTTCCATGTAACATCTTTTTTTACTATCTTTACCAAAGGTGCCATCCATTTTGTGAATCATTCCTGGAACCTGTTATAAAAGTTGCATAAACCCAAAAATGACTGAATCTGTTTCCTAGTCTTGGGTATAGGAAAGTCCCTAGTGGCCAATACTTTATTAGGATAAGGCCTAATACCTTGCAATCCCACTACATGGCCCCAAAATATCACCTTCTCCTGAAATAACATACCTTTTTTAAGTTCACTTTAATTCTCTTTTTCATGCATTTCTTCAGAAACATTCCAACATCCCTTATGGGTTCTTCCACTATGGCCAATGCCACCAGCACATCATTTATGTACATTACAATTAGATCTTTAATCTTGGCTGACAATACTTGATCCAGGTATCTCAATAGTCCTGCCCCACTATTTATCAAACCAAAAGGCATCCAGTTAAATTGATATGAATAACACTCACATTAAAACACTGTGTATTTTCAATTCTCCAGGTGAAGTTTGATTTTCCAATAGTTTGTTGTTTTCCCTCTGAAACTTCCTAATAATTCTTGCATTGGTGGTGGAATGTTACAATTTGGGATCATTACTTTGTTAACTTGATGTGCATCAAGACACAACTTCACTGTATTATCTTTTTTTATAACCACCAGTGGGTTGCAATATGCTGATCAACATTATGAGGAGATAATTCCCATTACCTCATCCCTATACTGATGGTCATTTGGATATGAGCAAGATTTAAATGGTTGTTTTTGATTTAGTCTAGTCTGTTATTAAAATCCCTGGATCATACCAGGTACATGAAAAATCTGAATATAGTTTTCTAACATTTGCCTCAGTATACTACCCCAATTTTCCTTAGCCATATTTGCCTTACATACTTTTTCCATGATAATACAATCCATTGGATTTTCAGTAATGTGAAACACCCCTATTGAGCTATATAGGTCAAGAGTTTAAAAATTTTAATTATTTCTCCTCTATATGTGACCTGTCCATTTCCATAATCCAAGGTGCACTTATATTTAAGTAAAAAACCTGACACTAGTAAGGCATTGCATATTAAGGCCTTCATAGATTACAACATGGGTAAAAAGATTTTTTCATTAATTTTGATGTCATATTTGTTTGGGCTCTATCTTGGCTTTCCAATTATTTGCCTCTGTCACTTGGACTGACTTTAATGGAAGAATCGGTATATACAGTTGCTCTTTTACTATTCTGTGATATAACTTTTCTGCTATCACTGAGATTTGACTGAGCCTAGTGTTTTCACTTCTATCTGACCCACTTCTATGAGGATTTAAGAATGTCTGTTGAGCATAACATGGGACCTGGTCTTCCCATGAGCATACCAAGTTTTCCACTTGACTTTTATTCCATTGGTAACCTAGTGCTGCTTCATTTACTTTGCCTAAAAAAATTTTATTTATTTTCTGGATCCATTGATGTTATGTCTGAATATAAAATAAAATTATATTTCTGAAAATTGTCTGAATTGTGTAGATTGTAAAGAAAACTCATCAATTATCAATTGTGTAACAGCACAAAAGTCTTGCATCAATTTTACTTGATATGGTTTCTCATGAGATTCTAAATCAGTCAACTTTTTTAAATCTGGAAAATATTTGAAGATGTAAGAAATAATGTTATGGTTGAAAATTTGTAATTTAACTTCAAATGCTTTGATCAAATCAAACATGACAACAATTGTCTTATTATAATCTTGCAGTTTCACATTTAATTCATTTAGATGTGAACACATCAGTAAAAATATTAATTTTGAAAGTCATTCAATATCCATTAATTCATTATAAACATTAATTTTGAAAGTCATTCAATATCCATTAATTCATTATATTTTTCAATAATTTTCTCATTATATTAAAACAGTCTAATTTCTTTTAAACACTCAATGAATCTTTGTAGAACTTTTCCTCAACTTAACCATTGGACATTGTTGTATATAATAAACCGTAATATATTGAGTTTATTTAACTCAATGTGTAGATATAAACTTGATTAATTTAGTCACAATGTTTATAACATCATCCAATGGTTTAAAGCTGGCCTTCATGCATAAAATCTGATCATATATAAGGCAATGAAAACCCAAAATTGAATGTCCAATACAATTGGTAAATAAAGAGAGAAAACTATTTGCTTTTCCAATCATAAGCATCATCTGTAGTTATTGATACAATTTTGGTAACATCTATTGTTAGTGTTTACTAATGAGGTTAAACCGATCAATTCTTCTTTGATATTATTTACAATACAATAGTGAATAAAAATAGCCAAACAAGCTGATTCATTTGTGTCTCTACTTTCATCAAGGCAGAGAGAACTTAAAGGAGATTTCATCTTTACTTTTTTCACAGAGTGATTTATGATTGATCTCATAATGCTATTTTACTGATGATGTTCTCAATACAATTGTTCCAGACTATAAAACACATCCTATGTTGGTGCCTTTGTTAATCATTCCATACTCATCAGTCCACTGATTTTGAAATTCTCTACTGCTTGATAATTTTTATTTTTTATTTTCACTAGTCATCATATTAATATAATGTTAACAAATCTATTTAAAAGTAAATTTAAATGAGCTTTAATAATTTTATAAATCAAAGATTTATCATTCCACTTTTACAGCAAAACTTCAAGCAAAAAAAAAAAAGAACATTATTTGATGGTGTTGATTACGTATTTCATTCCTTTGTTCATGATTTTGATTACATTAAAAAAATGAATGATATCAACACATTTAGGTGAAAAAAGATTAGGACAGAAAACCATTTGATTAATTTTACTTTAGATTTTTTAAAAACTTACTTCAAAGAGTTATAACTGAAACACAGGCTTGTTATATACCTGTGGCTATATATATGTAATATAGGGTATATGAGCACAGACTTTCACACCATCCACCTCTCTCCACTCTATCTAATAACACTGATACACCTAAACACATATATGCTGAAAAGATAAATAATCACCAATATACGTATTTCATGCTAAACCAGCAATCATCAGTTGGTCCAGACTATCATCTTTACACACATATATAGTATAAGTGCTCAGATATATATTAAGATAGACTATCCTCATAGTTTAAAGGACAGGCTTCAATCCACTCCACACTCCAACTCTTCAACCGTCCATCCAATTGAAAATCTGATGATGAAATGCTCAAAGGCCAAAAATATTTTACTGAGTTTACTTTTTAATTTTATTGGAATCATTTGACAGGTTTATAGAATATGATACCACAATATATCTGTATCACTTTGTTTGACTTAAAATATTGTAATTTATTACTTCTAATCAGTGTTCAATTGTAAATTGAATTTTAATATAATATTATTTGTATAAATCACATGTTGTTATTAAATTAGTAATAAATTGAAAGTTGCCAATCATGTGTCTGGGCCTGATCACTCTTCAAGACCACTGTTTAACACCTGATTGGCTGTCTGAGAAACAACATTAAGTGCATGTGAAAGACTGGCAACTTTCAATTTATTACTAATATAATATTATATTTATTTACTTTACCTTTAATTTATAATAAAATTTTTATTAATACACATTTTAGCAATAAAAAAAATATTGAAGAAAATTAAGATAAATAAATATATTCGCATGCCAGTAAAAAATTAGAATGTGCCATAGGTTTGCCACCACTGATCTAGAGTGAAGTTTGATACTTGTAAATTAAAATTAACAATTTACTATTAATAAATACTACACTGATGATAAAGATAGAAGTGAGAGATAGTGACCTGGGCCAGCTGATGAGTTCTGATTTAGCATGAAATGCATCTTGGGCCTTCCTTGTCTTTTATTATACATGCTTTCAAAAGAATATGTGATGGTGTAGAAGTTATTTAATATATTCATAATAGAACAATAAACATAGTTTAAAAGATTTTATAATATGCAAAGTTAATAGATAAAAGGTTTATTTTTTATGTGTAGAATATTTATTATAAGTTCAAGTGGGAAAAGTATAAACAAATTAATTAAAGAAAAAATCAGAGTTATGGGAAATAAATATGAATAAATAAAATAGTTTAGAATTATATAAGAATAAAATTATATAAAATATAAAAGAATATGTATTAATAGGATTTATATTGTTATTTTTTGCAACAACAGATATATTTATATGCAAGTAAAAGAAGACAAAAATATGATAAGGATTACATTTGTGGTTTATGTAGTGACTGGGCGGCGGGTGGGGGGGGGGGGTATTTAATATGTATTTTTTTACTGCATGGAGATATATTATGGAAAGAATCAAAATAAAAGAAGTAAAAAATGTTTTTTTTTGTTTGTTTATTGTTTACAATGAGAATTGGAAACATTACTTACATGATATTGGAACTAATTAAACGTTTTTTAATAAAATGCAATAGAAAAAAAATCAATGCAGCCAAAATGGTTTTGTCATTGTAGATTAGTAGAATGTAATGAAAATCGAGGTGAAATAGATTTACTGTGATATAAAAAGATTTCAGGTGAAGAGAATATTTAAATAAACTAACAGGTTTTATGTGCATGTGATCTATGAATAGAAACTTCTGACTGTATTTAAGAAGAAGACTGTACCACAATTCAGATACACATGCCTATTCAGTAGTTGATTTCGCAGTTTAAATGACAAATTTGCTCGAGTAGTATTTTACGAAAGAGGAGCATCTTAATGTCTTTGTTTTTATGAGTAAAAATACTTCGTGATACTTATATAAAAAATGTTTCGTATTTATGATGAAAATTTTTTATTGTATCCAGATATCCATGATTAGTAATATGATAATTATGACGATAATTTAAAAAAAGAAAAACAAACGGTAAATAAATGGCTAAGAAAGAAATTAAGTCTTTCATGCTGTTATTTTTAAGGACTGGTAATAAAATAAGTACATCAATGACAATGGAGGTTCTTTTAAGAAATAAATATCCTTTTTTTAGTTCTATTTCGCTTGTTATATATTTGTCATCTATTTATAGTTTTTTCTCATAATAGATCTTTTTATTGACAAATTATCCTCTAAGGTTTCTCTCCTGTATTAAAAATCTTTTGAATTTTTCTACGGAATCAATTTTGTCTTGATTTTCATTGCTTGTGCAATGTCTTTAATTACATGATTCTTGAGTTAGTATAATAAACCTTGACTGTAAAGGTCAAACTACCGCTCCCTTGACACACTGAAAAGTTGTTTGCTGCAAACGTGTGAAAATTGAGAAACTCTTTTAAGAAAAGAGAAATTAATATTGCTTGATTTTATAGATATTTTATAAATTGCCACTAATAAACTTTCAAATTTACTTATTAGTAAAAAATATTGAAAAAAAGTATAGAAATGAACTAAAATCATTTTTAAAAGTTAGTACTGAATTAGCGTTCATTTGAATATAAAGGCAATTATAATGCATTAAATTTAAATTAAATGAGGTTAAACTGACATTTATAAAATATTTTACATTATAAACTTACAACTTACGATGTATTGATACGATAATTAAATACATATTTAGCTTAGGTTATGGTTTATAAATTCTAAAGTGCAAACGTAATATAAAGATTTTTATAGATATATTTAATAAAATAACAGCATACATTGAAGTAAAAAGCGTAATTTTTTAAATGTTATAAAAAAAATAGTATTATATATAAAACCCATATAATGATATCAGATAGTCCATGTGTGCATGAGATTACAAATTTTATAATAAAAGTTATTTTCAAAATGGATAATTAATTGGTTATCAAGATTATTGATTGTCAGATATTGCAGAATTTAGTGCAGTGGTAAAGTTTGCGAACTTGAGTGTTAAAAGTCCTTGGATTGCGGTATAACTCTCTACTTCCCATAGTCAAACATTTTATGAGCTTCCAGCAACAAACTAGACCATTTATTATTTTTTATTGCTTTCTCACTTAAATTCAATAAGCTCAGAGGCACACTATTGTCTCTGATATTGCCATTATTTTTTTAAATATCTCAAATTCTTGAATGCTATCAAAGCTATTGTCAGAATAAATAACTATAAACTATTAATTTCATTTTGTAAATATTGTACTATTTTTTTTAAAAAATAGTTTGAATATATATTAATATAAAGTCTTAAGTTTTGTGTAATTGTAGCATTTCAGCCTGGCATGCCTATGATCTAGGTTCAAATCTAAGCTGGGTAAAATATAAAAAATAATGAATTCCAATCAAACTAAGTATTTTTTCAGATCCCAGTCTAATACCAACCAAATAATCCATTCAACTTGACCAATAAATGATTTTAAGTAAAGGTAGAAAATAGTACATAAGATTATGTGGATAATGGTTGTTGAAATATTTAATAGTTATGTTATAAACCTGATGGCAGTATGTGATGTAATTTACATAAGCATAAGTAATTTTCAATGAAAAAGCAACAGAGCAATTATAAATAGATTGACCAAAATAAAACAGAATATACTAGGCAGAATAACTTATTTTAAAAGAAATTCTGTAAAACATTTTCAAATGACAGTGTTCATTATCGTACATCTGGATGGTTTAGCATAGAGTACAAGAATGAGCTTAAAAATTTTAAATGTTTCTAAAAAATTTTAAATGTTTCTAAATCTAATCCCTGGTTTAAAAAGTAAAAAAAAAAATCTGTTTGATTAACTGAACATAATTTGGCTAAACCTGCTATTTAGACACTTGAGCATTATGTTATATTTGAAGCAATGAACTACACGATTATATTGTATTATATGTAGATGTAATTAGAGGGGATTTGAACTCAGACTTTCAAGATCCCTTCAGTCATCTATTCCTACTTATACAACTGATACCCATGGGCACATACATGTAAAAAAATAAATGATCTCCAATATACATATTTCATGCTGAACTAACATTGTTGGTCTAGATCATCATCTTCAACATATATATATATATATATGATCAATGCTTGATTTATATCATCATCTTCAACATATATATATATATATATGATCAATGCTTGATTTATAAAATCTCTAATCTTTAATGGACCAGCTTCAATATTCTCTATTTTCCAAATCTTCAACCCTCCATGTCATTGAAAAATCTGATAATGGCATGTTCAACACTCTCGTTTGCCAATTTTGTTGTCATATCCATGCTGATTGTAAATCATTCTGATCCCTCACATGTAGGACCTTAAGACCATTTAAATATACAGAAGAGAGATGGGCAGAATACTAGCTGAATCTGTAATATTTAAATACAAGTATAGTATATATACTTAAGCTAAATGTAATTAGAGTGAAGGGAGCTTGAAAGTCTGGGTTCAAATTCCCTATACTTACATCTATGTATATTACAATATAATCATGTAATTAGTCACTTCAAATGTAACATGATATTCAAGCATCTAAGTGGCAGTTTAACAATAACATCAAAAATGGATTTGAGATTTTGGATATGATTGTGTATAACCACGTGAACTGTTGGTAAAAATAAAAGAAATAACTAAAGATGAATTTGAGACACGTTTGAGTAAAATGAAATAATCAATAAAATAAACCATATCAAAAGAAATGAACAATATTTGCAAAAAAAAAAATTAAAAAGCCAAAACTAAAAATATTATTTCAAGAGATCTATGCAGAAAAATCGAAAGAGCTTTTAGAAAATATATGGAGTAATATTTCATAATATTTAAAAAGATGTTAGGAAAAGTCTATTTTTCAAGAAACTTGTTAAATTAAAAAAGCATTTTATCAATGAGTAGAGGCTTATTAAAAAATGTTGATGAAAAAATTATAACTAAGATGAAGAATGTATAGAAAAAGAGTTATATCATAAAGTCATCATCTTTGACATCTGACTGGCTGTCAGTTATGTATTGTAACGAGTGCTAGAGATTTACAGTATCTCGATTTATTTCAGTTTTCAATTATCAGTGCTTCGCAAATTAAAATATTATTTACATAGCAGAATCTACAGTCATGAATGTTGAAGTCAGGAAAACCTTAAATTAATTGCCAAAAGGTAATAAAAAAATTCATGGTGTTACATTAGAAAATTTGCATAAAATAAAAATACCAATCAAATTAAGTTAATTAATCTGGAATATTGTTTATTGGCCTATTTCACTGGGCAAATAAGATTATTCTGAAAATCAATCCTCACATATTAAAATTGTTCATTAAAAGAAAATTATTGAATGGAGAAGCAGATTTTAGGAAAGATTTAAAACGAGAAACATTATTGATAATAAAGAATTTTGGATAGTTGAAAAGCATGGAAATA
The DNA here is from genome assembly GCA_028023455.1 of Epiperipatus broadwayi. Lineage (NCBI taxonomy): Eukaryota > Metazoa > Onychophora > Udeonychophora > Euonychophora > Peripatidae > Epiperipatus > Epiperipatus broadwayi. Next base: position 5,217,602 of record JAQFVV010006263.1, on the reverse strand, counting down.
CTAGAAAGAAATAATTGGTGTTTTATTTATCATAGTAAGGCCTTTGATTTAGTTGCCATATAGAATTTGTTAAATATTCTTTAAAAAATGGGTATAGAGAATATTTCTTGTTCTTATAAAATTTTCTATATGAGCAAAAGCCGCAGTTAAACAGGTAATGGTAAAACAGAATGTTTTCACAGTAATAAATAAATTCTACAATGATATCTGTACAACTTTATAATAAATATGTAATGTGAAAACCTAGACATATGAAAGCACATATGGATTCACAATTGGTACAACATATATTGACAACTTTAATACAATGATGACATTATTCTAATGGCTGAAAGTGAAGCTATCTAAATATTATTATCAAAAAATTTAAAGATAGAAAAATGACATTAAAATGAATATAAAGTATTCAAGAATGATTGATTTAAAAATCAATAATAAGACAGAAATAAATATTAATTTTTGCTTTGGATTCTTTATCAACAATAAAGAATTTACTTATCTATAAATTATCTGCATACTGGATAGAGTTGCAATGAAAAGTTCAAAAATCTTTAGGAATGAAGATCTGTGTTGTTTGAGTTACTTTAGTTTCTATGACTGTTATTGAAAATAAACTTTAGATGTTGAGAAAGAATATAAAAAAATTTAATGCTTTTGAGCTGGATGTTATTGAAGGCTTTAAAGAATATTATAATTTGTATCTTTGATAACATCAAACCAACATCAACCCTATTTCAAAGAAAACTTGCGTATTGGGAAGTGTTTGATCTTCTTGACCATCAAAAACAGAGGATCCCCAGCTGCCTTTCAATCAACATCCCTCGAATGATAAGGATGACCAAGCTCTGGAAGTTGCCACCAAAAATCGTGGACTTCCTATTGAAATCAAACCTGTATGCCCTCCCAACAAATGCCTTCCTCCACTATAAAAGGGGGCAAGATATTGACTCTAATTTCACATTGTGTCAAAGACAGGAAGAGACTACCGATCACTTCCTCTTCGAATGCATAACTTTGAACAATTTAAGAACTCATTTTCAACAAAACATGACAAGAAATCAAATTGAAATGAACCTCAAGACAGCAATTGAAAAGGGCATATTCTCTGAGATCCGGCTTGCGGCCATAATTAACTTTTCCATCTGGGCATTGCGCTGTAAGCTGGTGTTCCAGGCTGAGACCTTGAATAATATATTCACAGCATTTTTCCAAATACTAAACAAGGAAAGGGATAGAGATATGCGCACTGCTGACCCCTTCACAGCTGCACAAACCTGGGACTCCATTGCAATTGGATAGAGCTCCCCGCAACTTTGCTGTTTATTGGGTGGCTGTTGCTTTTCATCATTTCATAAAACTCAAACATGGATATTAATACTACCTACTAACAGCATCTCATTTTAATCTTCCCTGCTATGAACTTTAGACAAATTGGGTTTCTATGGTCTATTTTTGGAACAACAAACAAGTCACAAAAGTTTCCTGTGCAAACATTAACTCAAATATATCCTTTTTTTATTTGCATGCTATTTCATAATCATTTACTTGTTTTTTTTTTACTTTTTGGTCTGTATTTCTATGGTCTAAATGTACAATAAATTTGGTTTTTGAAAGAATATTATAATTTGAAAAATAAACTCATGGAGTCTTATCTAGGTTTTTGAGATATAAATAACAAAAGTTGAAATAACTTTCTTTGTTCACATCAGTCAGACAATTTAATTTGTTTAAAAAAAGTTGTTTGATGCTCAGAAAGATAGCAATAAAAGAAAACAATTGATGACTTACAATAAGATGATGGAATCTGTCATTATAATAATGAACATGTCTTTAAGCAGCCTGAAAATCCAAACAGATTCTAGATCATTCCTGGATAAAAGTTATTCACACTACCAACAAAAGCCGATTTGAAGAGATTCTAATGTTATGACATTTATTACTTTTCTATATAGTTTTTTAATAACATTTTTACTGATATTAAACGTATTTACAACATGTGTGTGTGGATTGTTGAATAACCTTATATTAGATTTCTATAATGTCGAGCTTCTCTTTTTTTGAATCGTTTACTTTACGCAGTCCGCCCACTTCTTTAGAAAATTGTGTCTGTTATCACGTAATTATCCATCTTTTAAACAACTAACGCTCTCTTAACCCCTCAACAGCAAAAAAAAAGAGCACTGCTTTCAGTTTGAACCCCCCCCCCACTCTTTAAGAGAAAATTATGAAACATAAATTGTATGCCTGATTTACTTTCATAAACAATAGTGAATATAAATTGCTTATTAACTTTAAGATTGTGTGATCCGTGTTGTTAGCGTATGAAACACAAAATATGAAAGCAATAATTGTCTTATGAATAATATACTGTCTATTAATATGGAGATACATTTAGTTTTATTCTAATTATTAATCTTATCACTCCCAATTAATTTTTTGGTTCATTGAAATTCGAATAAAACTATATATATATATATGTATGCATGTTAAGTTCTTTGACGAAAATCAGGTTGAATAACTAAGCAATAGGGTGTTACAACCAAGAGACAACATTTCAACTTCACTAGCAACTAGATTGCTATTACTTATCACCCTATTAACATAATTTATATATATATTGGCTGAGACAGCTACACAATAAAATACAACAAACTTAGTCATTATTGGTGGCTCCCTGTATAATTTACTATAGTAGTAGAGTGAGTTCAAAGGTTAGGTATTACGGCTCCAGTTTTAGTATTTTCAATAGGCAAACTTCTAATTCCTGAGCAATAAACTATTTTATTATTATTATCGCTGGAGATAGACCGCTATTGTCTGCTATCTCTTTAATATGATTTCTTAACCTGACTTTCCATCATTGCCAGTGATGGATTGCCAGTGTTTTTAATATAATTTATTTTTATTATTTCAATTTTAGGACTTCTTCCTAACTTTAATAAGCCTGCTACATTCTTAAGATCATAAAAATAACTGTTAAAATATTTGTAATTATTTAACATAATCATCAGGATAGACCAATTACTATAGCACTAAAGCAGCACTCTTATTCTAATATTACAGTGCTATAATAATTCCTATAACTTTTTAATTAAAAATTTATATTTAATTTTGGCTTTTTTTAGGATACATCCAGATTTTGTCCCCATTTCCCTTCTGCATTTTATTAAATATTGTATTATTTTATTTGCATTGAAATTTCTCATGGAAAAGAGGAAAGCACATACACCTGTCATGCCTTAACCTGGAATTTGAACTTAGGCCTGGTGAACTTTAAAATTTTTTCAAAAAGTCTTAGAATGTTTTTGATAGATAGTTAATCACTAACTCGATTAGCTAACTAATAAAGATCAGCAAATATGAATTTAACTAATCTTAGAAAATAAAATTCCAAGTTAATAAATTAATGTCAACATGCTGATTGAAAAAAAATACAACTATAATAAAATGTTATCTTGAATACTAGCAGAGAAAATGAACATACTTCTATGAAATCTGAACTTATAGTTATTTTTAAATTTATGTGGGAGAAGCTTTTTAATGCATTCATTTTAATGTTGTAAAGTGTAGTGTTATAAAACAATGGCAAGAAGGAGTTTTGTGATGGTTGTTGTTCCATGATAGTCATGTGTTATTAATTGATTATGCTGTATTTTGCCAGATTAATTCCATTTGCTTTAATGCAAACACATATATACATCTAAGTAATTAAAGTGAAAGTAATTGTATCTTCCACTAAATTATGTAAAATGTCACCAACTAAAAGATAGTTGTTGACCATGGAAGATATAATTACTTCCATTTCAATTACTTATATTTGTTATGATTATTTATTATTATGCTTACATCTAAATATTGAGATGTTAAAACAAGTATTGACAAATATAGTGTCTCCTTTATTTATCAAACTGCTTAAAATCAGACAGTTTAACTAAACATTGATCTTTTTCTTATTTTTTTCCAACAGTTCCTTTCTAAGTACCTTTTAGTTATTGATCTTTGTCTTTTTTATAGATTCTATCATGGTTACTGTTTTCTTAAATCTTATTTAATTTTCTATTTCTCAATATCTTTTTACATAGATCTTAAGCAACAAGATGAAAATGAAATTCATTTTTCAAAGCATAATGGATTTTAATACTAGGGGCCATTGCATTTATATAATTAGCAATTGAAGATGTATCACTTCAAGATTTTATATGGAATATTTGACACAAGAATAGAAATTTGGAGTATCTAGAAAAGTAGGCAATAATTAGATAAGTGAACATTTATTTGAAATGAAAAAATTGAAAGAGGATCAGAAAAATTGTATAGAATGAGAAAAAGATAAAAGCGAAAGAAGCAAAAACAAATAAAGTATAGATGAATTTATTATAATATATAATGCTTTAAGGATGTAAATATACCCATAGATACTTCTGACATCATCAATGAAGAAACTGTCTACATACCTGCCTTAAATTGTTATTAATTCCCAAAGACTCATATAAAAAAAAGTTTTATTGACAGACATTCTTTGACTTCTCATGTTAAACTTCCTTCAAAATTTTTCAGAAACTACTGCAATTAATTAAATATTAAAATAACTATTTGCTCATTTTAAACATTCTCACACTTGTTTATATACACTGATGTTTGCATGTGTCATTTTTGTGAGTATATTTGGAAGAGATTTATCCCCCTCTACACACTGTTATTCTTTTCTTTTTGAAAAATAGTATTGGATATGAGCAATTACAGGGTTGTTTTCAGATTAATGGATTATGCCTATGAATAGATAAGATATAATATAAAACAGATCGCTCAATATTAAATATAAGTATTAAAAAAAAGAATCTTAATATTTAAAAATAAAATCATAAAAATAAAATAAATCATGTTGCAAAAATAGTTATGTACCATTTTGGTAAACTTTTTTTAAAAAATAATTTCTATGATAATATGTTAACACTTTAATAAATTTATTTTTAAATGTAATAAAGAAATATGAGATCTAAATGAGTTTGAATTGCAAGTCTAAATTGTAGTTTTATAATACTTTTTAAGATATTTATGTATTGTTTTTATGCTTCTATGATAGCCGAGATTAAATAAAAAGGCAAGGAAACACATTCTGAAACTTATGTCAATACAGTTTTTATTTTTATTTTTTCATTCTATAGGCATTGACAATGAATATTTTTAATATATTTTTGTAATTACCATAAATATGACTTTCCCAAGCTATCAAGTGTTTATGTATATAAATTGACTTGTATAAAATGCACAACATATACATATTCCGTTATCTTCCTGAAGACAGATAGAATAACTACAGCACAACAATATAATAACACTTAATTATCATCAATAGTGCTCTATAATGCTTTCCATTTCTGTCAACATTTTAATTCTGCTACTTTAATTTTAAAACTGCATCATAAACTTTAATGAGCTTTTAGATTACTAAGAATGTATAATATAGTAATTTTTTTTTAAGCTAAGTATATATTTTATTTGAAGTGCATTAAAAGTGTATTTTTTAAATTCAATTTACAATTATTGGCATTTTTTTATTACAACACAACATCCTTTAATTCTTTCAGCTTACTATTGTAAACAATCTATTTAGTACAAGTATTAAATAATCCATGTTTACCAGATAATAGTGCAATTTAATCTCCAGCTTCTTAAGTCCTCATTGGCAAAAATAAATCCCAAAAATCTGTCTAGGAATGGGAATTAAATTGCTTTTCTTTCTGGCAATCATTGATTACTCAATTTCATAATTTATTGTGCTACACTCAAGCAAAGATATTTTTACTGAATATTGTTGTGAGTATAGTTTACCATCTTACATGACTGTTAATCTGAAGACTTTAATATAATGTTAAAAATGGATGAATTTCAGTTGAGAACATTTTTTTAAAAAAATCAAAATTTTAAATAAATGAAATTAAATCTGAATATCACTTGATCTCCCAAGCAATTGACTAAATAAATAATTATTTGAGTAAATAAATATAATACAATATTTTTCAATAAAATAATTATGTATTATTTTGCAATGGCTTTTTAAAATCAATATCAAAAAATAATAATAATTCATAAATTTCAAAGATTAAAATGAAATTGGCCATATTTTGATGAAGTAATTAGTGTTTTGAAATGGAAGACCTAATTTTTTGATTATTTTATTGTATTACATTTTTTTTCTAAATACAATAAAACTGTGATATATATTATATCAATACACTACTTCAATTATACATTATCCAAAAAACTATAAATAAGCAAAAAATAAAAACTTTAAAATTTATTAATTTAATAAATTTTACAATATAGCAATAGTCTTTTTTTAATTTGACTTGAGTTCTGTAAATAATCATGTTTATTATTAATAAAGTTTTTTTGTTATATTGAAATCACATATGTTTTATTCTTTATTTTTTTATGCTTTATAAAATTTGATATATTACAGTATTGTATGTAATAAAATGTTTTCTAAGTGTAAAGCTAGAAATTTTATGAAATCTAAAAAAAAAATGAAAATTATCTTTCTTTAGTGATAAAATTAAAGTTATTGATTTTGCAATAATTAAAAAAACTGCAAAACATTCTTGTATTATAATTTTAAGCTAAAAATTTGAAAGGTTTATCTAAAAATCTGAGGTGAGTTGACACACAGTAAATATATATGTGTGTGTGATTTTTCAATTTATAATTAATAACTACATTCTTTTTTTAAGTTTTGTTTATGTTATAATTTTAATTTATGAATGCATATTAAAGACAAAAAATCATTTGTGCTATGCATGTATAGTGTTGAAATTATTGTAGACTTATAGTACAGTAAATAATACATATTGCAAACAAAACTTATTAATACAACCTGAGCAATGTATGATATACATAGGGAGGGTAATGGGGCTGGAATAAAACATAACAGATATTGTAGCTCCACTGTCTGTGATTAATAAAAGAGTTCACTACTGTCTATTAATTGTTTTTCTTTTTAAAAATATATCAAAAGCAATCCTATATTGTATATTCAATTAAAATAATTAAAGCTTTATTGCTGACTAAAATATGTTACTATTGATAAAACAGAAATAGTATTATAATTTTATAGCATCTAAACATTTTGATGTTGCTTATTTTTACTTTTGTTATTTTTGACAGATTGCATCTATTGTATATGTATAATAAATATTTTATAATATATTATTTATTCCTTGTTTATATGAATACATATAAATTTTTTTTTTTTTTTTAAATTAAATACAATTAATAAATTTTACAACAACCAATTTTAAACAAGTCATAATTATCAAATAAAATAAAAAAAAAAAAAGAATGGACCCAGGAAGTTATAAAAATTCTTACTGACAACAAGCCAGTAAAAATAAAAATAAATATTACATCATTTTTGTTAAAAATATTAGTTCCATTTTCATCTTGCTAAATTCAAGATCAGGGCTAAAATTTCCAAAATATTGTTTTAAAGCTTTAGCATAAAATAACGAGCTATGATTATGTGAACTAAGATTTCCCGAAAGCGTTCAGACTGCTAATTTAGGATTATTAATTATATTGCTTCATTACATGTGCAGTAAAGCCCAATTATAGAGTTATAAATAATTTATATTTTTAAAAAAAACCGAAAGTTCTTGTCTAATGGAAAAAAAGTGATGGGACGCTTTAGAAATGAAGATTAGGAGACGAAAAATGAAGGAATAAAATGAAAGGATAAGATTAGCAATGAAAAAAATGGAAGGAGTAAATGAAGATAAATTATTTATTTTAAAAAATTATGAGAAAAAATAAAAGTCAGTTTGATCACAATTTGAAACAATAGAATTATAAAATTTACATTGGAACTGTAAGAAAGAAAAGAAAGAAAAAGATAGATATGCTTAAAGAAGATCAGCAATGAGTAGTTATGGCACAAATTAAAGTTTACATAGTTTCAAAAAAATAATATATACAGATTTGGAAAAATTGCTTTCATTTGATGTGTGATATTTCCTTTTAGCAGATAAATGATCTGAAGATTAGAGTTTATAGAATAAAGTAATACATTAGAACATTCTTGTGGTGTAGAATAGTGTAGTGAAAATTACACTACAGAAATATTATTCATTATTGGATAATTTCTAGTCTAATGAAGGTCTAATAAAAATTATTTATATATCTTCATTAAGTGATGTGTGTCAAAATTGTGAGGACAGAATATTTGATACTTATCAATTAAACTGTAATAATTTGTTATCTCTCTATATATATACTTATACATATATACTGAACAATGATAAAGATATGTGTAAGAGATTGTGGTCTGGGCCAACTGATGAGTACTAATTTAGCACAAAATATGCATCTTGGGGAATTATACATATTTTTCACACATCTTTGGTCATATGTTTATGATTACATCCATTCACAAGGTATTAAAAGTGGATAGAAACCAACCTCTACTTTGCCTGAGAGTGGCACTATAAAATTATTACTCATTATTGAATAATCTCTAGTCTAATAAATGACTAATAAAAATTATTAATATTTTTGTGATATAATTTTAAATGGTGGTCACTACTTTCACTGAAAATTATAACTAGACCGATTTTTTTCAAAAAAATTTAAAAAAAATTGTATTTTTTATCTCTGCCATTGATTCATAACTGATTTAGTAAATATTAATAAAAACAAATGGCAATGAATCAGATAGCTAATTTTGTTTAATTTTATTTAGCAAAACGTTTTTGACGTCGCAAACCAAAAAAGTTTTAACATTATCTTCATATGAAATAGTTACTTCTTTTTAGATACATCAGATGGACTTTTGGCGCAATTTACTAGAATCATAGCTCTCAGTAGTTTATTCAAATCTACTGCCCTATTAATATTGAGAAGTAATTATGTATGCATCATTAATTAAACTAGACTTTTATATATTCCATTACAAACAAAAGAAATACAAATTTTGTTAAACAAAAATAGATTTTTTATTATGTTTTTAATTATTTTTTAAATAAATGCTACAAGGATAAATAATATTTGAAAAATATATCTAAAAATATTTTATTTCCGAGTTATATAAACAAAGAATTTTTATGACAAAAATTTTAGCATTAAAAAAATATTGGAATTTATTATAAACAAATAAAACAAAAAGATCTCCAACAATAAAATATTATTTAAAAAAATACTCTAAACATACATATAAATATTCAAATTAGCAAAAGTGGGCCTGCAAGTGCATCACAGGCTAGCATAAAAGCAGAGAGACATAGCTTCCAAAATATTTGACCATAAATATGTCACATTTTAAAAATATATCAGCTGTAAATACATTAGATTGTTAAAGGATTCTGTTAATGATTATGATTTACATTGATATGTTGAGATTATATATGCAGATATAGCATTCTTGCAATGGTTTAAAGTAACGGTATACATGCCCATCCCTTGCCTCATTAATATATTTTATACATTATAGAAGAAGCTTAGTATAGAATGATTTGTTCACTATGTATTTCTCACTGTTATATTTCAAGAAGTGTTTACATTATATCATATTTTGTATGCATGCAATATAAAAAAAGTAATCGAGAAATGCTTTACATGTTCTATATCTCTAAAAATCATACTTTGACGTGAGACATAAGTTTGCCCATCAAATATCAATCACAAATTTCTTTCAGAAAGTTGTTATGAAAGTTGATCAGGTCGGCAATATATGTCATTGTTATATCTAATATTAATCTTGATTTGTAAGCATTATATTTAAATAACAATCATATAGAAAATTGCTAAGGATATCAAGCATTGTGGAAGCAGATTGAGCATATAACAATTTTATCCAGTTAATCTGTGTGTGTGCTTTTTTTAATTATGACTACTCAGCTGGGATTTGATCATGGAATCTCTAACTCTTAGTCTTTCATTTTACTGCTATGCAAAACTACACAGGACAACTATACATGTAATAACTGTGATATTAAAAATATACAATATATATATATATATATATATGCATATACAATATATATATATATATATATATGCACACACACACACATTTTATAAATAATGAGTGTGGATTATTTTATGTTACAAAATCAGAGTTGGACTTTGGCTAACAATTGTGCTGTATTTTATATACATTTCAATGTATTCTAACTCTAATTTTTAATGAATTTTTTGGTTCTATTTATAAATATCAATTTCATATTTCTTAAAAAGAATGAACAAAGAATGCCTAGTTAATTTATATACCGTATAATAAAGCATGCCTAGTTTGTGATTGAATCAATTAAAAATGGAATTTTTCAATGAAAATATGAAGAATAGAACGTATGATAATGAGATAAATATCAAAGAAAAAAGACATGGTCTTTAAAGTGAACTTTTAAATACAGATCATCATGTGATATATAACCTATACTGTTCAAACTCTATCTAAATAAAGGATGCAGCAAAAGTTAATAGGAAACTTATTTTTTTGCAGATCTTCTCCAATATGCATTAAGAAGAAATTTATAATAGCTGTAAGAAATGATGGAGTTCTAATAACTTTAATAAAAACTAAAATATAAAACACAAAGTTTATGTGTTTTAAAATTATAAGAGATCATCCTTTTACTGGAAACTTGATAATTTGGGATGATATGCTGAATAAAAGCAATCTTGCAAGGTACTAGTTCAAGATAAAAGTATAAACTTATTTGTCAAAGAAGCTATATCAATTTAAAAATGGACCTATTAAAATACCAATCAAGTTCAAACTATAAGGATGTTGTTGATATGGCAAAAAAAAATAAAAATTCAGGAAAATATGAATAAGAATCAGATTTTAAATATTTATTTGAAATTCACTTTAAAAAACTAAATAGTCATTAATTTTATAAATGTATTAAATAATCTCTACACCATCACATATTTTTAAAAAAACATATGAATAAAAACACAATAAAAGAGAAATGATTTCAAAGATGCATTTCATACTGATATTGGCTTAGGCCATCTTCTTTCATATATATATCCTTATCACACATTCAGTAGTTATCAATAATAAACGTTTGCATTTTGATTTACAAATGTTAAACTTATTTCATCCACAACTGTAAAACAATCTATTCTAGATAAATACAATAATGATTATTATGAACTTTATGATAAATGGTCATAAATATTATAAAATATATCCAGAGTATATGCATGATATACTTAGACATCATTAAATGGACGTTTTTGAATAACTGAATATACGTTAATATCATTTCAGTTTTTGATAAAAAAATTATAAAATTTATAAAAAATTAAAAAAAAGACTATAATGATATGCAAAATAACAAAAATTTTAAATTTAATAGAAATCTGTAATAAGATATTTAGATAATTATAGACATTTTAAGCAAAGTTAAATAAAAATTAAAAACATTTTGATGCTCTTCGGTTTATTGCATCTAACAATATTCTTTTCCATCTTAACTATAGTTTTAAGAATATTATTAACTGTTTTTTTTAAATTAGTGAAACAAACAGTGATCATTCAATTTCTTAATTAATATGTATTTATCTGTGAGTATTTCACAAAAGAGACTGCAAGCAATGATCGAAAATAAAATACACTGAATCAGATGTAAAGAAAAATATTTTTAATTTTATATGCATGAAGTAAATAAAAGCTTATTTCAAATAAATTTTCATATTTACTTATTTTAATCTTTTATTCATGTTACATTAAAAAATTTTATATTTATGAAAGGAAGAAGCTATCTATATAAAAGTATTTTTATAAAACTTAAACCGAATCCTGAACTGACGGTGGCATTAAATATATAATAATAGCATACCCGTTTTTTTTTTTATTCATTAAAGGAAGTTTTGAATTAACGCGTGATATAAAAATGTTTTTCCACTTCAAATTATGTTCATAGTTTATATTTTGCAAATTATGAAGCAGAAACATCTCATAAAAGTGAAAGTGGGCTATTTTGGAATTTCCAAGGATTTAAACAAATTTATATTTATGTTAGAGCACAAGATCAAAGGTTGAATGAAGTTGATCAATTTATGAAAATATAACATGAATTTTAAAAAAATATCTAACAAATATAATTTTATTTGAACTTTTCATCTTATTTTAATCTGAATACTTTTAACTATTTTTTTTAAACAAAATGTACACAAATGTGACATTTTATTAGAATATATATATATACTGTATATAATAATAATTAAATTATTTGCGCAGTTTCCTAACAATAGAAAAATGTGCCGATTAATTAATTTAATAATAATAAAAAGATACATATGGAACAGATTGTGGTGAAAATTAATTACATATACCCTTAAATTTTATTTTATCTGAAAAAGAATAAAAATCAATTTAAGTATAAAAACAATGCATATAAATTGGTTTTTAAAATTGGGTCTATCTTCCTCTTTAAGAAGATATTTAAAATGAACCATTTCTTAAGCACACGAGAAAATTACTCTCAACTTTTAAAAATAAGACAGTTTTACCAATCACATCTTCCTATCAGAAAAACTATAGTAGTTCTTTTCCTTAAATATATATATAGTTCTTTTTTTTTTTTCTAATGCCACATCAAACAATAGGTTTGATATAACATTTTTATTTTGAGACATAAATTCAAAATAATAATTACTATTAAAACACAAGATAAAAATCGTGAAATTAAATATTTATTGTTTATAAAAAAACATCTTTCCATATTAAATTTAATTTATTCAATTAATTAATAGATTCTGTCTTTTAAAGGAAAATTTAATTTTTATTTTAATACAAATTGGTTATATAAGCATAATAATGTCATGGGAATTGTAATTGCACACGCACATTTCTATACATCCAATAATTGTCTATTCTTTTATTAAATGAAAATAACTTTCATGGTAAATGTCTTTTACACAAGAATTAAAATAATTTATATAATCTATATAAATTTATCCTATTCAAATCAATATTTTGAATGTATTTTTCTTTAAAATCTATTTTTAAATGTATTTTAAATTAGTACTAGCTTATATTAATTCATTTATTTAAGTTTCTTTTCTTGTTACATTAAACTAACATTAATTTATTCTTTTAATGCTAATTTTGATAAGAATTTTTTTTCCTTTGTTATTATCTTATTTACAGTGTTGTAATTATATGGTTGAGTTAAATTTAAACTAGACTCTGCACCACGAAAATTATTTCTATAAATATATTTATCATATGTTTTTTACTATTTTTTTTTTTTTTTTGTTAAACTTGTTATTAAAGTTGAGTTGTTTTATTAGCATTGGTAATCTGATTCAATCCTTTTTATATCTTAAACTCTATACATCTTATGTAATGGTGGATGTACACATAGTATTATTCTTGAAGTTTTACTCTAAATTGCATAGAACTTATAAATTATAACTATTTGCAAGTATAGGTGATTGATTTTATAATTCTTAGTTTTCACTTTATACTCAGTGAAAACTCATAACTTATGCTAATATTTCACTGTTATCATATATAAGTATATCATGAATATTCAGATCCATATTTTATTATCACTAATTGCTATCTTATATAAAATAAGCAGATCAATTTTTATATGACACATGTTTAGGCTGTAACTTCATCAGATATTTTAGATTTTTGATATTTGGTAACTATGTCATAATAGCAGCAAGAGTTTTTTATATTAGTAGATTCATATGATAGCATAGCTATTATTATTGCATGTCCAATTTAGCATATATAATAATTTCCAAATAATATAATATTTAAAATGAAATTATAGTTATCTCTGCTTTGCATAATGAATGTTTGATATTACATGTTAAGTTTAAAGATAACTGAAAAAATGAAAACATGTGATAATATATTCATGCTTTAAAATAAAATATATTATATAACTTTATTCATACAAGAAGTTCTGGCCACTATTCTGTCATGTACAACAATTTTGAATTTTTATATCTGATGAAACTAGTTTGTAACTGGAATATGTGTAGTGTGAAAGATGAGTTTACTTTGTGTTAGACTGTGATTAGCTTTTTAAAATTTGTATCTGCACTACAGAGTGCTAAAATTTGCTTTTCATTTGCACTATTGTATCAATGTTTTGATTAGATTGTGTTAGCCATTAACAGGATAAAGAATGTTATTTTAAAAACCATTGTAGAGACTTATCAAACAACAGTATGAGAAACAAGATATATAGAGAAAGAATGAACAGAAAAGAGCAAAGAATTTTTAAAATTTTTGATTTTATAATGATAGTTCTAAATTTTGATGTTATAATAAATAATATTAAAGGATGCCATGTGATGTAAAACTATCATCAAAGATGATTATACATTATTATTTGGTTATATTACTGTAATGACAATATACCTTCAACTTTATTTAGAGAATTTAAATAGCATACATTCATATATACACATATAAGTTTCTGTTCTCCTATTTAAAAGCTTGGTATCAAATCATGAGTTATCATCCAATATAAAATTTTCCAAACCATTATTTTTTATTACACACATATTGTTTGAATCAATCTTCAATTCTAAGATGTGTCAGATATTTAGCCAGGAATAGTTTATATTCACAATATTATATATATATATATATATAATATTGTGAATATAAACTATTCCTGGTATAATATATATATATATATATTGTACCAGTCAGAATTGTATGTTCGTCTAACAAGAATTAGCATCTAAGCAAAAGTACCTAGAGTTCAATCATATGCGAGATACACAGGTCAGGAATACTCATGAACTCCACCCTATTGCCCATTTCCCAAGTCTATAACATTACAAACAACACTTCTGACAATAGCAAATGACATTTTAACAATCCCCGGCCCAGAGGGTCAGCAGAGACACAAGAGATCTAATGATTAACTAAATGATGATGCAATATAATAACAGATGTGCATGCATGAATTAAGAAAATGTCCAAAGAATAGACTATTAAATATGAATTTATTGAAAATAACATTAGTAATGAAATTAAATCAGTATGTGAGCAACGGGATATAGAGACTTAAAACACATCATAACCTTGATTACATAAGGAATACTCGATCTGGGTTTCACTTAATGATAATGTGGGCATTCCATGCAAACCTTAGTAACATAATTTAAGGATTGATGGATATGCAACCACCAAATATACATAGTAAGAAATTAATTAATCGAATCGATGTGGCTTAATATGCTAATTTAAAATATATTTTATAGGGCTTCTATTATTCATGCTGACATTTTAAATCATTAAGAATGTAATGGATTTCATAACTATACGTGGGCTTTTATTATACACATTATAATATTCAAATCACAAAGGATATAACGGATTTCAATAACTATCCATGGGCTTTTATTATATACATTATAATAGCTTGAATAACAAATGATCTAGTGAATTTTGGATTATACCTGGATATCATTATACTTATATTAATGATAGATTAATTATATCGGAACTTATAAAATGATTCATCATTTACGATTTATGTATAGAATAAGGAGAAGTATAATTATTTTGACATTCAGTTATGTGACTTAACTTTTATAGACTTTATTAGAAGTTAATTTTCAACGTATTTAATAGCGGTTGAATAAAAGGGTGGATAGCGCTAATAAGCTAATGCATATAAGGCAAACTAAAGTTATATTAAAATGAGAACTTGGAGTGGCTTAGGAAAATCATATCATTATGACTTACAGATGAATAAAATATATAAGGAAGTATAAACGATAGCGTGTGGACCGAATGATAACGTTTGAGAGGACGAGAAGCTTCATCAACTTGAGAACGAAGAATATAAGCTCATCTGCACTTGTGACAGATGGCATCCAAAGAAGTGGTTGGCAAGATATTATGGTTCCGTTTTTCCGAATGTTAACCCATAATAGAGCCTGTGCGACCAAACACAACCTTTGGAGTTGGGGCCTCCACACTCCACTGAGAAATGTGCTTTAAGGATTCCAGTGACGAGAGAAAGTATGACAAAGCAACATTTGATTGATGAACGTTATCACTGGGACGCATTGCGAGGGCTTTCAGGTCTGTATTAACACTGAATTTTATGGCCTTAAAGAGTAAGTAAGTCTAGCGTAATGAAATGATAATATATAAGCAATCCCAAAAAGGGCATACAATTTACTTAAAAGATTCTTTAGCATATCAATAATAAAATATGAAAAATTAAGATTCCCTTCGTTAAATGCATATCAATACGCCCGAAAAATTAGTTACTTAAATTATCATTAGATGGTGGGCTAATTATATAATGAATCATCAACTAAAAGTAAGAATCTGAACTTCAATTTATTTAATACTAAATTTATTTAATATTAATCAATAGCGTGAAATAATAGTTAATTTATTTGAAATGATAATGGAAAGCATAATATAAATTAAATAAAATAGTTTAGGAATATTTTTCAACCAGGTGAATTTTTATAGTTTTGTAAGAAAACTTATGTTTACGATTTAAATTCCTTAATGGTGGAATAGTAAAATAAGATAAGATTAATTCGCCAGATTGAATTATTAGCATATTAAAATGGGTATGATTTATATAATATCAAATTAAAATTGCCGCATTTAAAATAATAATACAGTAAGAGTGAAAACCTAGTAATCGAGTTTAGAAAATCAAATAGAATTGAGATATTGAAGCAAAAATGAAAAGTCATTGTTTAAGCAATTAATCGGTTTAGCATTACCGATGGAAAAAAATAAGCAATTACATTTTGAAAATATAAAGATTACAAAAATGGAAATATTAAAAGGACATACTTTAAGTGAGCTAAATTTACATAATTAGAGGTTGAATTTTACATTTTACAATTAAGAAGATTATTTAGATAAAGTTTTTAGAGTTCATTTTGCGGCAGGGAATTACCTTTCGTTGGATGACTTGATGGACGTATGCACACGTGTTGATTTCATTTTTAAGGAAATATGATTAATTTGGCATTATTTTGACAAAATTGCAGTTAAAGTCCATTCCTGGTGTAAATTACAGTTCATTTTGGCAGTAGTTTGGAAACGATGGCTTATGAGTACATTAGCACTAGTTTGATCTTGGAGAGATCGGGAAAGCAAATTTTAATTCTACTCACTAACCATTTCAAAATTCTGAGTGATGTATATTACCATGACAACAGTGTTTAGAAACAAGATGCAGAGCTTTTTAGTTAGAAAATGCAGTGGTATTTATACTAATTTAGGCTGCCTCCTGTAATCCCCGGATGTCAGCTAACGGTCACAATGACACAGCTAATTTTAAAGTATGAATGAGATTGAGTTCGGGAGAGCTAGTCTTGGTCTATTTCAAGCTGAAAATAGACCTGCAGGATAAATTTTAAGTAATGTGACTTTTAAAATAAACCTATGTTAAAATAAAAATAAATCTTTTCAGAATTTAAAATAAGGTAAGTCTTTTGTTTACTAAATTTGCATTACTCTCTCGAACTTCCTCTCAAAAGTAAAAAATACATGAATAAAATATATACGTAATATAATGCTTTTAATAAAAGTATTATGTTTATCTGTTACACACACACATACGCATGATTGTTTACCATAATAGAAATTTATGTTTTATATTTATATCAATTTTAGATGAGAATAAAGCTTAATAAAAGATAAACAATCATGTGCATCGGTATACGTTCACTCCCTAGTGATTATTTATTAAATGACTGAGTTTAAACCCATGTTTGAAGGATTTCAAACATCACTAGAAAGTAAAACCAAATGTGTGCAACAGATTTGAGTGCTTCAATATATATATATGAAAATTGCTAAAACATTCAAGCTCTAGTTAAGATATCAAAATAGTATATTCTATTGGAATATATTTCATTGTTGTATACATTAAGAAAATGTATAGAAAAAAAGTTTATTAATGTAGAAGTGTTATATCATTATTTTAAAATATTAAGTTGTTATTATTAATTTAAAGGAATTATATTCTTTTATAAATCAATTTTGATTTTATTAAATGATAATATAAAAAAATTCAAATGTTTAATTTAAAATTATTAATTTTAAAGAATTGGCAATTATTTGTTTTAAATAATTTTAAAATTGACTATAGATTTATTTACTGTTCTATTGACAAGCAGCCAAGAATGATTTTTTATTAAGAAAGCTGTTTTTGATCATGTGAACAAAATCATTGGTTGCTGAATTTAAAAAGAAAAACATTGGATTTTAAACTCTCAAAATGAACCTGGAAATAAGCAGTTTTTATCCCAAGAATTTGGGAACCAAGACTCAAATGGATAATTTACCTTTTCATGTTTTTATTTATTATAAATAAAATTACTTCATAATCATCAATTGTTGCAAAAATCATGATTTTCTTCTCCACTTTTGTTTAGGCCTATCTTCTAATATTTCAAATGAAGTACTTATTATGAAAAAAGTATTATCTGTTTTATCTTAAATTTGAATATCATTTTTACTGGTAAAAAATTAAAATTACAGAACTTATAAATTTTTATTTTTTATTTGTGATAAATTGTTTTTCACATAAATTTTATGTTGATATTAATTATTTATAAATTGTCAATTCTTAAATATTGGATCAATTATTATGTGCATAATTATCAAAGCTATATGCAAGCAATATTTTCAAAATGTTTTGAACATAATATTTAAAAATAATACAGATATAATAAATGGTTGTTTATTTTATTTTATAGATGTCAGATTTCAATACTGATTATGAAATATATAATCTGTATTATTTAATGATATTTATAATTTTAAATAATTATTGTTTAAATGGTAATAAATATTTATTTTGTATATATGGAATTTGACTGATAATGTACATGTTATCAAGTGAGATATTATTGATATGTTTAGCTTGATATTATCAGTTAGTTCCAGATATAAATTCCTATGATTTCATTTTATAATAATTTTGTTTTTGTAGTGAATACTTTTTTGAGTGTGGGTAATGTTTATATCTTTTTAAATAATATGACTATAATAATGAATTAATATTTAAATATTTTACATATAAGATGTTAAGAGTACTTGTTGTTTTTATGTCATTACCTAAAATATTGTAGTATAAAGTTAAGCTTATATCTAACAGGCATTTCATCATTGCTTAGTTTTATAGCCCTCAGTATATAGGTTATTGTGTTATTGGGTATTAAGATTAAGGATAGCTTGTTTTGTTTTGGCAATGTTTCAAATTGTTGATTATACATGTGATAATTCATTTTGATGTATTAATTTGAATATAGGTGGCATTATTGTCTTTTTTTTTTAATTATTTTGTTTTATAATAAATTATTTAGTTTCTTTTATTATTGACTATTACTCAAATTATAAAATATAGACTTGCAAAATTAATAGATGTCCAGTGTAACTCATGCTGGGTAAACATGTTTTTTTACTTCAAGATTTATTATTAATTCGAAGAGTTTCAATGTTTGTTAAGAGTTTCATTTTATAATTTATAGCTTCCCAACATTTTTGTATGTGACTTTGCTAGTAAATGTAACTTCTTTCTTTGGTATTTTCTTATATTAATTTTTAATATTAAATTACAATTTGATATAGGAAGAAGTCTAGATTTATTATTTAGTGTCACTTTCTAGTAAAGTTACCTTGGAACTAAGTATCCATTACAATATATAGATAAAAAGTTAAGCTATAATAAGGTTCAAGTTTTCTGACTTATCTGATGACCAGAGAATACAATGAAGGAAGGTAGTCTGGAAAATTTTACACTGGATAGTAGCTCATGATGTAATAACAAGTTTTCAGAAGGAGAGTGTTGTAAATCTAAAAGATTTGTTTGACTGTTAATGTTTTCAGTCCTTAAGTTAATTTATTATCTATATAATTTTTTGCAGCATATGTTTCTGTTCAATGAGGTGTTGTAGTGTGAGTATAAATTATCCCTATCCATTTTAAAATATGAATGCTTATGTATTCATAAGTTAATCAATATTGGCATTTCAAAGTACAGGCTTGATTAGAAACCATTTACCTGAGATTATTATTGTTTTTATCGTATATATATATAATTTTTTGGGTATAATCTGGAATAGAGATTTAAAATATTATTATAATTTATTGATTATTTTAAAACAATGTGAATAATGAATAATTTTGTTCCAAATAAACTAAACATTTTAATAATTTAATTTTTTTTAATTATATACGGTATTCTGTCAATGAATTTTATAGTCCTATTATAGACTGAATTTAAAAATTATAGCCACTTTGCAAAATAATAGTTGTAGTTAAAATGGTCTATTCTGTAAATTATTCCAAATATATTTTTAATAAGCATTATTATCTCTATCATCACTACTTCTTTAAAATGATGGAATAAACCTCTTTATTATAATAGCTTATTTTCAAAACTTTTCCACCGATCACGTTTTCTGCTCCAATCATCTCGCTCATCATTAATAACTTTACAATACTTCAACCCTCTTTTAATAAAATATATAAATTTAGTTATATTTATAATTGTTGTTTTCCAGAAAAAAGTTTAAGAATAAATAATATTTTCAAACTGAGAAATGTATTATTTGAAAGAAAATCAAATATTTAAAATAAATTGTCAGATGATAAATCCTAAAGATAGAGAGATTAAAGAGGCATTTTTTGAATGAAATTTATGAATTGTAAATATCTTGCATAAAAGAAAGTTACCTATTTGCAAGACTATTATAATGAAGCATTTAATGCGTTTGAAATAGGAGATATGTAAATTTAAATGCTAACATAATTTAAAAACAACAAAAATATGAAATGTAATCAATGGAAGTGAATATTATTTTTATTAAGAAAATATGTTTCAACATATTCTTAAAAATCATTTTTTTCCAAATATGAAATACCAATATGACTTACCAATTTTCACTTATACACTGTTTCAAAACCTGAAATTCTAATTACTTCTCATATTATAATAAATTAGCTGAAAATATATACAATGGTACCACATTAATGTTTTCTTATATAAGCCAATACAAAAGTCTTTAATTAAATGTGGATAATATAATTAATACAGTTTTGAATCAATAAATTGACTTAAAAAATAAATATGTATTAATTCACTTTAATCTCATAAATATTACAATCTACAAAATTAAATCCTGCAATTGAAGACACTCTTAGTAGTGTATAGATTGCTGACTCTAGTTTTACAACATGTAGAAAATAAAGGAAATTAGCATTTTTTTATATTCAGAATGATAAACATTATAAAGAATTTTGTCCAAAAATATAATAGAAAAAAATTAATATACATGTGAAAATTCTATTGTCTACCAAACAATTTTTATTCTCTAGTTTACATTCAAGGTATTTATGGCCATGTTTATATTCATTTTGAAGCTACTGTTTTAAGATGTTACTGCTAAAACATATAAATTATCATTTCATGTACATAAAACTGGTTAGTGGATGACTAGAGTTATAGCATGTGGTTGAACTAATCATTGTATAATATTTTCCTCAATAAAAAGTTTATACCTGGTTGCCTATTAATCAAAGTGCATTTTCCTAGTCTATCTTTGTTTTGGCAACTAAAATATAATATTCTTTCAAGGCAATCATTAATCCACATGGTTACATTAAAGCTTCAAATAACTGAATATTATGAGAACCAGGTTTATTTCATTAGGCAAATATTATTTCCATCTTAAGATTTCACCCTAATTCTATCAAATATTGGTTTAAAAAATGTGATGGAGGAGGAAATTATATATCTATCATAACTTTTCATTTATTTATTATTGAGTTTTTATTAACCATTTTTGAAGAAAATTGAAAGATTGATTTTCACCATAAACATGTGCTCAGAGAAACTTAGTTTTCTTCTCCATAAAAATAGTTTAGTGTTCTTTTATCATTCTATTCCAAATATAATTTAAACAAATAATAACACCTACTGTATTAAAAAAAGATATTTTGCCACTTAATACAAGATTTAATTTTTAATAAGCAACTGAATAGAAGTCAATTTTTAAAAACCAATATAGAAAGTAGAAACATGATTCTTAATAAAACATCTATCAATGAATAGTATCAGTAAAACTTAAAACTGTACAAAAATGAATATATAAAATATCTTTTTAAATGTTTTTTTAAGTTGTGAAAAAACACTATGTTCCATGTTTTTCACAAGATGAAACATGCTTTGATGGAAAGACATGATCTTTAATACTTTTGTTAAAAAAGTAACAATCATAATATCACTACATTTTATAATTGTAGGTGTTAAAAAAAATATAGCTGATGATAGAATACAATTATATAGGATATTGAAGTCTCTTAAGAAAACTGAAAGAACCCAAGATAACAAATAAATAGATTAAATAATCACTTTGTGATATAGATATATTTGTTTTCAGGATTGATTTTTATATCATTACAAAATTCGTTTTAATTGTTGATTCTTTTCTCTGCCTTTTTATGGGTTGGTATTAGCATTCTCATTTATACATGCAATGGATATATGTTAAATTCTTTAAAAATTAAATAATTAAACAATAGCACTTATCATTAGTTGGGTTTGCCATTTCTTATCACCTATTCAACACGATTTAAATAGCATATTAATATTTAACGATATATCAAACTTTAATAATAAAATTATTGTATATTTAAACAAGCAATATTCTTTTTAATGTTAATAAATGGCAGGTTGTATAACCATTAAATTCATCGATTGTTTACATATTATATATTTTTAAACATTGTGAGAATTTTGAAAGATTTTAGTCTAGTTTTAAAATTCAAAGAAACCGATCTATTGTTCTATGGACACCGTCCCTAAACCATTTTAAATTCTCTTTACCCTTGAGAAAATGTAAAAAAAAAAAAAAAATCAATTTTGAAAGCAGCAAATTTAAGAGTTCATTAATAAATTACATTTGAAATTCGTGATTGCTTAAATCAAAATTTTAAATCTCAGATCCATATAAAACAGCTCGAATTACTGTGAATTAAATAAGTGCAATTCTATGAATGCAAAAAAGAGAATATATTATCAAAGATATATTTCATTATTTATAAACCTTGATTTTATTAAAAATTTGAACACTACTTGTTGATATATAATCTAATCAAACAAATTGCTAGTTATATTAAAAATGCATTTTTACAAAAGTATGTACAGTATTTATTTTAAGATCTCTAAGAAAAGATTGGTAAGGAAATAAGACATAAAGTTATACATCCTCAGTAATAGTATACAATCTTTTTTCTTTTCTTAACAATTAGATTCTTTAATAAGAACTTTTTTATTTCATTAAAAAACATATTTTACCTTTTAAAATTTATATAGCACAAATACACCAAAAATAAAAATATATATCTTTATAATCTTTTTCTAATAAATAAAACTCAGGTAATCTTTTTCTAATAAATAAAACTCAGGAAAAAATTAAGTTTTTTTTATGGATTACTACTGTCTTTTCATACTTAAATATATATAAATTGTAGAGGAAATAAACTGTAGGGTCATCCATGTTTAGATTGTGAGTATCAGAATCGGATATCAAATATGTTTAACGATGAAAGAAGTCTGATAGTTTTATTTTATGATTTACATTTATCAAATGCTGATAAAAAATCTCACTAAATAATAGTTAAAATAAATAAACATTTAAAATTTGATTTGATCTTTCATTATTAAAACATTGGATATTGACAATACTTACAGTAACATTGTTTACTTGAGGTTTTAACGTGACTTATTATATATAATTTAATTTTAAAATAAATTATTTGGCATTACAATATACCTTACAAATAAGATAAGTATTCTTTACATTTTCATAATAGTAATGCTAAATCTTAAACAGATATTGTTTTCTATATTGTAAGGTAGCGCCACTTGTGCATTTACATTTGCTCATAGAATATATATGGTACATGAGCACAGACTTTCATACGACCCACCACTCCCCACTTTATCTCATAATACTGATACACTTGAACACATATATGTCGAAAAGATAAATAATCACCAATATCCGTATTTCATGCTAAACCAGCAATCATATAGAAACTAATTTGAAATTTGATGACTGTTATCTGAGGGTTTCAATTTTCTTATTTCTCCGTATGTAAATGATGAAGTAAATTTAAGCAAATAGAGATCAATTTAAATGCTGGAAATAAGTAATTAAATATTTTAAAGCTTTGACAATAATTTAAATTTTGATCAGAACAGTTTTATTAATTAATTAAATTTTTTTTTCCTTCATTGGATAGACTTTTGAATAATGTTTATTCCCAGAAATGAGATTGTCTGTTTGACTACATATTTAAAAGCGCTTCATCGTTATATATTACATTATGTTTGCATATTTACATCTTATATATACAAGATTAAGCTTTATTAAAACGAAACTGGTATTATTATCTCTGTTTTATTGACATTTTTTAAATTGCCGATAATACATATTTAATTTTTATTGTATTTTCAGTAAAAAAAAAAAAAAAAACTTCTTATCTAATATTTTTATAATGATAGATTGTCAGTTTTATATAATTTAAACTACACTTCATCAGTCAAGGTCATTAGCATAAGTAAACTTATCTTTAAATATACTTATCTTCCTGTTGTGACATTTTATAAGAAAATGATTAATACAAAAAAAATAAAATAAAGTCATTAAAAATTATTTGAGAAGTTTAAATAAATATGATAAATAACTTTTTTAAAAAAGAATTGTTACAGTTGTAGTAGACGTCGTCTTAGGCAGTAATGACTTCTCTTTTCACCATCAGAAGCCATAATGGAAAAAAAAGCAAGTAATATCAATGGATATAGTAAAAACAGACTTCTATGACTGGTTTATAGTTAATTGGCCACTTCCATTAGAAGGCCAAGAATTTGCACTGTTTTTACATAATGGTAACCCTTTGCTTTCATCTTACTATTCAAAACCAATTAATTTTATTCACTGCTCACGTTGCATTTTTTTAAGTCACCATTTTCTATCTAAAAATTAGAGAGAAATAATTAAACAATTTGGTACTATGACCAAGTAACAATGTTTGATCATCATCAACTATAATTTGTTACCCTCTTAGAACAATTTATTCTAGCATTTTAACATATAGACATAATCATAAATATTAAAAGAGCAGTTTTCTCATGAATATATACATTTTTTTAGTAAGATTTAGAATATTACATATAGAATTATAATTTAGAAAATAATTGTAAATATTGAGTAGTCGAATTTGTTGTGTTAATGATGTAATGAGTAATGGAAAACAATATGATGATGTCCAGATATTATCTCTAGACAAATTAGACTATGGATTAGTTACTTTGCTTAATTTTGGACAAAGAACATATATATATATATATATCTGCTTTCATGTATTTATATATATATATATATATATTGTTACCTAATATTTACCATCATAATTAATTAATATAACCAAAAAACTGAAAAAAAATGTATTGCTTTCTTTTCTAGTTAAACGAAGTAAATCCACTAGTATTGTTATTGATCAGATAGCAGAAAATATGATCAAATGAAATGTAAAAGCTTTTGATAATACTGCATAAAAGAATATAAATTTTTAAAAAGTATTTAAAATTGTTTTCTGAACAGATTTTTATTGATTTATATATAAAATACATGTGTTGTGTTATTATTTTTTGTTGTTTGAAAAGCACAGTTGAGTTTTTTTTTTATGTATACCCAGAAAACACACACATAAATCTGATATTGTAGTAAGAGAATACAAAATAGGAACATAAGATTTGAAACAGTTCAACAATAACTACATTATGATAATTACAATTGATATTAAATTTAGTCAACAGACCATTTAAAATATGTGTGTGCATGCAAAATTCGATCAAATTAAATTTTAAAATAGCTATTTTTATATCATTTTCTACAGATTGGCCAAGAAGAGAAATTCACTTTAGGCATTTTGTCTAGCTGGAAAAATATATTTTCTCCTCAAACTAAAATGGATATACAACAATAATAACAGGGATTATTATTAAATACTATTTTAAAGAAAATCTAATTTATTATTTTTAATTCTTAATGGAATTTTGGGAAATTGCTTATGAGATGCTCATTATAATATCAATCAATCAAATCATTTGTCTCTTTTTCAAAAGAAATTTGAAATAACTTGTTTGGAAACTATACAGATTACCTCACTACGAATTACTGAAAGTTAAAACTTTATACAATATGAAGCTAAATCAATGTATGAATTTTCAGCTTTAGAGAAAATGCTTAACTCTTAATAGAAACAACAAAGTTAGTTAAATCTATGGATTATTATTTGCTAAATCTTTTAAATTATTAAAAGGGCCTGAACTATATAGCACAATAAATTAAGTGTATTTAAACCAAAGAATTAATAATCTATTACTTTTAAAATATGTTATAAATGCCAGTCATAGGGATATTAGTCTACAAGTCTTCTCTAAAGCTTTAAACCATTCGCTTTGCATAAAATTACAATTCAATGTCAATCCTATAATAATGGATTTGTGATTACAAATGTCGTGATATGAAAATATGATAATCATTATAAAATGATTAGAAGACATTCTAAAATGAATTAATATGTTAACTATATCATCCAGAATAGGATTACTAAATGTATTTTATTAAATTTCTTAAAATCATTATATTAAGTGTTGTTATAGACTTAATTCTTTGAAAGGAATTACCTTGTGCTTTTTATTTAATGTTAATGCTTATATTAAAGTATTGCCAGTAAATTATAAACATTGGAATACTGTGCAAAACGTAAATATTTCCACAAAATAATTATCAATAAGTTCATTTGAGGAATTACTTAAATAAACATTGTACATTTGTTTAATTATTTAGTTTATAATTATTATTAGTGTAATAATGATTAAATAATAATGTTCTTAAGATAAGGCTGACATCTAAAGGTACAGGTAAGAAATTTATAGCATTATTAATGATCTTGGATATGAGTGTAATATGTGTGATTTACATTTTATATTGAAGTCAGGTTGCATTTAGTTAAACTAGCTTATAAAATTTCAGTAAATTCGTTTATATTTAATTGACTTTACATTTTATTAGTTCTTGAATTCAGCCTCAGATTAATAAGTTAAATAGATGATTAAATTAATAAAGAAAATTTTCAGTATAGTGCCTATGAATTTATATAATTTGATATTCTATATTATGCAATAAAGCGGTCTTATAATATCTAGACACTAAGTCATATTTATTAGTCGAGGTATATTCCCAACTAATTATTTAAACTTTAAATATAATAGAATAAGTATAGCCAGTTGTTCTAGTAAAAGAGATGAATATCATAAAATTAAGCTACTATTTTGTATAGCATTCGGAATACTAAATAAATCATTTTGTTTACTCCAAAAGAGTTAAAGAACTAGCCAGCTTTTGTAGAATGAGATTGATAATCTATTAATTATTGTTACAAAGATAATGAAGGACATTATAAAACATTCTTATCCTCCTGTTAGTAAAATCACATTTTGACTTAACACTGTTCAACTCTCTCCAATAGAATGCCATGTCTTTTCAATACTTTAGAATTACATACATAATCATAATCCAAAATTAGCTTATTCACGGTGAACAAACAATAATATTTACTAAAATTGTTATAAAATTTATTTTTAAATTAGTTTATTATTCGCTTATAATTTTGTTACTTTGTTATATACTTGTTATTATAATAAAGTAATTGTTATATTTATATACATCTGTTTTTCATTATTGAAATCGTCTTTATATATTGTTAAAATAAAATGTCATATTTTTCAGTTTTTAAATTATATATTCATTATTAAATTATATACATCATTTATTATTACTATTGCTATCTGAAATACAAATTAGTAGGGTAGGGGAGGTACAATTAAATGCCCTTTTACATTCATCATATCTACAATAACTTAATAAACTTTAAATCTATACATCTTTTAATTGAATGATTAAGATTTAGTTAATAACCCCGAGACTTAATTAATTGAACTTTATATTTAACTTAGAAATGAGAAAGAGTTAACTTGTTATCCTTATTTAAAAATATATATTAATTTATATCAAATTAATTCTTTACACAAGAGGTATCTTAACAGAATATATGTAATTAAGAATACAGTAAAAATATTTTCATACATTGTTCTTAAATTTTAATATATTAATAAATTCTGGAATAGTTATTATTATTTATTTTATGTGGAAATTAAATGTGCATTTGTTTTAATTTACTTTTAGTAAGTGCGCAACCAAAGTTAAAAGCATTTCATATAGAACGCACTCATCTCACTCAACCGGTCGTCTTTTGCTCCTATCTGATTGCGACTTGAACTTATTAATAATTATTGATTGCGACTTAAACTTATTGATAATTATTTTGTGGAAATATTTACGTTTTTCACGGTATTTCAATGTTTATAATTTACTGGCAATACTTTAATATAAGCACAAAGTAATTCCTTTCATAAGATTAAATCCATAGCAATACGTAATATAATGATATTAATAAATTTAATATATATATATATGTAAGACAGATGCTTTGACAATAAATTTTAAAGTAAAATAACAGTTATGGATATATAAGAAAAAAAATTACTGTTAAAATGTGGCAAATGTATTATTACATATACATAATTAGAATTTTAATTTATTTCACTTACTGAATCTTAGAAATATAGGTAATTTATTTTTTTAAGTTTTTTTCTTTCACATATAAAAACGGCAAAACTTTTTTTTTAAAAATATAGTAAATAAAAATATGAGAAATTCATAAATTTAAATGGGAAATTTTGTACATAATTTCATATAAGAGCATTATCATAAATCATCTCATTCAGAACTCTTTTAATCTGCACAGTACTTATCATCACAGTGAAAATATTTGCACCAATGTTATTACTGCTGTGATTAATCACATTAAGATATTCTTTAAAATGACAGAAAAATAATTATACTATCAGTTAATGATATTGCCAAGTCTGACAGAATCACATTCTTTATTTTATAAAATAATTTATTTAATATTTTAAAAAAGGCAGTTCTCAAATTGGCCATATATTCAATAAAAATAAATTATAGATTAAAGAATACTGAAAAAACATTAAATTTGTGGCTGGAAAATGTGAATATAAAGAATGTTTCAGTAAAAGTAATGTATTGTTTTGGTAGTATTGATTCCAGATCAAGACTTTAACAAAGGATCCAATGAAGTAAGTGAATTAAATATTTCTGCAAGTAAAAGATGGTTACAGAGATTCAGAATTGGGATAAACTTGAAAATATTAAAAAAATATTTACCTAAGCATTCATTTTAATTTGGTTCAACATGTATATACATATATGTAAAGGTGTTTTTAATTTATTACTCCAGTCTTTCATATAGTAGCATTCTTCTATTTTTATTAAATATTTTTCTTGGGGTTTTAATGATGTATAATTTTAAAATTAAATTGTATATCATATATATATATATATGTCTTTAAGAATATATAATAATTTAATTAATGCTATTGTGTAAAATGGGAATGATTATTTTCAATTAGTCAAAGTAAACTAGCCCTTGGGCATCTCAAAATTAATAATAAAGGTCAGATAGGAGAGAAAAACAATAGGAACAGAATAGCCAATAAAAAAATCCCTCAGGAAATGAACCTCAGTAAAAGAACAATCATCATCATGACATCATGTTGAGTTAATCTGCAAATTTTAATATAAAAAGGAAAAGATTGGAAATAAATTAATAGGGTGTGTTATATGTGTTAGTGCCAGGAGAATTGAAGGAGAAGAGATTGAAAAGATGCACTTTCAATCTCTTTAGTTTTCCCCAAAAAAAGAAAAAATGGAAGTATCATTTTTCTATATTGTGGACACCGGGGTCCTGCGATAAGATCCTGCAAAGCTATACCAAGTAGAGCAAAGGACCTCCAGATAAATATGAACAGAATGGCAACAGCATACCTGTTTCCTCCAAGGCATCATGGGAATTAATGCTGGATCCAAATTACAAGCAACTAAAAAGTATGGACTTATTCTTTTAAAACTGTAAGAACTTTAGATAATTCATGAACATTAAGTATAAAACATTCCCAGTATTTAAATATAAATAGAAATTTCTATCTAACCAAACTAAATCATTTATTAATAATTATTTTTATTGAATGTATTTTTTTTAAATCATTTCCATTAATTTATTTTTTTCATTCTTTTAAATGTTTATTGTGTTTTTTTTTCTTTTTCACATTAAGCTAAAACTTTTAATTAAATCATGTTAAATTTAAGTCAGGCATGAATGGCTGCATAGATTCGTAAAGTTATGTTAGTTTAAGGGAGGGTAAATCTTAGGTTATTTGTTTCGCAGTTAAATTGGGTCAATGGATTGGATGTATTGGTGTAATTAGTAAATGTAGCATGAAGATCCGCTACGTGCAGGATCACATTATACGCCACACTTGGGCAAAATAAGTCCCATTTCTTACTGACCATCAGAAGCAGATGGTATTCCCTGCTCCTTGGATCACCCCTTTAGCCTATGGAATGGGATAGTAAGATGGCAAAAAGGACTGCAATCCCTTCCTATGGAGTTTTCTTTTTTATTGTTCTTCTCACCAGACAGATGAAGTATTCCTGTACTGGATGAGAGACATTTCTTCTCAATAACCATGCTGTTCAGATGTATATTTCTGACAGTATGGTATTGTGCTGTCGTATTCATGCTGCATTGAATACATCGATATATCAGGTAGATTGGCATTAGTTTGATTGCGAACTTTTGGCCTAGGGTTAAATAAGGGATATAGAATATTTTCTTTTTCAAGTGCAATCTATGTAGTCTATCCATACTCGACACTTTAATAAAATATTAATAAATTCATCTGTGCAAACTTATAAAATAAAAAGTTAAAATGTAAATTAAATTCTAAAGTAAAAGTTATACTAAAATAATTCTAAATTGTATATATGTGCAAAATAAATGTTTCTGTGTATTGTTAATCTGGCAGTGGCTTATTCTTATTTTTTATTATCTTTCCTTCTTTAAAAATAAAGTATACATTATCTCTGTTGCTCTGTGAGCTAGTGACTGGGGCTAATGGTTTATAATAAAATAAAATTGGATCTTAACTTAAGTATCTGCCTACTATATAATGTTTTTAGGTTTGAATGGCCTGGTGGTACCCTTGTACAGCAGATACAGTAAGATTCTGATCCACCCTGACCATTATAATTGGACTCCCAATGTGGCATGATGTATAATAAACCACAAGTACTCTGAGTAAATTTTTTTTAATGAAATATTTTTATCTAATTTTAACATAAAGCTATATACTTTAAATCTTATAAAAGCACTGCCAGAAAGAAATAGCACATATATTAAACAAGAGAAAGAAAATATATTAATAATTTTAAATTGTAATTTTTTAAAAGGAAAAAAAAGAAAAAGTCAAAAGGTTGCAATTAGTATAAGTTTTTTTAAAAAAAGTATATATGTTATGCTTTAAAATGTATAGATGTGCACAGCCATTTAAGTTTATGATTGTAAATGTGGCACTTCACGATGAGTGTCTTTTGGGAATCTACTTCAGTGTAACCCTATTTAAGCAATTCAATTAATCATAAATAAGTTGGTAGTATATATAATTGTGCTGCAAATATACATGTATAAACTCATCATTTTTTAAAATGTATTTACTCCAATG
Source organism: Epiperipatus broadwayi (assembly GCA_028023455.1). Taxonomy (NCBI): domain Eukaryota; kingdom Metazoa; phylum Onychophora; class Udeonychophora; order Euonychophora; family Peripatidae; genus Epiperipatus; species Epiperipatus broadwayi. Next base: position 5,185,857 of record JAQFVV010006263.1, on the reverse strand, counting down.
CAACCTTCTTAAATAAATAATTTGCTTGTCATGCCTTGTCTTAAAAAATGAAATGTAGAGAAAAGGGAACTCTTGGGGGGAAAGGCATAAATGTAGATGGTCCAAAGAAAAATGATAGTCAACATTTTTTTGTATATAGTCTCTTTTTGTAAATTACTAACTGAATGTCTTTGTAAATTGGCATTAATCATGTACCGTAATTACTAACCCTAAGTAAAAAAATTTTTTTTTTGTTTTTTGTTTTTTTTTAAGCAAGTTTACTGATATGTAATGGGCACACATGCTGTTACATTCTAATAAATAAAATTAGATGCAAATAAAAATTTGTTTTAAAAATTGAAAATTAAAAGTCATCTAAACTCGTATATATATAAAATCACACAGATGAAAAATTATTAAAAGAAAACTTTATTAAAAAAAGAAAAAGTATTTTAAAACTAAATTTTAAGAAAAAAAAACTTAAAGATATAAAGATAAAAATATATATGTCTTTAAGAATATATAATAATTTAATTAATGCTATTGTGTAAAATGGGAATGATTATTTTCAATTAGTCAAAGTAAACTAGCCCTTGGGCATCTCAAAATTAATAATAAAGGTCAGATAGGAGAGAAAAACAATAGGAACAGAATAGCCAATAAAAAAATCCCAAGAAAATGGACCTCAGTGAAAGAATAATCATCATCATGATGTCATGTTTAATTAATCCACAATTTTAATATAAAAAGGAGAAGATTGGAAATAAATTAATAGGATGTGTTATATGTGTTAGTGCCTGGAGAGATTAAGGAGAAGAGATTGAAAAGATGCACTTTCAATCCCTTTAGTTTTTCCAAAAGAAAGAAAAAATGGAAGTATTGTTTTCCTATATTGCAGACACCAGGGTCCTGCAATAAGATCCTTCAAAGCTATACCAAGTAAAGCAAAGGACCTCCGGATAAATACAAACAGAACGGCAACAGCATACATGTCTCCTCCAGGGCATCATGGAAATTAATGCTGGATCCAAATTATAAGCAACTAAAAAGTATGGACTTACTCTTTTAAAACCATAAGAAGTTTAGATAATTCATGAATATTAAGCATAAAACTTTCCCAGTATTTAAATAGAACAAGAAATTCCTATCTGACTAAACTAAATCATTTATTAATAATTATTTTTATTGAATGTATTTTTTTTTTAAATCATTTCCATTAATTTATTTTTTCCATTCTTTTAAATGTTTATTATGTTTTTTGTTTTATTTTTTCACATTAAGCTAAAACTTTTAATTAAATCATGTTAAATTTAAATTGGGCATGAATGGCTGCATAGATTCATAAAGTTATGTTAGTTTAAGGGAGGGTAAATCTTAGGTTATTTGTTTCGCAGTTAAATTGGGTCAATGGATTGGATGTATTGGTGTAATTAGTAAATGTAGCATGAAGATCCGCTACATGCAGGATCACATTATATGCCGCACTTGGGCAAAATAAGTCCCATTTCTTACTGACCATCGGAAGCAGATGGTATTCCCTGCTCCTTGGATCACCCCTTTAGCCTATGGAATGGGATAGTAAGATGGCAAAAAGGACTGCAATCCCTTCCTATGGAGTTTTTTTTTTATTGTTCTTCTTGCCAGACAGATGAAGTATTCCTGTACTGGATGAGAAACATTTCTTCTCAATAACCATGCTGTTCAGATGTATATTTTTGACAGTGCGGTATTGTGCTGTCACATTCATGCTGCATTGAATACATCGATATATCAGGTAGATTGGCATTAGGTTGATTGTGAACTTTTGGCCTAGGGTTAAATAAGGGATATAGAATATTTTCTTTTTCAAGTGCAATCTATGTAGTCTATCCATACTCGACACTTTAATAAAATATTAATAAATTCATCTGTGCAAACTTATAAAATAAAAAGTTAAAATGTAAATTAAATTCTAAAGTAAAAGTTATACTAAAATAATTCTAAATTTTATATATGTGCAAATAAATGTTTCTGTGTATTGTTAATCTGGCAGTGGCTTATTCTTATTTTTTATTATCTTTCTTTCTTTAAAAATAAAGTATACATTATCTCTGCTGCTCCGCAAGCTAGTGACTGGGGCTAATGGTCTATAATAAAATAAAATTGGATCTTAACTTAACTATCTGCCTACATATAATGTTTCCAGGTTTGAATGGCCTGGTGGCACCTTTGTACAGCAGATACGGTAAGACTCTGATCCATCCCGACTATTATATATATGTACTTAAAATCTTTGATGCATATATATATACAAATATTTCAAACATTATAGCTATACAAATGCTTTGATATAATAAGCCTATTATACAAAACTTTTTAAAATTTATTTATTTTTTAAAAAAAAATAGTAGTTTTGAAATATAAAGTAAAACTTTAATGAGGAAAAGAAAAAGCCAAAACTATCTTATCTGATTTAATAATAACTCTGTATGATGTATATATGAATAATAAATATAAATAAATTTTTCAGCATCACATTTTTGTAAGTATAAAACTATTTTAAAGTACAGTGGTAAGCACCCACTTGCCATGATCACAACATTGATTAAATCTTGGCTGGGTAAGACTTGGAAAAAAATATTTGATTTCATTCAGATTTAGGATTCTTTCAGGCAACTAGTCTGCAATGAACCCAACTAACTACCCACCCAACTAACTACCCAATATTTGTTAGTAAATGTATATCTATCTATTATTAGTGGAGGATAAAACAAGTTTTGCCTGACAGTAGCTATTTAAAAGTTTTAATAATCTTTTAACTTTTATATGATATCAAATTACTTTTTTTTCTACTCCAAAAAAAATAGATCTAAATTAAACTGAAATTTTTATTATTTATTCATGTGTATTTAAAGGATTTGTTGTTCTTACAAGAATTGCAATAAATTTATACAATACAATATTTATACATTTTATTATTATTAGATGTGATATGATTTGATTTTTGTAGAAAATCATTATTTGACTACAAAGAAATAATATTTTAGTTATAAATTATAAAATTTTATTTTGTTTATATTGTTCAAAATATATCATGATATATGTTCAATGTATGATCTAATACTACTCATTTGTATATCCAATAAACAAAAATTTATTTAAAAGTTAAACAAATACAATTTTAACTAAAATATTTTATTTTTTACAAACTAAAGGTGGTAGTTTAAAACATTAATTCCCAATCTAAATTTGTGAATTGTTATATTTCAATGAACTAAAAAAATCAAGTATTGTTATGTTTGTATTAAGTTTTTACAAAAAAATATAATAAACAAAAAGAATTGGGATTGGTATTTGTACATTATTTTTAATTTGAATTATGTTTCCACTTCAAATAAAACTGTTAACTCTATTGATCTAGAACAATCAAAATGTATTGCAGGCAATAACAGTTTTTAAAAATTATAATTGAAGAATAATTTTGTACTGATTTATTATAATTCTTTGAAGTTAATATACTTATGTAAAAAAAGAAAAAGTATTAAGCAATTTTTTAATTATAGAAGTTTTTATTAATGTTATTTTAATTTAACATGATTTCATAGAATAATGGCATAATAATTGGAACAGTGAAATAAAAGTAATCATGGTTCCATAAACCAGAAGCTCACAAAATAATTCCCTTTTACAAAATACAAAGTTATCAAAATTTATAGTAATTTAAAAATAAAATGGTAATTTTTAAAATTATCATATGAATTTATGATATAAGCAGGTACATTTTCTACTGTTACAATATAGTATCAAAATATTTTTAAATTAAAAGATTATAACTTAAATGTGAAGTTAGAAATTATTAAAGATAAATAAAATGCATATATCATCTGTTATTTGAAAATATAATTCAGTATTTGCAGCAACAAATAGGATTTATAAGAAATAATAATTGAAAGCAAAGACTAGATTTTAAATTTTAACATTCAAGAGAAAAGCATAATGCAAATTAAAAATTTACAAAAGTTTATTTACATGAAATAAACTTTTGATTAGGAATGGTGATTACATTTCAAAATAAATTTTTAATTTTGATCAGCCAAAATGAAGACTATTCTTCAATAAAATTATTCAAAAAGAAAAGTTATTTTCCATTTTAAATGTAATAGGACTTCATAATGAAAAAAAATAATTGTTTAGTTTATAAAAAATGAAACTCATAAACACATTGCATAATTTTTATTACCAATTATTTAGAAATCTAATTAAAAACAATTTTTTTTCTTTATGTTAAAATAAATTATCTGTTTTCTAAATATAAATTTAAATTTAAAGATAAAATTAATAGCAGCCTAGTTTTGTGTACAAAAGAAAAAATAAATGGAAAAAAAATGCCAATCTTATAAGCAACTTTTTAAATTTTTAATCTGTATCTATTATTATTGACATTTTAAAGTAAAGCTTATTTATTTAGTTTATATTTTTATTTGTTTTTAAATACACATATTTATGTATGTACAATGTTAATATTCATAATATTGTTTATGTGTATTAAATATTAAAATAAATATAGCAATTTTGTTGTATTATAGGTTCCAATTAAATATCAGCATTTTAAAAGATAATTTAATTTCTACTTAATATAAACTTTGATGATGTTATTTTTCTAGAAATAATCAATTGTAGTATATAAAAATCTGTAAAATATTTTTTTTTAATTTAAACTAAGTTCAAAACTTTTCTGTTTTTATTTTTGTGTGTGCCTATTAAAATCCTATTGAAGCAATAAAATTCATATTTTGAATAATGTATTTTATGATATAAATAAAAACCCACAAAACATTTGTGATTAAACTAATATTAATTATAATAATGAGTTGTTAGGTTTTTTATTTTATTTTATTCTTCACATACATTTATATAATGTTTAAAATAAAGAGTTTCAAATGCATATGTCATTAATATTTATTTCAAATTGCTTCTTTAAATACGTTTCTTTTTTTCACCAAGTCTTTAATATTGTAGATAAAAACTACTTAAAAATGATCCGTATATTAAAATAAGTTAGAAATATAAATATATTTAAACGTTGCTTTTACTTGGTTAATCCTATATGTTGTCTATATACAATAGCAACTCACAGTAAATATTATTTGTCTAAGGATACTACTTTTACATTAATCTTATGCACTACTACTATTTTGTCAGTATGTATTTGTCATTTGAGTCCCAAAATTTTGCTGATTTTTTTTTCAGACTTTCACCCTATTTAAGCATTCGTGTATATCTCTGGTAATTTTCCAAATTTTATAACATTTTTATAAATTATATTCTTAAGGCAATAAACATCACATGACCTCCATCTCTTATGCTTGTGTATAACTGTTGTTAAAACAGGCAAAACTCACTATACGTATGCCACACACAGCAAGCTAGAGTAATCAATGGATGCCAGAAGGCTTGTGCATAAAATCCCCATCTAGTGCCTACTCATCCAATATCCCCAGATTAGTTTCTGGATTGCAGCCTTCGTCAGTGAAGAGCCTTGGATCTGAGAGCACTGCATCTAGATCTTAGGATCTAATGCCCTCCAGCAACCACCTTTTATCTCCATTTAACTACAAAACTATGAGTCTTAAACTGAAAACATTTTAATGTTTCCAATTCAAGCCCACCAGCTTATGGGCTAACATTAAAATGTTTTCAGTTTAAAACTGTGGGCTTGAATTGGAAACATTAAAATGTTTTCAGTTTAAGACTCATAGTTTTGCAGTTAAATGGAGATAAAAGGTGGTTGCTGGAGGGTTGCATTAGATCCTAAGATCTAGATGCAGTGCTCTCAGATCCAAGGCTCCTCACTGACGAAGGCCACAAGCCAGAAACTAGTCTGGGGATATTGGATGAGTAGGCACTAGATGGGGATTTTATGCACAAGCCTTCTGGCATCCACTGTATAGTGAGTTTTGCCTGTTTTAAATTATATTCTTCATACAAAATATTTTATGCTAATTAAACAGCATTTATTGTAATGTTTGGAACTTTGAAAGGTATAGTATTACTTTGTTTTATGTTTTTATTATTTAATTGCTTTACTATATTTTTTTTCATAATGTCTTAAATTTAGTTACTTTACTGTATAATATTTTTCAAATCTTATTTATAAAAGTTTAATTATTTGTGATAATAAAATAATGAGTGAAATAGAAATATTTACTAAATATAAAACAATATTAAAGTAACTTGCGATAAAACTAATAAATATTACTTTGCTGTCTATATGAATTTGGAAATATCAAACCATTCAATGTAATATTTGCTTAATTATAGGGATTGGTCTTAACTTGCTATTATGACCTTTGAACTTGAAACAAATATAATCTCTTTTTTTCTACATGTCTTTTAATAATTGACAATTACATTTATAGTTGTTCTACTTTTTTCTACAATCAAATTATTCTTAAGTAAAAAGAAATTTAATCTATTATCAACAATGAATTCAAGATTCTCAACAAGTGTAGAGAAACTGATTTAAAAGCTAAGAAATATTAAATTGATTCTATATGAAGTAAATAAAAAATGTCACTTTAATCAAATGTATGAAAATGAGGTCATTTTGCTATTGAATGATAAATGATTTCACCGACAACTGACCTTATGATTACTTTATTAATATTTTTAACTGCAAATAATATCAAATTAATTGTTGTAAAACCCTCATATTATTTTATTTTAAATGGAATCATGATGGTTGAGAAAAAATCTGCTGACCATTCATAAATTTCTTTACAATAATCTAATTATCTCAAATGATTTCATCCATACATTTAACAATTCAACTGGAATGTCATCAGTTTCTTTTACTTCAATAAACTTAATCTTATCCATTGCCTTTTGCAATCTTTATATGTATTAATGTTCGATTTATTTTCTCTCATTCTATAAGTGTTTGTTTATTTAACAAAGATAGTCTCGTTTTCTTTATCATACAAATTGCATGACTTAAATATTTCCAACTGTTCTATAATCAATCATTTTTTCCAATTACCATTTCATTTCTAAGGGCATGTCTTTTCCCAAGGAACAAATTGCTTTATTCATTCTTATATTTAATCAAATATATTTTTTTTTAAAAATTATTCATGTCTTTTCATTTTCTTCTAATAACATTTGTCTAACTTTATCAAATTATATATCTCAATGTATTATTGTAATTTTTCATACATACTTTTACTTATATTTATTTTTTCATTCGTTTTTTTTCCTTCACAGCTAACCTAGAGCTGCTTTTACTTAACATTTAATTGACTTATTGCTAATATTACATACATCTTAAAGGTTTTTGTTTGAATAATTTTCCCTTTTTAAAAAATTAATTGTAATTTTTAATCAACCCCATTTCTCTATAAATGTTTTTTTTTAGGATTTTCTCTCAATTTATCAATAGCCCATAATAATATTTTTCTCTTTTTAAGAAATTAAGATCTATATTAGTTTTAAGAAATCAACATACATTCTTAGTATATTGTTTGAATGAATATATAACTGAAATCTTTCCTTGTCGCTTTGAATTTTCTATGTGTTAATTCTTTTATGATTTTTAAATCTATTAGCATATTACTGTTTTGCAAAACTATTCAGTCTTATATTGTTTTTATTCTTATACTTTTATCAAATCTTCTCTGTACTCCACAACATTCCATTCTGGCTGTTATACAACTATTTTCCCTTTTTATATTATTCTATGTCACAAAATAATTAAATGTATACCTATGTAACTACCAAATTTCTTGCTTACAGCTTAACTGCATATAATCCAAATTATAAAAAACTAAAAAAAAATATTCAGATCTTAATGGGGCTTATATCTTTCTTTCAGGTAGCTGGTTTATAGAGAAAAGCATCCAATATTGGTCACTAAGTAAAAATCTGACTATTCCCAGATAAATAGTAGATAAAAGATGAAAAATTATTTAACCTTTTACTACCTGGAAATTCACAAGGTTGACAAATGATCTATTCTCTTTCGCCATTTTTCAATAAAGGTATTATTGAGAGAACTTTGACTTATTTATTTATTTTGCCCTTTATTAAAATAACAATCTTTTACACTCTTTACTTTCTACCAATAACTCACCCATTTTGACTTCTAGATCTAGTCCTACAAGGCATAATCTTTATTTTTTCACTTGTGACAATAAACTCATATTTTTTGATTTGATCATAATTGTAATATTTTAAGTTCTTATTGTTATTATTTTTTTAATTTCAATTACTTGAATAAAGCTGGATTGATAATTCAATCCTGGAAATAATAAATTTTCTGAAGTAATTTTATATTTTCTAAAATAATGTAGGGTTAGAAAATGATAGTCAGAACAAAGTATTGCTGATGATGATTCCATTAATATTCAGTCATAGTAGTCTATTTCTTGGACATGGAATCTGTTTTGAGATATCATGTTGATCAGACTCCTGACAATCATAAGGATAATCTTTCTTGAAAATGATCTTTTATCTTTCATCCTCTTTAACAACACATTCATTGAGAGAAGGTTATTCTTTTATTCTTTCACCTTCATCCTTTGAATGCTTTATATACTTTTCTCATAATATCATCAAAATCAAGTCAATAGTTTAGCACAATGGTAGAGTGTTCAAGAACTAAAGGTTCTCGATCAATTCTCAGCTAAGTAAAAAAAAAATCAGTTTGGTAACCTGAATGAAATTGTTCAACCTGTCTCTTGAATACTTAAACGTTCTATAAACTCTTGATCAACTAATTCTAGATTATTGATCTGATTTGCGTTTCAACTCAAAAATTTATATCTAACCTGATGACTATTCATTTATTTGTTTTTCTAACAAACATATATTTAAGGAAAAGAAGAAAAAAATGTATACCACCTTGCTGGAAAAATACAATACAAATAATATCTCAATTTCTTTCTCCACGACATCTTCAATTATCACAGTAACATATTTAAAAAATAATATTGCATTTATTAATGACATAAATCATAAAAATCACAATTTGTTTAAATAGATAAACCTTAAAAGTGATGGTCTTAAAAAAATTCAGTTATCATTCTGGAAAACTTATTCTCATTAAAAATTAAAGTGTAGTTTCTTTTCCAAATAGAAGCGCTTTTCTTTTTGTTCCTAGTTTACCGTAGTTGAAAGCAAAAATGTCAATTGCTCTGACGTCATAATTTATTACTATAGTAATAAACTTCTCAATTCAATTTTTTATTTCTACTATTCATTCATATTGACAGCTCAATATGAATGAACATCAATAGAAAATTTTAATCAAAAAAACAAATTTATTAGGTTAGGGGAAAAAAGAGCTATCATTGTAATTGAATGTTAATTGTTTATGATTTGTTATTGTTATTAAGCGCCGCTCCACCAATCATCATTTAGTTGATCGCGGTCGTTTGAATCTATGTTATTGGAGCTTTGGAAAAGGTTATTAGATTATTTTCAATTCATAATTACAAAATTAACTTAGTCCGTGCCAATAAACTTTGAGATTTAACTGAGTTTTATTGAAAAATGAATTACATGAACTTGAAAGACACTCTCTTGTTAAAACAACACTGATTTTTTTTAAAATATTTATATATATTTCTAAGCTAAAGTATAAAATAATCAAATTCAAAGCGGATGTGATCATTTTCCTACCAAATAAATGTAGGATTCAATGCTTAGCTATTATTATTATTATTATTAGAGACTGTCTAGTCAACGGTGATTATATGAACATTATTTTTTCTGATTGATTTATCATCTATTTGGTTGTTACCCGGGCTTCTTCGATGGCACATCCGTTACTTTGGTAGTAAAGTTTATCCATCTCATTCCAAAGACCTTTTTTGTTCTTTCATCATTTAGAAGTTTGTGCCTAATTTGATTGAATATAATGAACCATTACTAACTCACTCTACATTATTTATTTTTAACAAAGCTATGCAGCAGTGCAGGAATTTTAAACAAATATATCTGAGATTGTCCTGTGTGGTTTCCTGCAGTAATAGAAAAGTCTGTGGATCATTTCCAGTTCTGCCCTTTGGTGCTTCTTACGAACTCCCAAGCTCTAAAGCCATTCAATTATTTATTTATATTTGAGATACAATTTAATATGTGAAAAGACCAAGAAAGATAATTAATATAAAAAGGTGAACAAAGCAGTTGCAAATAGACAACAAAAGATAACGAAATAATAAACTGACAAAAAACACATTTTCATTTACAGTTACTTTATTCAAATGAGTACAATATAAATTTGTTTATTCATATAAAAAAAACATACTATGCTTTATTATCATTCTTACGGTGAAAATTGATGAAAATAAAATGCCTATATTCTCTTGAAAGTTCATATCAATTTTGGACATGTTTTCACTCAATGTATTAACTTTTTAATATTACATATAAAGAAATATTGTTTTAGAAACAGAAATAAAGATTGAATTTAGAGAAATGATTATGAAAAAAAAAAGCTATGAATATTGGATGCTGGAAATAAAGTTGATTTTATGTGAAAAGGAAATTTACAAATGTAAATAATTGGCACGCTATCCTTTTGACAAAGAGAAAACAGAGAGATGCTTTTATTATACTATCTATGAAACAGAGTGAAAAAAAATTAATGGACAAGTGCTATAGAAGATAATAAGATGAGAATTAATGAAAAAATAATATTCATATTTTACTTTGTTTTCAACAAAAATGATAAGTATATCAATCTTCAAATGATTTTAGGAATGAGATAAAAATTATATACACAGGTATATCTATGTGTCATTCAGAGAAAAAAATTGATGATAATAATAATAATAATAATAATAATAATAGTTAGCTGAACATGCTTTCAGTATTGTTTACCAAATTTATGGTGAACAAATTGGTTAAGATTCCAGTACAATGGGGCACAAGTAATATTTGATTATTATTGCTTGAAACATAAAAAATAAAAAAATAGCTAGAAAAAAAGAAATTTTAATTGTGGAAAATTGATATACAATTTGAATATAAATATTAATCAAGAAGAAAGAATATATAATGGGAAGATTTAAATAAAAGAGGAGAAATAAGAAAATCAGCTGATATTTACAGTTCAATTGATAGTTTTTCAACATGAAACAATATTAAATTTATATGGGGATGAACAATGAGATCTTTAATTGATTCTGTCATTACAAAACAGAAAAATTCAGTTGGATTTTATGATGTCATTGTTTTTAGATGAACACAATATGGTACTAACCACTATTTGCAGAAGATTGTATATTTATGGTCATGGAAAGATAAAGAAAAGAGAATGATTAAATGGAAGATTTATCCAAAAATAAAAAAAATTATATAAAAAATTAATAACATGGTATATAAAGTTCTGAGATGAGAAAATACATTGAAGATAACATAAGAGATAGAAGACATTATGGAGAAAGTGGGGGAAAGTAATATCAAATAGGGATTTGTTCAAAAAAGGTAGAATATGATTAATTAATGAATTAAATAAAATTGTGAGAAAAAAATAAAAATGAAGAATAAAATGTGCAAAAGTTGGAGCAAAACTAGAATTATGGAGAACTTGAGAAAAAAAGAACATCATAGAATAAAAATAATTTTGATTCTAATAAAAAAATGGATTAGATATTATAAATAACTACAGTCAACAGATGTTAAAAGGATGATGAAGAACTTGAGAAAAGAAGAATATTATAAGATGCAAGTGACTGTGATTGGAATAAAGGAATGGATTCCATATTATAAAGAACTTTTAAACATAATAGAAGTCATGATGGAATATGAAAGGCAGAATTGTAGATTATAAAATTTAAAGTAGAAATAAAAAAGTTATTAAGAGAAATACCATACACAAGAAATGAAAAAATATCTGGTTCAGATGAAATTAATTTTGAATTGATAAAATATGATAAAGAAAAATTGTTAAATTGATTACCAGATTAGTAAGCATTGTTTTTATATCTAAAAATACACTATGGAAGATACTTTTGGGTATATGTTATTAATCTTTTAGAAGAAATACAGAAATAAATGTGTAAAATATAAAAATTTGAAACATTTGAAGAACAATGTGGAAAAGTTATGTACAAATTATATATGTGTTACTGCCTTTATTATGGAAATACTAGAAAAAAATTGTTAGAAAAAACAAATTAAAAGATCTGAAGAAAATCATATACAGATCATATCTTTAAAATTAGGAATTTACTAGAAAAGTCTGAAATGATACGAACCGATTCTTTATTGATTAATGTAATTAAAGATATATATATAAACAAAATAGATATTAAATGAAAATAAATCGGTAATTATAAGAGAATTTGACAGAAAAAAGACTATTGCAGAACATGATACATGCTATATTTCAAATCTATATTTATTTGGTTAAAAAAAAAATGTAAAAAAAAAAAAAAACAAGTGTAGAATTATGCAATAATAAATATTTATTTAATTTATTATTTGTAGATGGCCAGGTCTTTATAGTAGACCAAATTAGGATTAAATATTAATTTTGAAGAAAAAAAATAGAGCATTTAGAAAAATTAAAAATGGTGCATTGATTAGTGATGGTAAAAAAATCATGAAAGTGAATAGTTTCAATATTTAGAATTAATTATTAAAAAAAATTCATGTCAAAGTAGAATTTATAGAAAAGTTAATAAAATGAGACAGGAATAGGAATATTCAATTCAGTTTTATGAGGTAATAATATATTGATAAAGAAAAGCATAAATAATACCTATTATATACATAACAATGAGAGAAAATGGATATTGAACAACAGAAATGTACTTATTGGAGGATTTCAATGAGAAGATCAAGACTGAAGAAAAGAACAAATCAAGAGAACAGAGAAGTGTTTGAAATGAAAAAAAGATGTAATAACAGACTTTCAAATATGGAGGTTAAAATGTATAGTTATGTTAGGTGAATAAGTAAAAAAAAAAAGAATATCAAGTATGATGATTGATTCAGAGTTGTTGGAAAAAAGAAGATTAAGGAAATGATGGAAAGAAAATGGTCTACCAAAGGCAGGGTTGTGGTTATATAAATATGAAAAAGAAAAATATGGGAACTTTGTTGAAGACATTTTAGGAAATAAGGAATTCTGAATAAATAAAATATTAAAATCTTTGTTTATATAGACTCATGTTTTTAATTGTGTAATATGTTTTAGTACTACTGTTTATTAGAAGTTCTTTCTATTTGTATTTTAACCCAAAAATTTGAAGCTTCTTCACTCTTTCCTAAATCCACATCATATTCTGGAACATAAATTTAGCACTTTTAGGAACACAAGTAATGCTACCACAAAATTCGTTTTGTTTTGTTTTTTACTTTCATAAATTAAAAATTGTTTTTGTTGAATAATTGGTCAGCTTCACTATATTTTAGATTTATTTTCTTTCAAAATTAAATCGATTAGTTTCATTTTATCACATAAATAATTTCTTTTAGGCATGTCATAGTGGCCATCAGTAGTAACTTTGGAGCTATTTAAATTTAATTTTAATTTCTATATTCACAGCAGCAATCCAGTATCATGAGTGCAAACTCTGACATTGTAATTGCAAAAGTAAGATAATGTATGCAACAAGAAAATAATTACTACTATAGTGTAAAGACAAATACATTGAAATGTATTTTTTAAAAAATTTTAATCTGTAGGATTTTATACTGTGATGACAGGTAATTCAACTGCAAATATTTGTTTCATACTTTGTTTATGTTTGTTTGTTTTTCAATATTTTATCAAAAAGAAATAAAAGTAAATTTTACTTTCCAATTAAGAATATTTAGAATGATCATCTACTACTGACTCAGCAATATTGGCTAGATAGTTATAAATCAATTACTTTTTTAAAAAACTTTAACTTTCTTAGAGATTTAAACTAAATGATTGAGTTATAGTTAAGAAAAAAATACTCATTAGATCAAGGGGGATTTTGTTTGCTAATTAAATATCTGAGAAATATTTGAATTAGATTCATGCCTAATATTATTTGGAAGATTTAATGTTAGTGGACATTATCTCTTTAATGTTTATAATGTCCTATGATGATGTCCTATGATGAATATGTTCTGTTTATATACCATTCTAACATTTACCCTATAGATGAAATTTAAAATATGAATGAACAAATTACATTCCTTGGTAATAATATCTAATAATAAAGTGTGACAAAAATCAATATGCTTTTATAAAGTTCAAAATTTTAATAACAGTTAGTTTGTATTTTAGATTTGCAACAGCCTAGAATTATGAAGAATAAGCCTATCATCAATTAGCAATAAAAATGTGATTTAATTTTAAAAAGTTAACACAAGTAAATTATGATGATAATCACCATGTATCTACATTTAGGAAATATTTTCTTTTAGTTAATTTAAAAATTATATTTTTTTAAAAATCAATGACTAGTTAGTTAATGATTTGTAGAAAAAACTTTATTTCACATTAAAAACATTATTCTGGGACAATTAGTATTATTAGTATTATGGTATTGTTTTGTTATGTCAATAAATTTTGTTTTATTGATTAAATTGCATGAGTTATTATTGTCTTTCTTTGTAAAATAAAAAAAGTTCAGGATTTGATAACCATTTGAAGTTATCATTGAAAAGAATGACCTCCCCAATAAATAATCCTTATTCAATTCCTGACTTGGTCAGGATTATAAGAAAAATTATGATAATGGTTTAGTAATATTAGTCTAAAGAAATTTAATTAACTTTGCAAAATCAGTAAGCAAATATATAATAAATAATGAGATTTCTATTTGTATTTATTCTATACCATAAAAAAATAATTACAGGTCATAATCTCATAATCATATAAATTAGATGATGCCTGAATTAATATTGTTATTCTAATACCAGATTAGAAGATCTATCTGTGATCACTGCTTATTACATGTAATTATATGTAATTGAAAACTGTTTTTTCTAAATGTCTTTTTTTAAAACTTTTTTGAATTCAAAAATGTATGAGTTTGAACAGTTATTTAGAGACAGATTTGTGATTGCAACAGTTTAGGAAGAAAATGTTTAAAAAGTATTAATTTAAAAAAAAATAAATAAACAGCATTAATTAACAAAATCAAAAATAATTAATTAGTGTAATTTAAATATAATTTATTAGCTTAATTTATTAACAAAATATTGGTTTAAAAACATTAATTAAATACAAAATTTAAATTTATTCCATGCATTTATTTGAATATGAAAAACATTTATATTGCATATTTAACAGATGTTTATTTTTGTATGCTGATGTAAAAGTGATCAGATGTTAAATGGTTCGCCATCTTTATTTTTCTGTTGACATTTTAAAAATAAACATTTAGTGTAGAAATGCTAACATTTTCCTTTTATATTTAATAAATAAATGAAATGGATAAATTGACATGATTTTTTTAGTAATTTAACTTCTGTAAAAGAGTGCGCTATGAAAATAATATATTTTGAGAACATGTTTTTGCTATATCATCATGGTTGACCTAGAAATGCTTGAATTTTATATCACTTTCTGTTATTCTCTTGAGAATAAATAATTAATGTATAATTACAAACTTATTTTTATTCTTTATACACAGGTAAGCATTAATAATGAAAAAACAGGCATGATTTTAAAATAATTCAATTTTTCATAAAAGATTGTGTTCATAGAAATTATACTCTTTGGATGTATGTTTTGCTATATTGTTAAAGACATAGTAAAGGTGTCTGATTATTAGTCAATTCTTTATTAATGTTTCTATATTTACATTTTTTTAATGCTAAACTTTTAGAATAATATTCCAAATTTTTTACTTTTACATATCATGTTTTGATTTGATTTCTTAACTTTTTTATTAATGAGTGAAATATGAAATCTGTAATCTCAGTGTGCATTTTTATTATGATATGATGGCTAACATAAAATTTTCATAGAAATGATAAAATTCATCAGTTTTAAAATAATGGTATTTTATCTGCACAATTTTAAATAACATTTATATATACAGTAATTGGAAAAAATAAGCTTTACAAGCATTAGTTATATCAATGCAATGTCCTTTAGTATCAAATCCGCCTTGCAAATAAAAAATGAATTCATTTTCTCTTTATTAGGGCAAATGAATCTGATAGAAATGTTGACACAATAGCCTTTTTCAAATTATTTTGTTACATAAATTCACAACTTTAAGCTGATATCTATTCATTTTAACTTTCTTGAGACTCTTTTTATCTTGAACAAAAATAGCACTGCCTGTATTTCCTTATTTAGAATGGTCTGTCTTATACTGGTATGTTTTGTATTAGTTCCTCATTTGGTATTATTTTGTCCCATTAAATGATTTATTTTTAACAATAAAAAATCTATAATTTAGTTTTTTCATTTTTGAATCTAGATGGCAGCTATAATTAGGGAATAAAAACAGTTCTAATTTCAGTCATGTATTGCACAATACAGTAAATTATTTTTATGTTTTATTTGACAAGATGAAGAATAGATTTTTATCTAATTTGAAAGTTTATTTTTTATTTTAAATATATTTTTGCTTATTTCAGTGATACTTTCATTAGTAAATTTAAATATATTTTTATAATTACTAAAATTTTATTTTAAGAATTAAAAACTGATGAGACAAAGAAACTTTTCTATGCAATATTAGTGAAAACTCAGATGTACTTTGCATTTCACGATATAATACTAATATTTTGATTTTTTTTTTACAAATTTTGTTGTATTTTAGTAGTTTTAAAATTATTTAAAATAATAATTATAATATAAAATAATTTAAATTTGCTACAAATTCCATTTCATGCGAAGTCTATATGTATGATAAAATTAAATATATGTTTTTAACTTGACATAATTATATTTAATCAGCATAAAAAAGGTCAACACTCTTTTAAACAAACAACTAATTATAAAATAAGTAAATATTAAACAATATAGTACTAATAATATGTTATAGCTAAATTTGTTTATTTTTTGCAAAGTGAATTTGACACTAGAAGGCAATGTATTAATATAACTAACCCTTAAAAAGTGTTTTTTTTTAGTTATTATATATTAGTAACGCTGTATTATTAATATTTATATATTTGATATTTAGAATGTTTGTTTACTATGGTGTCATAATAAATGGATATTGGTTTTTATTTTGTAAATTTGTATAATAAAATGATTTAAATAAGGGTATGTAAATAAGAAAAATTTTACATTTCTTCTGATAAATATTATTATCCAATCTGCATTCCACTAAAGATTTTGAAAATGCAATTGAAAATAAAATTCATTTATTTATTTTCAAATTTAATTTAACATTACAGATTATTACAATGATATAACAAGTGCTTGGAATATTTAATAGTTCTTATAATAGATGTTAGTGAAGTATTATTTAATGCTGATATATATATAACCATTAGAAACCAGTCAACACTTAGACAATCCCAATATAGATAGCAATCAACAATCTCAAACTGTTTTCAAGGCAACCTTCTTTTGACAATATATATATATATATGTGTGTGTGTGTGTGTGTGTGTGTGTGTGTGTGTGTGTGTGTGTGTGTGTGTGTGTGTGTGTGTGTGTGTGTGTGTGTGTGTGTGTGTGTGTGTGTGTGTGTGTGTGTGTGTGTGTATGTGTGTGTGTGTGTAGTAATAAAACAAAAACTGAAAATGATTTTATGAAATTCCTACATCAAAAAATAAAAATTTATAAATAAATAAAAAAATTAGCTACAACTAGCTTACGATACATATCTTCTACTGGGAGTGACAGATATGCAGAATTCAGTGGATTTTAATTTTATTAAAGAAACACATTTTAATAATTATTATTATTAATATATTTATTTATCCAGACAATATAGATTTCTAAGACAATAACCCAAAAAATGCTAGTAGAGAGGGGAGAGAAAATTCTAATAATAATAGGAAATAAATTACATCTATATTGAAATAAAGGCCAACATTGTGTGCATTATTTTGGGATAAAACAATTAGTATCAGTCCACTAGAGTGAGCCAAAGACACCAGTTAATAAATAAATAAAGTGGCTAACAGGTTTATCTGGGCATAATTGCTGAGATATTCTTGTCTTCGTGTAAGGAGAAGCCACAATACATCACATCACATGTTTCTGGCTCCCTGTTTCGTTCCCCTTTTCCTAGTTTAGGGAATTAAATTTCTCTAAAACTATCCCTATTAAAAAGGGGAGTTTCTTAGCTCTCTTTTCATATACAAGCTATATCAACAATGTAATCACAAGTAAGAATAATTTCAACTTTTATAAAAATGCTTTGTAAATATATGGCAGCCACTGAAATTACAAAAGATTTCTACAGAGATTTTATCTTTTAATGAAAATTTTAATTTCACTTAATTTTGTTGAATAAATGAGAGAGTCCGGCTGTTGGGAGGACCCCCAGGGGCCTAAATCTTAGTTCTTTTGAGGGAGGGAGCTGGGATGAGGGCGCTGTGGTGATCATTATCAACATTGGTTTTTCTTATTTACAAGATAGAAAAAAATAACGTTATTTATGATGATTCTTTAACGTTATCATCATGAATGATTTTATCCATGTATTATCGCAAAATAAGTTGCAGTTTGGCCTCATGATTCTAATTGCAGGTGATTCACATTATTTAATTTTATTACTTCCAATGTTGTCATTGATAGGGCTGGTCTTTCATTGTTCATGTGATTTTCATGATGGATTAGAATGGTTTTCAGCAGAGACATTTTGATGCTTGGATTTTTTTTCCCTTGTTCTCCATAGTTTTTCCATAATTTTTCCAAAGTATTCAGGATTACTCTCTTGTGAAGATATTTGAGGCCATTTGGAAGAACTGAACAGTAGATTGATTTAGTTCATATTTTATGTTATCTCCAAGTGTTTTCCTATTTTTCAACTTATGTACTGCAAATTGGATTTCCCAATATTGTACTCCTAAAACACTATTCATATTTGATTTCTAGACTTTACAAATAATTCCTAATTGTACCTTTTAATTAAAATTTTCTTTACAATCAACTTTGCTGATTGAATGAGAGAGTCTATTGTTGGGGGGAAGAGACCTAAATCCCAGTTCTTTTGAGGGGGAGGCCTAAGATGAGGGTGCTGTGTGGACTGTTGCCAATGTTAATTTTCTCATTCACAAGAAGGAAAAAAATGCTATTCATAGCAGTTTTAGCATTATTGTTATAAATGATTTTATCCAAGTATTATTGCAAAGTAAACCACAGTTTGGCCTAATGATTTTAATTGCAAGTGATTCACCCTATTTAAATTTATTATTTCCAATGTTGTTATCTCCAAGTGTTTTCCTATTCTCAACTTATTCATCGCAAATTGGATTTCTTGATATAGTACCCCTAAAATGCTCTCATATTTAAACTCTAGACTTTACAAATAATTCATAATTATAACATTCATTTGTCTTTAAGGGTTAATACACACCATTTCCATATCCTTTTCCCTTTTCACATGTATCCTTCCCCTTTCACCATGTTGCTCCTGAATTTCATTTTTACCATTCTTTGTAAATCTCTTATTTAACTGTATTTGTACCTTTTTTTATGAATAAACTTTTATCACTGAGAAAAAAAACAATTAGTATCACTAAAAATACAATATAAAAAGGCACTACATAAAATTTATACAGCAATATTTATGCTTTGAGAATAAACTGGAAAAAAAATTAAGAAGTATGAAGCATCCATTTCAAAATCAACAATGAGTATTTTCATAAATTATGAAAAACAATGAATTGATAATGGGAAGATGAATGAAACCAGCTATTTATTAATGAAACATTCGGGACCTTTTAACGACAGTTTTTAAGGATTAGATGATAAAAGTAGCCAAAATGTCTGTTCCAAAAATATGAAAGCATTTTAATATATTTTTTATTCAAAAATACTGTGATAAATAAAATAAACAAAATAGTAAATAATATGTATGTTGAATTTCAGAAAACATCTACAAATTACAATGCTTTTTAAGTGAACTTAATTAAAGTTCTCATATTAATTATTTGGTTCAAATTGCTTTGTTTTTAAAACAATTCTCATTCATGAATTTATTATAGGTGATGAATTTTTGATGCTTATATAGAGCATTTTGGAAAAGTATCAAATTTCTCTGAATAAACTTGTAGTTGTATCAATTAATGGTGCTACAGCAAAGACAGATAACAAAAGATTTTATATCAAGAGTTACAGCAAAATTAAAGGAAATATAACCAGACATATCAACTTTTCATTATATTATTTATCAGTAGATTCGGTATTCCAAAATATTGAAAATAAACAATGTACTAAAAGCTATTGCAAATATTATGAACTTCATCTAATCCTGCCCACTTGTGTAATTTCTTAAAAACTTGGAAAATGAATTATATGGAAATGCATTGACTATAAGATTCTAAAAGCCTTTTTTACTTTTAGAAAAGAAAAATTATTTTCTAAAATTAAAAAAATCATGATGTTATTTCTTAATGATCAGACTAAGTAGAAATTATAACATTTTTCAGGGTGAAGATCAATATATGATGCAATGGCAAGTTTAGATGTAAATTGAACTTCTTTCAAAAAATTTTAAAAGAGATTATTATAAATTATTTTCCAATGTGTGTACAGTTGAATAATATGTTATACAATATAGAAATAAAACAAACTAACTCCTTCTTTTTAAAACTTGATTTATTATGACTATAATCATGAAAAGGAATCCGACGTTTCGACTATTTTTTATAGTCTTTTTCAAGACACACTAAAATAAAATATATATACACAATAAATATCACATATTCCAAAAAAAAAAAATTAAATTAATTAAAAATTACAAAATATAAAATATATCCATAACCAAAATTTTCTTTTTTTTACCTTATCTCACTCCCCTTACCTATTACAATCACAACTTAAACACAACTAATTCCTTTTTAAAAATTCTATATATATCAAATAAAAACTTTTTAATTAAAAACCTATTATTTTCTTTTATCTTTTTCTATTAACATCAAAATAAAAAAAGATAAAAGAAAATAATAGGTTTTTAATTAAAAAGTTTTTATTTGATATATATAGAATTTTTAAAAAGGAATTAGTTGTGTTTAAGTTGTGATTGTAATAGGTAAGGGGAGTGAGATAAGGTAAAAAAAAGAAAATTTTGGTTATGGATATATTTTATATTTTGTAATTTTTAATTAATTTAATTTTTTTTTTTTTTTTTGGAATATGTGATATTTATTGTGTATATATATTTTATTTTAGTGTGCCTTGAAAAAGACTATAAAAAATAGTCGAAACGTCGGATTCCTTTTTCATGATTATAGTCATAATAAATCAAGTTTTAAAAAGAAGGAGTTAGTTTGTTTTATTTCTATATTAGATATATATGAACTATTTTGAAAAGAAGAACTGTGTGTTGGATATATTAAATTATTTAATATGTTATACATGTTCTCAATATTGTACCTACTAGAAAAAATTAAAAAGTATCATTTTGGAGCTTATTTAAGGATTTTTAAAAAGCAAGAAAAAGTTTTTTCCTTCCTTTTATAGATTCTTTCTTTGGTGCTGTTTTAGTATGTGCTCTGAGTCATTTTTGATAATAGAAGAGCTTAGAATCACTGACATGATGAAGTGTAAAACCAACTTTTAACATTATATCTAGTATGGCTATAAACTTTCCAGATATTTTGTTCAGTCTACATAAAAAAATTTAAATTTTATTGAAAATAACAACAAAGAGACTTTATAGAAATAATCTATAAGACTATTCCCGATAGTTTGTTCCCAAAATAAATTACTAAACTATTGAAAAAATATATACAAATGCATATATTGAATATAAAGCAACAAAATAAATTTACTAAACTGAGATAAAAAATATAGTGGCATAATAAATTCATATAAAAAATTTCAAAGATCATCAAAAATTAAAAAAAATAAAAATGATTAAACTGACATGTAAAACATCATCGATATCAAATTTTACCAAAACTTCACAAAAAAAAATATATATAGGATCAGAATACATTTCAAACTTTTTTCAAAGTTTAAAAAAAAAATTACATGAGAAATAGAGTAAATACATATAATATCTGTAATAAAATCAAAACAATTTTAGATACTTTAAGCAAAATATGTATAAACTGTTACAATGAGGAAGTTTGTACCACATTTCTCCTCAAGACTTTTAAAGACAAGGGAGAAACAAATAAATGAATGTGTTTTTCATTTTGTGATGTAGTAATGGG
Source organism: Epiperipatus broadwayi (assembly GCA_028023455.1). Lineage (NCBI taxonomy): Eukaryota > Metazoa > Onychophora > Udeonychophora > Euonychophora > Peripatidae > Epiperipatus > Epiperipatus broadwayi. The sequence goes on along the minus strand of JAQFVV010006263.1, from coordinate 5,163,609 downwards.
GAAAAATAAAAAGTTTTGGCCAAACTTGGCCATATAATTTTAAATTGATTAAAAAAATTAAAGTGGAAAAAAAATGTCAAAAAAATATTAAAGCCTGTTTTAAAAAAACAATTAATAAAAGTTTGATTTTCTAATAAATGTATTGAAGTATATCTATCTATTCCACCCACCCATCCATCTGTTGAAATCAGTAACAGTTAATAAGTATTTTAGATTAAATATCTACAGTTGTTTTAATTTTGTTACAGAAAAAAATGAATAATATAATATTTCTCACATAATTCTTTTTTAACTTTGCAAAAAGTATAAAATGTATTCTGTTGTATTTTTTTTTTTAAAAGTTTTTTAAAAATTTGAAATCTGTAATATTTTTAATTATTGATGAAATTTAACATTTTTAATGTACATTTTTATTATGCTACGTGTTTTTATTTTGGTTTAATAATTTATTTTGTTACTGCATTTGATAAATACTTGTACATGTTTTTACATTAGTTTAATCATTTATTTTGAGGATAAAATATCAAGAACAACTTTATATATTATTTCTATAAAATCTCTTTAGTTTTAAAAAAAAAATTGATGAAATTTGAAAATTTTTATGTAGACTAAACAAATTATCGGAAACAGTTTTATAGCCATGGTGGAAGTAATGTCAAAGATTGGTTATTGCTTAATAATGTCAGTGGGGATTCTGTGGGTCCCCTGTTGTGTCCAAAATGACATAAATATCTACAAAAATGGCACCCTTTTTTAATTTTGAAAAACTTTCTAATTGTATTCAAATGGGACTTACTTATTTCCAAATTTTGTCAAAGAGAAATTTCAGAAAGTACCCGATTCAATAATACATATTTATTTGCATTAAAACTATCAGCAAACAAACATAGGCAAAAGTTTGGTGAAATTTCAACCATATGGTATAGGGAATACAATAGGTTGTTTAACTCTAATGAAAAATTATTCAAATTTGAATAGTGACATACACTAATCTTGGATAACTACAATGACTAAACTGATGCAGAGTCCAGATATTTATTTTCAAAAATAAAATCTGATGAGGAGTGTTAATAAAAATAAAGATTCACACTATAAGAATGCACAACTGAAGTAGATGGTAGATTAGCCAGTTTTTGTTCATGATGTTCCAGGATAAAAATTTGAAAGAGTATAGGTAGGAATTGAATCATGCCTTATTATTTTTTTTAGAACATTGTATTTCTTATGGCCAAATATTATGAAGCAAGCAGCATGCAAGCCACATGATTTTTAAAATGTGAAAAATTACAGATGCATTATAGAGATGAAAGTATTATATATATATATATATATATTAGGATGAAGTGTCCATGTATTGAATGGAATGAGTGTTCCCGTAAAAAAATTCACTAAAACTTTCAAAAGCTTTAATTAAAATTTAATTTAAAAAATTCACTTTCAATATTTTTTACCAACAGTTAAATTGTTTTTATATATATAGAAAGAAGAACTTGACTAATGCATTCTCATTGATTATAATAAGTTCAAACAATGCTAAGATCTAATTTACAGTTAAAACTTTTAAGAATGTTAAAAAGATTTGGAAGATAAAAATATATTGATAACATATTCTCTGATTAAGAGAGTTTCGGACATTTCTAGATATATGTAATATATATATATGGTAGTTGTGGAGGGACCTTACTACTGCCAGTAGATGGCACTGTGCCACCATCAACAACCAGCCCGAAGCTTGCAAGTGATAAATTTATATACAAAAGTGGCTGAAAATTGACAAATAAAAATGCCTGAGGCAATATATATCCAAGAAATACATTGAAAGTACAAATTATAAAAAAAAAAACCAAGAAAATGCTATAAAATTCAAATTAAAAAAAGAAAAATTGGTGAAAATACAACAAAGACATACCCCCCCCCCCTAAAATCAAGAATTCTTCACTTAAATCAAAAAATAGAAATGCCTGAGGCAATATATATCCAAAAATACATCGAAAGTACAAATTATAAAAAAAAACCTAGAAAATGCTATAAAATTCTAATTAAAAAAAACAGAAATCGGTGAAAGTACACAAAGAAACAACAATGGAGGAATGCGGGAAATATAAAAACAAAATTTCATCAAAATATTTAGCTTTCAATATTTGCAAATAATCAGATTTAAAAGTAACGTTTATATAAACTAAAAAGAATATTACACAAGAGAATCTATTTCTCAAATTAATTATCTCTGCTTTGAAATTATGGCATGTCATCAAAAATAACTCAAACATAAAACCTACCCCTCTCTCCCAATGAAGAATTTCTATCCAAAAATAATTGAAATGAACAAATTAAATTGAACAAATACTTCTAAAATACAAATTTTAAAAAAAAACCAAAAAACATTATGCATCAAGAATTTGATCAAAAATAATTAAAATGCAAATACACTATATACCCTCTCCCCCCTCCTGCATGAAGAATTATAATGAAAAATGGCAGTTACTGAGTAACTTTTCAAAAATATACATTTAATATTTAAAAAATAAAAAGACTATTTGCAAATAATAACTCACAACACTTAAATACAGAGTAATACATATTGAGTAATTAAATATAATTATAGCAAGTTATTCATTACTTATTAATTAATAATTATAGCAAGTTTAAAATAGAAAGTTTAAAATAATCATTGATTACAGTTACAGGAAAAATTATTATATTTATTGGCAAGAATATTACAAGATTTTATTTTAACAAAAGTTTAAGTAATTAAGAATATTAAAATAGAGAGTTTTAAAAATATATTTGTAGAAATATTACCAACTTTTTGTTTGGAGTTCAGTTCAGCGCCATTTACACAGTGATGAGTTGATCGATGTCCTGCCTTATTTACAACTCTTCTTTAATTAAAATTATAGAACTTTTATCAAAGGCAATCTCCATGTGAATAACAGCAGATTAAAAAAATAATTTAACAGAAGACATCAACAAAACACTAGCAAAGTTATTTAAAGAAGTTACAGATTAAAATATAGCATATACAATATCCCAATGCAATTTCAAATAATAAATGATTCTTCAGCATTTTGACAAAGAGAAAATATTTTCTTTAAAATATACTTTAGTACCATATTCTGTGCATACTGGTAATTATATATAAGATGCATATTTCATTATGTTTATTTAAACAAAGTTGCAAATTGAAATGTGATATAATAGCTCTTTCTTACATTAAAAAAATATAGGTGCAAACAATGTACTTCCACAAAATATAACACCCCAATGCAATTTAAAATACTAAATGATTCTTCAGCATTTTGCCAAAGAGAAACTATTTTCTTAAAAATATACTTTAGTACTATATTCTGTGCATAATAAATATATATAAGATGCATATTTAATTATGTTTTATTTAAACAAAGTTGCAAATTGAAATGTGGCATAATAGCTCTTTCTTACATTAAAAAAATATAAGTTTGATCGAATACTTGATGCATAGTGTTTTTTGGCATTGCTTTTTTTTTAATTTGTATTTTAGAATATTTGTTTGATTTAATTTGTCCATTTCAGTTCTTTTTGGATAGAAATTCTTCATTGGGAGAGAGTGGTAGGTTTCATGTTTGAATTATTTTTGATGATATGCCATAATTTCAAAGCAGAGATAATTAATTTGAGAAATAGATTCTCTCATGTAATATTCTTTTTAGTTTATATAAACATTGCTTTTAAATCTGATTGTTTGAAAATATTGAAAGCTAAATATTTTGATGAAATTCTGTTTTTATATTTCCCGTGCTTCTCTTATTGTTGTTTGTTTGCGTACTTTCACTGATTTCTGTTTTTTTTTTAATTTGAATTTTCAAGCATTTTCTTGGGGGTTATTTTATAATTTGTACTTTCAATGTATTTCTTGGATATATATTGCCTCAAGCATTTCTATTTTTTGATTTAAGTGAAGAATTCTTAATTTTAGGGGGGTATGTCTTTGTAGTATTTTCACCGATTTTTCTTTTTTAATTTAAATTTTATAGCATTTTCTTGGGGTTTTTTTATAATTTATATTTTCGATGTATTTCTTGGATATATATTGCCTCAGGCATTTTTATTTGTCCATTTTCAGCCACTTTTGTATATAAATTTATTACTTGCAAGCTTTGGGCTGGTTGTTGATGGTGGTGCAGCACCATCTACTGGCGGTAGTATGGTCCCTTCCACAACTACCATATATATATTAGGTGCTATTATGTAAAAATTGTTGTGGCAAGTGAAATGAAAACATTATTAAAAAAGAAGTGTGCTTCCATTCCGAAAAAAAGGCATGCTTCATCACTGATATATATATCATTACAAATCAAGCAACACTTAAACAATTCCAATATCAATAACAATCACAATTTCTAACTGTTGTCAAGCAACATTCTTTTAACAATATATATATATATATATATATATATATATATATATATATATATATATATATATATATATATATATATATATATATATATATTATTAAAATTTTGACAACAGTCTAAATTTTAACCTTCTAATGATAAGGGAAATGTAGAAATGTAAGATGATGCCCAATCCTTATAAAAAAAATAATAATAATAAGTAACTGATGTTTTGGAATGACAAGTATGAAGATTAGATAGGCAGCCAACCTTTAGAACATAATTTTAGAATAACTTGAGGCATATATATACATACATTATTATACATTCATAAAGGAATGAACTTATAAGTTGTTTTGTAAAAATAAATGTGAAATAGAACATCTATACATACACATTTATACATGGTATATTTAATAGTTTTAGTCATGACATGACAGACATAATAGTAATCTAATGTTAAGAGATGTTAGCAACCAAGTTTCTTTTGTTTAAAAGAGTAAAAAAAGAGTAAACATTTGTTGATTTTGGAACATGAAAAAAAAAAAACTAATCAACAGTAGTTTAGTTTGTTGATTGTTGTTAAAAATGGAATACAGAAAGTAAAACTTTAGAATAAGAATATTTTTTATTATTATATTAATTATCATTCTATTTTGTTAAAAAAAAACTGTTTAATATTTTGAATTGCATTATCTATTAGTGCGAAATATTTTAAAAAGAAAAGAGACATTATTTAAATGATGAACTTTCGTTTGTTGGAATAAATTCCGAGAGATATTTGCTTATCAACTACAAAAGTATAATTATTATAAATTTTTTGGTACTTGGGGAATACTAAATTGTATTTCTTTTAAACCAAAATATAGTATCACACATCTTATGTATATATAAACTGCATGAAAACAGTGTTTCTATTTATATTATAATGCAAGTTTTGGAAAAAAAACTATATTTAACTACTTATTTGCATGTATATATAATCTAATGGTGCAATCTTGCTAATTTAGTTATAGCAGGATCTTCTTGCCTTCTTTGTGTCATCAGGTGGTGATAATGTCTAATCATTGGTATGCCTAGGGTCTAAATCAGTGTGGAATGATTTAAAGAAGGAATTGGAAAGGCAATAGCTACAAAATCAGGAGCTTTGTGTGTTCGTTTTCAGCATGGGAATGGAGTTTTAAAATCATTCAACATGCTTGAATAAACAAAGAAAGACACTGTTTGCTAAAAAAAACACTGAAGCTACTCTTACAAATTTTAACCTGTTATATTTTAAAGAAGTTCAAGATTTTGCTTAATTTTGATGCTCTTCAATATTTTGTATTTTTGTATTTGTATTTTTTTTTTAGTGTATACTGAGAGTTGAGTTGGAATTTTTCTCACCTTTTTACTCATTTGTAGAATTTTTTTTTTTTTTAAAAGAACCCATTTTGTTTAAATTTTTATAGGGGAGGAAGATACAAATACACAATTCAAGGTATACATAGAAAAATTTTATATGTTTGTAAATAAATATTAGCATAATTGGATACATTAGATTGAACACTGACTTAAGAGACAAAAGGTAAGATTTTAAACATCTACACTTAATTAGACATTTAATATATAAAATTAAATATTAATTAGACTTACTAACAAGCAATTATATATGAGTACATTTTCCTGTTTGTATGATTAACAGCCTTATGGATGAACTCTATCTACAAAACACAAATTGACAATCCATAGACATAAGTTTAATATACATTCAGATGATACAATCAAAGTAAACATTGAGCATCTAATAATATAGTTTGATCCTCAGAATAATAGTTACTTTATTCTACATTGTGCACTGTAATTTTATAATTTTTTATTTTGATTGATATTTTAAGATTTAACTTAAAACTAGTCATATTATAGTAAAGATAGATCCATAGTTTAATATATTCATGTATATATTTTATTAATTTATTAATGTTATAAATTTAATTCAGATTTTGTTAATAAATATTTGTTGTTGAAGTTAAAATCTTTATTTCTCTGGTGTCTAGATTATCAAGCATCATTCATATTTCACTCACCAGAATATCTATCATACATGTGTTCACATTTTTTTATATATATTCATTAGTAAAAAATCATTAGAGACCTATATAGAGTCACATTATTGCCATCCTGTTTAAATCCATCCTTGAGTAGAGTTAAAGGCAAATATCTTCACTGAGTTTGAACTCTGAGACATAATAGGACCTGTAAGTTGTGAGGATTCTGGGTAGACCATCCTAACTGGTTTTTGGTCTGTTATAATATATATATATATATATTGTAAAAGATCGATAAATCTACTTTTATTTTAAAATATCATTTGTTGTTATTAAAAAAAAATCTCTTTGATTTGATGTTTATATATGGATTAGTATTATTGTTTATGGTTATTAGTTATAGATTGTTGTTTGGATTTATTATTTTATTTATTTGTGATGGTACATCACTGTGAATATTTAATTATTATAGATAATTAAAGACATATAAATTGATTGATTATAAAAAAGATTATTTTATTTGTAGTGATTATTAAAAAAAATGCAATGTTATTATTTATATATATATATTTAAAGCTGTCAAATAAATTTTCGATTTAATAATTTTTTATATGATTGATATTTTTTTATTTTTTTTTTGAATGTTAATTGTTTAAAGGAAAACATATGTAACAATGGTTTTCAAAAACTGTACGTTCTGTGGCACGTGAAAGGACAGCAACAACAAAAAAAGAAGCCATTATTTTTATTGAGATAGTTATTAAAAAACAGAAGGATAAAGTTAATTGTACTTTGTTTCTTTGGAATTGCCACTCTTGAGAATAATTAAATAAGATAAATTACTGTAGTAAACACCTAAACCATGACCGGCTAATATATCTATATTGCAGACAAGGGAGCTACATCATTTCTTTTCTTTTGTCCCAATGCAGTTTAAAAAGAAAAACTAGGCAAATTTCAACACATGAATTCACCATGTCTGAAGCTGAAATTTGATATAGCTATCTAAAATTCATTTCAAGGAGAGAAATCTTTAAAAAAAATGAAATATATATATATATGTGCTTGGAAACCGATAATTTTCTCTAACGTGCTATTTCTTCAATTTAACTTTGGCTAGAATGCATTCTAATATTAAAGAAATATAAAGGAATAAAAAACAACGGAACAAGTTGACTTTTGAAAAGAAAAATGAACAAGTTAAACTTTAAAAAAAGGTAGTAAATAATTTTATTAATATAAATGATATATATATTTTTTTGCGATCGATTATTCATTTTTTTTTTTTTACTTTTATTTTTAATTAGAAAGCGTCTTGTTTTCTAAAAAAAAAAAAAAAACATTTAACAAATGTCAAAATTAACACTTAAGTAATTTAAAATTTTAAAATATGGTGTATAAGTTTGAGTTGCATATGAGTTGTTATATATATATATATTATTAATAAGTGAAATTTATATTCGCAAATTTTATTATCAAAAGTTTTATTATTTATATAATTTAATTTTTTTAAAACAATATTTATTATCTATTATATATTTTATTAACTTACAATATTTTACCAGTCAATTATTCACTTATCTATTTATCTATTTCCATTTTCACTTTATATGGTAATTCTTGTGCAGACCTAAACAACGATTCATATATTTGCAGTATATAATATACTTTTATTTACTTTTTTTTTTTAATTTTAAATATTTGGAAAATATAAATATTGATTTGTATTTATATTAGTGTATACTTGTTAAGCACAAATATGTCTTTATATATTTAATATATATACTTATTGCAAGTATATATGAATTTTTATTATTTGGGTTTGTATTTAAAGAACTATTTAAAACACTGATACTACCTAAAATCAAATCATAATATAGAAATAAAGGATGTACTATTTGTTTTATAAGTAATGCCTTTGTAATTTATTTGGAAGAGTATTATTTTATTCTTATTTTTCTTTTAGTGCCATAGTCATTATGAAATTAATTGAATTCACAATTTCATGAAGAATAACTTCGTATTTCACTTATTATTTAATCTTTAGGTCACTTACATTATTGTTCATTGATATGTTTAGATATACACAAGTTTACTTATTGGATGTGTATATTAGTTTCAATAGAATTCCCTTTGTTTCTGATATATATTTTGTTAGTTAGTCATATCAACCCTAAGAATAAATTATAATAATAGGTCTCATTATTGCTCTATGATTTTGGATTTATTTCATGTATAGCTAGGTGGAAGAGCATATAAACAATTTATTTAAATATAACTGGGATAATTTTATCTTTCTTCATTTAAATTATAAAATCTATTATATTTGGCTTTCTCAACAATTGGATTCATTTAGATTGTTACGATCTTTTTTTATGTGTAAGATGTGCTATGTTACTATTATTTAAATTGGATGACAAATATGTTCTACTACATTTGGCACTATCAACATGCAGACATGATTAATTAAGGACTGTTGCTAGTTTTTTCATTACATTTGATGTCTAAAAAGTGAGATTTGATTCATTATGATTTGTTTATGAGGATATAGCAATCAGGATTCCACTACATTTGGCTTTCCCAATGATTGGGCCATTTCAATTGTGGATAGGCATTCCATTACATTGTGGAACCAACATTTGAGGCCTTTTCCCTTCATATGTGTATTTTTGTTTGAGATCATTTAGATTACATATATTCCATTTCATTTGTCATCCAACATGTGGAGCATTATTTTCTTTTCATATGTTGATGTTCCATTACATTTAATGCCACAACATGGTCAGCCTAATATGTTTATATATATATATGTTCCATTACAATATATATATATTGTAATGAGCACAGACGTTCGTTACATTGTTGTTGTTTTTTTTTTATTTATTAAACATGAAAGTAAATTAAAAAGTTCGCATTTAAAAATTTTCTTTAAGAATTAAAAATTGAAATTAAATATCATCTTAAACTCTTATATATTAAATCGCACAGATAATGAAAAATTATTAAAATAAAAATTTATTAAAGAAAAAGTATTTTAAAACTAAATTTTAAAAAGATTTGGAGATAAAATTATATCTTTAAATTTATCTTTAAATATATTTTTGATTTGGAAAACAGGTTAATTAATCAGAAATGGAAATGATTGTTAATTAGTTAAATGTAAACCAGCCTTGGGCATTTAAAATGTAAAAACATCAGTCAGATAGGAAAACAATAGAAACTTTCAGCAAATGAAATAAATCCATTTGGAAATCGGACCTCAACGAAAAGGATCATCTCATTGATGACGTAATGTTAAGTCAATCCTTCGAATACGTATAAAAGGAAAATTTGGAAATTATTAATTAGTGACTAGTTATTGATGATTATTACGATGTAACAGCTAGGTGTTAGTGCTGAGGGGATTGAAAAAGACGCACAGCTTCAATCCCTTCAGTTCTGCTAAGAAAGGAAGAAAAATGAACCATCGTTTCTACATTGAGGACAAACTACACTAAAAAATCTCCGGATGGATAAATAAATCGGCCAACAGGATACCAATCTTCGGACGACGTGGGAATTCACGTTCAAACGGCAAGGAATATATGAAGATGAACTATTTAAATAACCGTAAGAACTTTAAAATTTATGAACAGTAAATTAAAAACTTTTCCAGATTTAAATGATTGCAATATTATTCTATCTGACCAACATTATTTATTAATTAGTTATAATTTTATTTAATGTATTTATTTTGTAAAATCATTTCCATTTATTTATTTTTTGTTCTTTAAGTTTTATTATGATTTTTGTTTTCCGTTAAATTAATTATAAAAATGTTAAACTTAAGTCGGGCGTGAATGGCTGTATAGATTTGTAAAGTTATATTAGGGGAGGGTAATCTTAGGTTATTTATGTCGTTGTTAGATTGGGTCAATGGATTGGATATATTGATGTAGTTAGTAGATGTGATCGGAGATTCGCTACTGGCAGAATCGTTTATATATACGCCGCACTCACCCGTTTGCCTATGGAAGGAATTATAAGACGGAGAACGCAGTTCCTTTCTATGGAGTTTTTTTTTTATTGTTCTTCTCGTTAGATAGATGTAATATTCCTATCTGATTGAGAGTCAATGTCTTTTCTTAATTCTTTTGGTGCTGCCGTATTTCGTATTACATTGAATACATCGATGTATCAGATGGATTGATGCCAGTTTGACTGCGAATTTTAGCCTAAGGTTAAATAGGGATAGAATATTTTAATTTCAATGCAAATCTATGTAGTATTCATACTCGATTCTAAATAAAAATGCATTAAATTTAAGTTGTTTATAGATGCTTGCATGGATTGTTTATCGGTTAACTATGTTTTGCGTTTCCATATTTGATCAAAATATATAGACATTCGATAAATAATGATACCTTACGGTGAGTATCTAAAATGTATTTATTCGGATGTCTTTTAAGTTATTGGTGACAATGCAAGTATCTTATGGTGAATACTATTGGGTTACGTATAAATTTCCCTCCGCAATTGTCAGTAATCAATAATTTTGTATTTTGATCGTTTATGTTTACTTTGAAATGTTTTTGACCGTGAAATCTATGTAACCGATCTATATTCAACATTATAAACAAGCTTTCATAAATTTATCTGTGCGAACTTAATTAAAATGTAAAATTAGAATATAATAGTAATTAAATGTAAATTAAAGTCAAAAATCAAAGTTAAAAATAATGTTAAATTTTGAAATGTAAAACTAATACTAAAGTAATTTTAAATCTTATATATATGTGCATAAATAAATGTTTGTATGTTAATTACTGGCAGTGGCTTATTTTATTTATTTATTTAATATTGAAATATAATTGGATAAGATATTATATTATTTAATCTCTGCTATTCCACTGAGCTAGTGACATGGGCTAACGACCGGAATCAAATTTTAAAAAAAAAAAAAAAAATTTTTTTTTTTTGACTGACGTATCTGCCTACTTTATAAATTTTTCTAGGTTCAAATGCCTAGATGGCGCCCTGTAGTGCAGTTGACGTGAAGTCTCCTTTCTCCGGATCGTTACAATATATATATATATAAACATTGCTTGAGATTGATTGTATACTTATAATACATGAATAGGCATAGAGATGAAAAATATGGATCACTTTGAAAAAGGTGTAAGATTTATTCTGGATAATTATTGCACAAAACACGTAGAGCTTCAAGATTTAGTTTAAATCAGACATTAAAAAAACATTTTGGTTGGAATTGTATTCTGTATTAAATTTAAAAAAAAATAAATAAAAAGAAATTGAGTAGAGTCATAGAAACTGGCAGAGTTGTCCATAGATGCCTGAGTGAATAAGTCATTTTATTAAAATCATTAAATGAGACATCAATGAATGTTTGATGTTGTACTTGTCTAATAAATCAGCATGCTCAATGGCACAATGTATAAAAAAGGATCATTTGACATATGAAATTGAAACAAATAACAGTGTTGTAGGGAGGGTGGTGCTAGGTATTAGATTATTAAGTGTCATGATATACATTTTGTCTCTAATATAGATTTTTTAAAAATTGGACATATCAAATTGAGCCCTCCTTTAAATATAAAAAATGTGACATTCTGATGAATAAAAAATGTGAATGTGAGCTCTAGATGTATGTTTTTATTACAGACATAAGTTTATCATAGGTGGTGTTAAAAAGTGACATCCATGAGTTATAGAAGGTGAGTATTCCACTAAAAATAACATTCACTATATAAACTTTCACAACAGAATACAGAATTTTGGGGCAGAATGCTTTCATTTTTATACTGAATGTGTTCATGATGAGACTGCTTAAGTGAAGACTTAATTGCATTTTAAACAGATTAATTGGAATGTGAAGAAAGGGTAAGGAATTATCCAGGAACAGAGATGGTAGTTTACAGACAGTAGGCAATTTCCACAAAGATGACTTGAAAATTTGTATTGTGGAACCAGTTGATATTTGGAATTTATTTAGAATATTCAGAATGGTGGAAAATGTTTTGGAGGCCTCTGAAGATTATCAGGATAGAGCTTGGACAGTAGTGCCAAGATGAGGAAGGAAAAGACCTTCAGTGAAATGTTCAATTTCGTTAATCAGGAGATCTATACAAATTACAAATAGCAATGATGTAAGTGATGAGTCCTGTGGAATGTCATGACTAGGTTTAAAAGATGTCGACTGACGCATATAATTCTTCAGTTTAATTGACCTATTATTCTCAAATCTGAAAGATATCAAACAGTCGACAAATTATTTTTTAATTTTTATTATAGATATAATAAAAGTAAATTATAATAAAAAATTGTTTTTTTTTTATTTGTAATAATCTTTATATTATTATTTTCTATGACATATAATGACAGCGTAAATTAAATTTTAGTTATTTTATAATTTATTTATAGTCATTCTTTTACTTCCTTTTGATTTTAATTACTATAGCTTTTTTTAATCAGAAACTGTTTGCATACACTTTTGCGAAAACTGGCTCCCTGCCCAATTGAGCTTAATACTTCTAGTTTATATTATTATTGAAACAAATTTATGCAGGATACATAAAAGTATTTATACTTATTTAAAATTATTGATAGATTACTTAAATTTGAATAGAGTTTGACTGTTTTAAAAATCGGAAAGTTTATAATGTGTGAGTATATTGTTACAATCTATCTGTGGCTGGACCTGAGCTAAAAAATTAAAAATGAGAAAATTTTAATTTAATTGTTATTAATTCTTAATTTTCTTTAAAGAGTTTTTAAAGTCATCGATAACTGCGATATGAAAATCGCTTCTACTTGGGGAATAACTGTATTAAACTTCTAAAAATCAGTGATTATGATAAGGATATTACTGTTTGTTTGTTTTCTAAATAGGAACTATAAAATAAATAATACAATTGAATAATCGTGTGATATTTGAACTCCAGAAGTGACAGATGGATAGAATAAACGTTTCACAGTTTTAATAAGCATTTGAAAATTTAATTATTAACACTATTGTTTGAGTATGGCAGAAACTGATATCTTGCTGTTTATTTTTTAAAATCTCATTCTTTGGATAAGCTTAAGTTAAAATAAAAATAACTTATAATATCTCTAAGCAGTTAAATATTAAAGTTTTAAAGAATGAAATTCAGTAATTAAGCTTTCAAAAATTAATGTAAATATTTTTTGAAAGCTTAATTACTGAATTTCATTTTTTTAAAATTCATATCAGTTTTATATCTTTATTTACTAAAATTCAAAATAGCATAAGGATTTCTGAGAATTAGTTTCAGAAAAATAAACAACCAATCAAAATAAGCATAATAATAATAATGGATCGATACTTGACTGAATAATTAAGCATATTAAAAAGTACCTAATTTTTTTAAACAAGGAGGCTAATACACTTAAATTTTACTTGAATTTTAACATTTTATAAAAAAAACATTTTAACTGAAAATTCTCAACTGAGATGAAATGAAAACTGAATTTATAAGTTGCTAATTTTTATTCTTACAAAATTTTCAACAATAAGAATCCATTTATTAATTTCAAAATTGAAAGAGCAAATTTTATAAAATCAAATACTAGTTTTTAAAAAATCACGTGACTTTGCTGCTACATTTAGCATATGCTTTTAGAAATAATTCTCTTCTCTCTATTCCAGAGCTATTACCGTAGAAAATTAAAGTGTTTGAAAATGAAGAGAGAGTGTGTAATAATGATCATAATTTCATTATAATAAAAATAGTTAGTAATATGATGAAAAATAGTAATAAAAGTAAAAAGGATAGTGAAAGATGTGAATGGAAAACGAATAATAAGAATAAGTTAGAAGAATATAAAATAAAAATTGAAGAAACCATGGAAGACTTGGTTGAGTATAAGGACTGGTGTGGTGAAATAAAAAAAATGACAAATAGAGTTTTAGGTGAGAATATTCAGAAGACTAAAAGTAATAGGAAAGTGAGAGTTAATAAAAGTGTAAAAGAGAAAGATAAAGCTTGCACATAATAAAAGTGTGCTATTAAGAACAAAGAAAGTCAAAAAATGTTATTGTCAAATGAGAAAAGTATTTAAAAAAAAGAAGTTGGCTAAAATAAATAATTATAGAAAGAGAATGAAATTAAATAGTAAATTGTTGGAGGATATTAATAAATGGGAGTAAAAAAATTTGGAAATACATTAAAAGAAGGAATGTAGGGGAGAAAGAAATAGTAATACTGCATGAATAGAGTGTAGCTCTAGAGAAGAATTAGAGACAATCTTAAATAAGTATGTAATGGATATAAAAAAGATGATAGAAGTGAAGGACAGAGCAATAACAAACATAAAAGCATATGGTACTGGAAATATTATGTTTACAAAAAATGAATTGAATGAGGCAAGGAAGAAATTGAAAAATGGAAAGGCAAGAGGTTTAGATGGATGTGCAGGATGGTAATGAATTTAGGACATAGAGCAAAATTAAACCTATTATCAGGTTTTAATAAGATAGCATAGTAGAGAGAGTGTCCAGATAGTTGGAGTAATACAAGAGCAAGCCTACTATTTAAAGGAAAGAATAAGAATCATAGAAAGTTAAGCAATTATAGTCCAATAGTGGTAATATCAGTGTTGTATAAAGTTTTTGCATATATGATGGCTAGAAGGGTCACAAAATGAATAGAAGAAAATAATATAGTGGGAGAAAATGCAAGGAGGTTTTTGATCAGATAAGTGAGTATGAGATAGTTGATTTGTAGTTACACAACATATAAATATGAGTAGAAATACAAGTAGACAGTTATGATAGAGTAAATAGAAGTAGATTATGGGTATGTTTAGTAAATTTGGGAATGGGTAGAAAGTATAGAATCAGTTAAAGTTAAAAATGAGATGGGATGCTCTATGTCACCTATTTTGTTTTTGTTGTATTTGAGAGAAATGGAGAGAGCAATATAAAGAATAGGAAGAGGGGTAGAGAAACCATTAATAAGTGGCAAGGAAATATATACATTATTGGGTTTTTATTTGTGGATGATGTCTTTTGTGTACAGAAAAAATAGAAGTTATGAAAGTTGTGCTGAGAACATTACAAGGATGGGTAAAAATATGGGGATTAAATTTAATTTTAAAAAATGAAAAGTAATGATGATTAATACTGGTGAAAGAGAAGACAAAATATTTTTATTGGGGTTATAAAGTTAAGTGTGGTGAATAAGTATAACTATTTGGGAATTGTCTTAAGTAATCAGAGAAATTGCTTGGATGAATGGGAGAAAAAATTGATAAATGAAGCAAAGAAATGAAAGAGACTGATAAAAAAAATTAACAGAGTTTTCATATAATAAATATGATGTAGCTAAAATTGAATGGAAGGGAGTGGCAGTAGCAGGGTTAACATATGGCAATGATGCATTATGTGTTAGTAAAGGAATGATAGATTACTTTAAAAAGTACAAAGAAAAAAAGACATGCATTAGATGCAGATGTGTGTACAGCAAAGGAGGCAATTCAAAGAGAAATGTGGTGGTCAAGTTTTTATATGAAAGATGCAAAAAGCAAAATGAAAATGTTCTGTAGACTGCAGTTTATGGATAATAAGGGAATAGCCAAAATAGTATTTAATTGGGTTGTGAGTAAAGGGTAGGCAACAAAATGGGTAAGAAAGGTAGTATGGTATGCAGAAGATTTGGATAAAGAATTTATGTCAGTATACTTATGACAATTGTAGGAGAATTGTTGAGGGTTATAGTGACAAGGAATGGGATAGAAGAATAGATGTATTAATAAAAAATAGGGAATTGGAGAGATGGAGAACTAGTATGGAGAGTAAAAACAGTTTGTTTATATATATATGAAAAACAAAAAACACAAGTTAAAAACTTGCATACGCTTGTATTTATGACAATAGATGGCGTCATACCAAAAACACCTTCAAGCGTTTGTTTACATAAATGTCAGAGCGAGTATTTCACTATCTCTAACTTAATTTCCACCTTCATATCATGATTTCAAGCTATTTGCTATCGTCAGTGAAGGACAGGATTAAGAAATTAGATCTAAAACACAAACTCTGAGCGTTTAAGAAACAGTTTCTATTTAGCTTGCGAGCGTGAATCTTTTAGACACGTAATGTCTTCAAACTCAGCATCGCATGCCAGATAGCTACATGGGTCTGATATCAGTTCAGAATCACCACATAGTAGAAGTCTCTGCAATAAACACAAGTTAAAAACTTGCATACGCTTGTATTTATGACAATAGATGGCGTCATACCAAAAACACCTTCAAGCGTTTGTTTACATAAACGTCAGAGCGAGTATTTCACTATCTCTAACTTAATTTCCACCTTCATATCATGATTTCAAGCTATTTGCTATTGTCAGTGAAGGACAGGATTAAGAAACTAGATCTAAAAGATTCACGCTCGCAAGCTAAATAGAAACTGTTTCTTAAACACTCAGAGTTTGTGTTTTAGATCTAGTTTCTTAATCCTGTCCTTCACTGATGATAGCAAATAGCTTGAAATCATGATATGAAGGTGGAAATTAAGTTAGAGATAGTGAAATACTCGCTCTGACATTTATGTAAACAAACGCTTGAAGGTGTTTTTGGTATGATGCCATCTATTGTCATAAATACAAGCGTGTGCAAGTTTTTAACTTGTGTTTTTTGTTTTTCATAAATGTACCTTTGAGGTCTTTCTTGCAATGATATATATTGCAGAGACTTCTACTATGTGGTGATGCTGAACTGATATCAGACCCATGTAGCTATCTGGCATGCGATGCTGAGTTTGAAGACATTACGTGTCTAAAAGATTCACGCTCGCAAGCTAAATAGAAACTGTTTCTTAAACGCTCAGAGTTTGTGTTTTAGATCTAGTTTCTTAATCCTGTCCTTCACTGACGATAGCAAATAGCTTGAAATCATGATATGAAGGTGGAAATTAAATTAGAGATAGTGAAATACTCGCTCTGACATTTATGTAAACAAACGCTTGAAGGTGTTTTTAGTATGACGCCATCTATTGTCATAAATACAAGCGTATGCAAGTTTTTAACTTGTGTTTTTTGTTTTTCATAAATGTACCTTTGAGGTCTTTCTTGCAATGATATATATTGCAGAGACTTCTACTATGTGGTGATGCTGAACTGATATCAGACCCATGTAGCTATCTGGCATGCGATGCTGAGTTTGAAGACATTACGTGTCTAAAAGATTCACGCTCGCAAGCTAAATAGAAACTGTTTCTTAAATGCTCAGAGTTTGTGTTTTAGATCTAGTTTCTTAATCCTGTCCTTCACTGACGATAGCAAATAGCTTGAAATCATGATATGAAGGTGGAAATTAAGTTAGAGATAGTGAAATACTCGCTCTGACGTTTATGTAAACAAACGCTTGAAGGTGTTTTTGGTATGACGCCATCTATTGTCATATATATATAAGTTAACAGAATATTGAGTGCCAGTTAATTTATAATAATAGCAAGGAAAGTAATTTACTGTTTAAGGCTCAAACATTTGGGATCTTTAGCAAGAAGAGAATATACACATATAAATGAAAAACTATAAGGGTTTTAATCTGAAAGTTATATAAGGAAAGCATAGAAAATATTAGATATCTGTTAATTGAATATAAATAAATGCTTGCAAGCAAAAAGGGTACAAATAATGAAATTGTGGAAAAATAAATATAAACAAAGTGGTTATACAAAAAGTGGATTCTTGGTTTTTATGCTGGGTTTGGGAAAAGATCGGGGGTGTAAATATAAAGACCATGAAGTTGACAAAGATTATGTTGTGGAAATGGAATGGAGTAAGATAAAGAAAAATATGGGGAAAAGGGAAGGTAAAATGGCTAACGATTTCTTTGGGCATAGTGGCTGAGAGATTCCTGACTTCGATAAAAATCACAGTGCTTCGCATCACATCACGCAGATTCAGAGCCATTATTAGAGTTTGCAAGATCTGGGGCAAAATTTATTCTTATTGAAACTATTAAATTTGAAATGATTGCACTCATCTAAACTTGGCAAAATCTATTTTAATAAAATTATAAAAAAAAAAAATTTTTAAATGTTGTAACAATAATGATTATATTTTAACCAAATAATCTTTTGTATAGTAATTATCTCAAAAGTTAAAGTGAAATATAATTGTTTCATAAAATGTATTTTTCTTGTCTTTTTGTTTCACACAATTTAAACTTTCACAATGTTTATGATCAATAAACTAATTTTAATTTACAAAAGCTATGAGTCTGCAGAAGTAATGGAAACTGATAGAGCGTACTTATGTATTAGTTAGGTGGTGAGATTTCACATAAGTATTAGTTCGGCAATATTTATTTGGAAAAATGACGGCCCATAATTTTTTTTATTGGAAATAATACAAACGTCTACTATCATGCATGTGCATTTTTTGTGACAAATTATGTTCTACCATCTAACTTATAAAGATTTGTCAAGCATTGGTGGTCGAGAGATCAGAGACAGTTGCTTTACAAGCAGTTGTCCCGGGATAGCAGGTTCGCTTCCCGGCTGATACTATCACACATGAGAAAAAAAAACTTATAAAGATTTTTTTATTTTGAAAAATAGCCGCCTATAACTTTATTTAGTGGAATTGAAACAAACATGCAATTAGTTTTTTGCAAACAATGATCATTTAACAATGTAAATGTATTGCAAGTGGTAACCAAACCATGCAATTCTGTCCATTTACAAAATTTTGCTTTTTAGCATCGCTGCTGTGAACTGAACTTTCTCATCTCGAACCATGTTCCATTATGAATGTCTACTCTCTTTTTATCCTGAATAAAACAACACCATTGTTTGGCTGTAAAATTAGCAGCAAAACCAATATTTTGACTAATAACTTTCTTCGGATCTGAATGTTATCTAATATTTACTTACAAAATTAATTTATTTCCTTTTTAGAAAATTGTAAATATGTTTAATTCTGTCTTTATATACGCATGTGTTTGTGACAGCGATTTTCATGATTCTATGTTAAATACAAAAATTTAGAAATGAACCCTTAATTTTATGAATCGTGATTAAATTTTGTAGTTGAGCTGAATGTGATTAATTTTTACAACTAATGTCAGAAAATACTTTACTTTCACATATATATATCTATATCTTGATGTTCATCATTTTTTAAAATAGTGTATAAATTCATTCAAGATTTTATCAGTTCTTTCATATATTTCCGTGTTAAAGTGTTATAAAAAAAGTTATCAGAACATTGCTTAATTTATGTGAATCTCTCTTAGAATGAAGGTATTTCTTGATCAGCAATGGCTAAAAAATAATCTCTGGAAAAAATTCGAGATCATTTCTTCCTCTAATTTCTATAAAATTTATCAAAGTACTAATGATGGAACCTATTTTATTTGCAATTTTTTTGATTTAATAAAAACGTTTTTTTAAAAATTTTTTTTTATTATTATTATTTTTATCTAATGAAATAGTTAATAAACTCAAGTCAGTTTCGATTTTTTTTGTAAACATTTAGTGATGTTACTGAAAGCAAACAACAAGTCTCTCAGCAAGTAACTATGTTTAACAAAATTAATTAATTTCATTTCCCACTAAACTGTGTGATTCATTTCTTTTTATTTTTCACTTAATTTTTCTAATACAATTTGTATCTTGAGTAAATTATGGCTACAATCGACATTCCTATTTTATTTCTGAAAGTCATTTCAAAGTCAAATTTTTCATTGCTTTCAAAACATTAGTTCATCTTTGGGAAGATGCATTTATAATAGCCGATATAGATGCACACTGAGTTTTATTAAAATGTCGATTATATATTTTGTTGTATATGTTTTATGAAGTATGATTTCAAATACTAATCATTAAAATAAAGCTTATGAAAATATATAGTAAGGCAGGGGATTAGATTAATTTCTATATACAGAGGAATTTAGAAAATAAATAGTTAAAAGGTAAAGTGAAGATGTTTTTAGCATCTTAATTACTATTGATAAAACTTATAGAGAGAGAGAGAGAGACTAAAAGATTTTACAGAGGAACCTCAAGTCCCAGAATATCTATCCCTGTAGCTAAATAAATGAATTTTCGTTCCTGAATTGTTAGTTTTAAGTAAAATAGATTACAGATAGCAACACAGTTTAATTTTGAATTTGATTTAATACCACTTTTATTTTTTATTTATTAATAATAAATGCTGTTTATTATTAATACTGTTAATAATTAAATTTTCAGATGCTACTTATTAAAACTGTGAAACATTTAGTGTTTTCCGGAAGATTTGTGATGATGGTGTTTTAGTTGTATTTATTGTTTGAACTATTTCCATCATTTAATATGAGTATTAAATGTCATCAATTAGGTTAGTGTATACACAACATTCGAGACTAGTATTCTCCCCTCTTCTTCAGGTATTGCAGGCCTGACCAGTGACAATACTAACATGGAAATCAAGCCTTAACCGTTTCATTCTTAAGTATTGAATTTTAAGGTAAAGCTCTAACCAACTGAGTTATTCTATTTAATCTGTCACTTTTGGCGTTCAAACATCATAAGATTGTTTATGTTCCCACTTTTAAAAAAATATTATCCTTATAATGATCGTTGTTTTTTAGTAGTTTGGTATGCAGTTGTTCCTCAAGTGGAAAATCTATAATTATTGATGATTTAAAAAACTCTTAGAAGAAAATTAAACAAGTTGTATAGATCTTTATTATTTGTGCATACATACTTTAAATGTTCAAATTTCAGTGCTAAAATCTGTCCATAATGTTGCCTTCTATATATAAAATTAAAAATAATCAATTTAAAACAAAATTAAAACAGTCATCTCACTATAAAAAAAAAAAAAAGTTATGTAATACATCAACCCTGCTTTCATTCCTTAATAGAATCTTTTCAAGATGTTTCTTTTACACAATCTCATGACCAATTATCCTAAAGCAACTCGCCCCAATGAATATTATTTATATTACATTACAATAAATATAATTATTAAAATACATATATTAAATATAATTAGTAAAATACATATATGTACACAAAAATGATTAAACTTATTAAAGTCCTTTTTTCTTTCATAATTTTATATATATACAAATAATCTTTTTTAAAAAAAACCTCAATAATAGTAATCCTTCCTTTTATTTTTAAAATTATAACTCTAGACTTTCCAATAATCTAATAATGCCCATTTTAAAATTACAAATTAAAACTTACAAGGAAAAAAAATATTATGAAACTTTGTATATTCAAGAAAATTGAAACAAATGTGTAAACATGGTTAAAGGACCAGCACAATTCAAGGGGAAATAGGCATTGTTAGATTATTGGGGTTGTAATTTTAAAAATAAAAGGAAGGAATTATTATTATTGGTTTTCTTTTTCGATTATTTGTAAATTTATATATATTATGGGAAGAAAAAAACGACTGTAATAAGTTTAATTATTTTTATGTATATATATATGTATTTTACTAATTATATTTAATGTATGTATTTTAATACTTATATTTATTGCAATGTAATGTAAATAATGTCCATTGAGAGGATTTGCTATAGGGTAAATGACAGATGTGAAAATTAAAATGAAAATGTTTGATAGATAGCAATTTATGGATAGTAAGAGAATAGCCAAAATAGTATTTAATTGAATTACAAGTAAAAGACAGGCAACAAGATGGGTGAAAAAAGTAGTATGGTATGCAGAAGAATTGATAAAAACTTTGTCAGTATTCTTTTACAAAAGATGGTATGATTGTGTTAGGAGAATTGTTGAGTGTTATAGTGGCAAAGAATGAGGTAGAAGATTAGATGCATTAATAAAAATAGGGAGTTAGAGAGATGGAAAACTAGTATGGAGAATAAAATGAGTTTAAATTTATAGAAAAGTAAATAGAATATTGGGTGTGATTAATTTATGATAATAGCAAAAAAAGTAGTTTATTATTTAAGGCTCAAACAGGATCATCAGCAACAAAGAAATTTACACATAAATGGAGAAATGTGGGTGATTTAGTCTGCAAATTATGTAAAGAAAGCATGGAAAATATTTGCATATGCTTATTGAATGTAAATGCATAAAATCAGAAAGGATACAAATAATGAAATTATGGGAGAGTAAATATAAACAAAGTGATTATATAGAAAATGGGTTCTTGGTTTTTATGCTGAGTTTGGAAAAAGATAAGGGGAATCTATATATAAAAACCATAGAGTGGAGAAATATGATGTTGTGGAAATGAGATGGAGCAGGATAGAAAAGAATATGGAAAAAATTTAGGGTGAGGCAGAAGGTAATATGGTGGCTAATAGGTTTCTCTGAGCAAAGTGACAGAGATTTCCGACTTTGATAAAGGAAAAGCCATAGCACATCACAAGTAATTGTGTAAAAAGAAACATCTTGAAAAGTTTTCATTAAGGAATGAAAGCTGAGTTGATGTATTACTTTTTTATTATTGTGGGTTATCTATTTCAATTCTATTTTAAATTAATTATTTTTTATTTGTGTATACTTACAACTTACTAATAGGATAAAAATAATTATTTGTATGTAATTATATATATATATATATATATATTAATTATATATATATATATATATATATTATTGGTACTAGAAGTATATGCTTTATAAACTAGTCAGATTTTTTTATGTGAAAGGGAAAGTCAAATCCTTAATCTCTCAAAATTATATATAGTCTAATGAATATGAACATGAAACCTCAGCCATGAATTTTATACCAGCAGATATAACACTACTGCAACAGTTGAAGTCATAATTTTTAATAGTAAATTTAGACTATGTTCAGTATATAATAAGATGAAGGCCTTAGTATTTTCCTATAAAATTCTATCTAGGATGACTTTTTTTAAAGTCAGTCATATTGACTCCATTACCAAAGAACTGCAATCTATTAAATTAGTATTTAAATTTTAAAGTTCTTTTCGAAACATTCATTAGCCTAAAATCTGTAGTTTGTGGAACAAGGGTTAATCCTCTAAAGTATGCATTAATTTTAACTGTTTTGTTTTTTTCTGCAGCAGAATTGTTAGAACTGCTCCAAATCCATATGGTTTTTATCTCTAGTGCAATTCAACTAAATTGAATAATATTTACTCCTTTTTAAATTAACAGAGCAATTTTATATATTAGTTTTTTTTTATTTTACATTTATCATCTCATTTTGTATTGTGCATCCAAGATAGCACTCATTTGATATCCGAAATAAAGGTCATTTGATTCTTTATTTTTAATTCTACTTATGTGCTCAACTATTTATGTATCAATTTTAAAAACAATTTCTATTAAATCTAGGAACTTATTATTGTTTTATATGAATGTTTTACTACTACACCAATGTCATTATATTTCACTATTAAATGTTGTACATGTAAAATTATTTTTGAAAAAGATCATTGCTTGATATTTATTCAAACTTTTTTCTTGTTCTAAAACCATATATAGGCAGTGGTGATGATTGAAATGTATAACAATAGTAAAAAAAAAAACTTTGTTTTTATATGTAGAGTATATAAGCCAACTTCCATTAATAAATGTTACTGTATAAAATGTAATGCTAAAGAACTTCAATTTTCAACTAATGGAAATTTTTAAAAAAAATTGTTTAGGATTGGCATTAAATTAATAAATATATTCTGATATAATTATAAGGAATAGCCAGCCTTCCAACATTATAGTTTGTCAGTTGGTTTTTAGAAATAGGATATGTAAAGAGGTGAGTAATTTGTAATGTAAAAAAAGTTAATAGTTAATTATAAAAAATATATAAAATATATAAGAAAAATAAGAAAAGGTTAGAAGTTGATTACAAATATAAGTAAAAAGATAATAATAAAATAATGTGTACTAAATAGTAAAATAAAAAAGTTAAAGTACTTAAAAAAATTAAAATTATAATAAGTAGTTTTTTAAATAATTTTTAAAAATAAAATAATATAAAATAAATATGGATAAAATTAATTAAGAGTTAGACTAACAAAATGGAAAATGTTTATGTATAATGGTCACGTTAAAATGTATGTTTAATTATGTATATAAATATGTGTATAAAACGTATTAATTGTATAATTATATATTTGGATATTGTAGCTCTGATGATGACTGCAGGACAGTCAAAACTGTAAGAATACAGTTTGATATTTAAAAAAAATAGTATTGTTGAAGTGTTTAAGAAAAGTTGAAATGATGTAAATAAATGTTAAAAAATTCTTTTAGTCACTTCATTTTCTTCATTCCTATCATTTTTTTTAGATATTTTATTCTTCAAATTTCTTTTGCTTTTTGTGTTCGTTTTCAGATTACCTAATATTGAAACTTCTTTGGATTCAGAACTTTCAAGATAACAGAACTATATTTCTGAATAAAATTACCTTTTTGAAGATTGATAAACTTTTCTCTTTCGCTCTGAACTTTTTTGTTTTGAATTCCATTTTCATATTTGTATCTATTAGTTCTTGGTTTTAATTTATTTTCAATTTTCTAAATAATTCAAAAAAATGAATATATAACCAAGAATATATTGAACATATTTATGAAAGTGTAAGCTACAAAATTTATTATATTATCGGATATACGTTCAAATTGAATATCTTATCAATACATTTTTCATGAAAATTATAAACAAAATAAATGTCTCTCATTCGCATTCCAATTTTTAAAATATTTTTGAATAGATAGGCTGTCATAAAATCATTGGATTCAGGGTCAATCTTTCAGTTGTAGAGCCAATTGGAAACATTTTTACTAGATCCTAACACTACCAACCAAAGTATGGAGAATAGTAGAATGAAAAAACATACTTAAACAAATTTTAATATAAACTGTATACATGTAAGTTTAAAAAGTAAATAAAGAAAATGTATAGATTATCTTTTTAAAGTAAATAATTATAATTTTACTTATTTTAGTAGCTATAAAATGATTTAGCAAAAATATTAAATTTTATTTTTGTTTAGAAAAAATATTTTTTTCTATCTAAAAATCACCTTGACATTATTAAATTAAAATAAGTCATATTATTCCTTTTCTTAGAAAAAGTTGCCTTTATTGCCGTTTTCTGTGCAAAATCTTTAGAATTTTGTTTAAGTTTAAAGTCCAACCAATTTTAGATTCAATAAACATAAATCCTAAACTGTTACGTTTTTGTTAAATTGATAATCTCATGTAAGTTTTATTTAGTTTCATGTTTAAAAAACTCCTTTCTTCTTATGTCATAAACAATGGGATTATCAAGAAAATCCAAAGAACAATAAATAAATTTGGAAACAGGCAAATCTGTCATTATAAATAAGAAATTTAAGCATTTCCTTGAGATTTTGAATTTTTGTAGGCAGAATTGACTTATTTACCTCCATTTCCTTACAAAATATATAATCATCTATTTTATCCAGTTTTGAATTTTTAATTTTCCAGTGCCAACTTACTCTCTAATAATCTTAGTTAGATCTATTACTTATTTTTTATGGTATATTAAGAAATCTGAAAATTGCACAAAAACGCAAATAAATTTTTCAGTTGTTCAAATTGTGGCACAAGGATTTCTATCTTTTTATGAAGTCTGTGCACTTTGAAGACTGCTTTTGAATTTGACAAAGATTCATGATTAAATAATTTCCTTTTGCATATGCATACATTCAGATCGTTACCAAGTTTATTGGTATAAATCAAGACTTTATTAAAATCTGTTGCCCAATAAATATTTATCCACTAGAAATATTTTGAAATGAGAAATCCCTATATTACTCTGAAATTTTACACAAAATTCATTTAGAAAAAATAAAAGTGCTATAAAACTAGTGAACTAAAAATATGTAATTTTTTATTTGACTAACAATTCAGAAGCATTCTCTACTCAAACGTCACCTCCACTTTCTGCTATTTCTTTTAGGATAACAATCCTTAAACTATCAAAAGAAACATAAGAATAATAATATCATAAAAATTATTATGAGAAAATAAAGTGACTTTTTTTTTTTGATAGATCGGCTATTTTTTTAATCAATTATCACCAAACTGTACATCTCTATTTAATTTAAAAATCAGCTGAGTAAACATCAAATAAAATTATTATATGTTATAAATAACACTAATACAGCATGATTATTATCTTGGCTTTTTTTTTTTCATGATAAAGACACTGTTTTTATTGACCCATTAAATGCCCATTTTTAAATCCTATTCTGCTATTCAAGTTAATGGTGTGAAATTATTTTCAAATATTGAAGATTTTAAATCGAAATCCATTTGTTTAAACTACATTTTATTTTTACTATTGTTTTTTTAAAAGATATTAGATAGTTGTAAATAGCTATACAAACAAATTGAATTAAAAATCTTATGATATCTAAAATTCCACTTCATTGAGTGCCAGTGATTTGAAAATCAGTGCCTTTTATTTAAAAAAAAAATTAAATATTAATCTTAGAGAAGGTTTCTTACTACTTACAGATTTTTACTTGTAGTTTCTAAAGTTGAAAGGTTAGATACTACTATTGTTTTCAAGCTACTTAAAGATAAATTTATTTTGTGATGATGGAGTCCAATTGTCTTACTAGTTGTCATTCTCTTCATCTTCTATCATCATTCTTCCAAAGCAATTTCTTAATCAAAAATACTATCACTATTTATTTTAAAATCCCTTTAAAATCCAAAATAAGTCACAGAAAATACTATACCTTTAAAAAAATGCTCCTAGATGGTTGTTCACCTTTATCAGCTAAGTCATATTGAAAAATTAGTTTCAAATGAATGAGATACACAAAGCATATATCCCTCTTTACAATCTTCTGTTTCATATATATAAATTCTAATATTCTCAGGATAAATGAATTCATAGTTTTATTTCTGGGAGCTTCCCCATGCAGTAAAAATATAATAACTAAATAGCTATACAATAACAAATACTTTCCTCAGAGCTTTTTCTTTCTCAAATCATAATAATGTGTGTGGTGAGATTTAAAATCATTATTTTTTTATTTTGTTATTTTCTCTTCATTCTCAAATTCTATTGGCTGGGAAGTTTTAAAAAATATTTTATCCTCCAATAGTTTTTTCCAAATATTGTTGTTTTTTTTTTAATTCACACTTTTCATTTATGCTCTTGGGTCTTTTTAAAATATCTATAGCTTCTCTTAGCAGTCTTTGATCATGTTTTTTCAATTTTTGACAGAATATGTGTTTTATTAAAATTGATGTCATGGTTTGTTAATTTAATGTGTTTCTCTAACTGCCAAACTGTCTTCTTTTTTCTTATGTTTATTCTATGATTCATCTGTCTAATGTATGAATGTAAACAAACTCCTCATGGAATTTTATATATATTATGAGACTCCAAAGAAATTTTATCTTTAGTGTGTGGAAATAATAAATTAATTTTTTTTAAATGTAGTATAAATTGTATGGATATTATTTTTCTTTAAAATTTTTACCTATTTTTTCAGTTACTCCTTTTATATATTGCAGAACAGTCTTAATTTTTGAAGTATCAAAATCTTTATATATATATATAGGAATAAAGTGCATTTGGTACAGTAATTACATTTTTGCCATTAAAAGACTGTTACTCAAAAAAATATCTTTTATTAGAAATTACTATATTGACATTTACTTCTAATAATTATATAAATAGCATTACTCCATAATTATCTACCATTTACTTGGTTTTTCAGGTTATTCAAAAGAACATTCATTATTATAATAATCGAATTTTTTAAAAAAATATATATAGAAGATTTATAGAAACTTTTGAAAAAAAACTACAGAGGCTTGAATTTATGAAATTTCTAAGTCTAAAGCAGGATGCAAAACTAACAGGAGTGCAACTGTAATTAAGGTGCTGGTTACATATGTGCAAAATCGACTCTGGACCATGATTCCTTGTGTAGCCAGTCAGGAGCTAGTAAGCGATCTCTGATACAAATACTTTTTAATAGACCTATGAAAGTTCCAGTTACATTAGAGTTTGCTTGCCCAAATACAAACTTACACCTGATAAGCCAGACTGCAAAGAAGAGAAAAATGGCAATTCTGATAATTGAGTAAATGCGATTCTTGGTGGCGTTTTTGATGGAGAGAGTGTCTCTATAGTCGAGAGACACTCTTTCACTGATGAAAGATCTGAATGGGCTGAGGAAAGGACAGGTATGAAATAGGTGAGGGATGGTTTCATCTGCTGTTGAACATAGTTGACACTGTCGATTGAAATTGGTGAAGCCTCTCCTCCATATCAGAAAGTGGTTCATCGACAGAGAGGAGAGGTTAAGCTTCAAGAGAAATCAATGAATTTGGGTTCAATGTATCAATTTTTTGATTTGTAATTAATAGTTTATTTAGATGTTCTTTAGACCAAGAGAGTTCTGAAGTGCCATAAGATTGGGATGTCTGAGTTTATAAGTCTCCCAATTACTTCCCTTTTTACCACCAACCTTTACCAAAGCATTATTAACCTTTTAATTAATTAAATCATTTTGTGAAATAATTAAAATAGGACTATCATTAAAGTTTAATATGATTAAATATTTACTTATGCATTTTTTTTACTGTTATGGAATTGAAATTCTTCATCAGTACCATACCTCAAAAGTAGCAATATTTTTGCTATATCTTTTTTTAATGTCCAATGTACCAAATTCCATATCTATAGAGAATCAATAATACCATAACTTTAACAATCCTGATATTTTTAAAGATATGTCCCAAGTCTACCACCCTCCCCCATTCTTCTTTGTAACTTTAATCAACGGTTAATCTATAATGAATCTCTTGGATGGCTGGAGTTTTTGTTGATGATAATTAATTTAAATAGGCAAAAATGGTAAATTAGTTCCATATTTTAATAATCAACTTGGAAATAATACTGTCGTCCTAATCTTTGTCTTCTTCATATTTATTATGATTCAATCTTAAAGGGATTATAATTAAAATCTTGAGGTTTTTGGTATTTTCAAATTTCGAAGAAAGGAAATTCCACACTAAGAAGTCAAAATCTAAAATAAAAAACCGATCTCAATCAAATAAATTAATTACTCATTTAAAATATATTTAAATAAATAATTATTTATGAACTCCAGAAAGTTTTTTTTTTTTAAAGTGAAAAGTATTAAATATATGATGAAGGTAATGTGAGCTTCATCTCTATTATAATGTAACAAAATAAATATACGCAAAAAGAGCTGAGCATATTAAGTTAAACTATTCTTTAAAGCCTTGCTCCATACGTTTTTTGCCTATATTTATTTTACTGTGTAAACATATATATATATATATGGGTGTTGCGTTATGAGTATTTAAAAATTATTTTAATAATTTATAAATACGTTCTGCATTTCTTTGCTATAAGCTGTATATATTTCTAATAGAATTATCCCCAAAAGCAAAACCACTAGGAAAAGGGTGGGGTATATAAAGGAAAGCAATGAGAAAGTGTTAATTATCTTATTCACGTCAACACACACAAAAAAATACATACATTCTGATCATAAGAAGAAAGAAATAAATGGTACGTCCGATAGGCACTTAAGGGTTGGAAAACGCAATTTTTTCTGCTGGAAAAAAAAAATCAAGAATTTTTAAATTTGCTTCAAGACATTTAATTTTTTATTATCTCATGTTAAAAAACTTCTTTAAATATGTTAAAAATCGGTTTACTTATAGTATTTGTTATTTAATTATATTAAACATTAATGTAATAACATATAACACTAAATATGAAAAATAAATAATGAAATCTTCTTAATTTCGACAGATAAACACACACAAGTGCCCATAGTTTTAATTCTGTTCGGTAGTTCTTTCGTTAAAAGTTTTAAAAAAGTTTAATTTCACACAAGAGTTTCATAATGTCTATTTTAATGATGCAAGAAGTTTTATCTTACATGATGCAATTCCAAATTTGAGATGGTAGTATATCTTATGTTAAGGAAATAATTAACAATGGCAAACTGTTTCTAACATTAATCAAATAGTACAGCTGGTT
The DNA here is from genome assembly GCA_028023455.1 of Epiperipatus broadwayi. NCBI lineage: Eukaryota > Metazoa > Onychophora > Udeonychophora > Euonychophora > Peripatidae > Epiperipatus > Epiperipatus broadwayi. The sequence continues at coordinate 5,133,225 of JAQFVV010006263.1, read as the reverse complement.
GTAGTATCCTAACGATTAATTGCCCTAATCCATTTTCCAACACAAAACATTTACCTACAATATATATTCCTTTTGTGGTTTAAAGCAGTGACAGACATTTAGCTTCTAACAACGTTCTTGGATATAATTCCTAGCTGGGGCAAAAAAAAAGTCCTTTTATCAATTCAATTAAACAGTTATAGTCAACTAGACATTTGTAATGCTCATATATCACATAACCTTTCGATAAAATGATCAAGTGATTGTGCCCTATTCAGTTTAGTTTGTGGGGGTAGAATAATGAATTCTTGAACATGATTCTCAGATTGATAGAATCCAAAAAACCTTTATTCGGTAAACTGAATAAAACTATTATAATCAGTCTACCATTTCATTGCTGAAATATCATGTAACATCTTGAGAATCTGAAATATTTGATTATTTTTATTTAATATAAAAAAAAAGGTTCCCTTTCATTTATAAATGTAACAATCAAAGTTCAAACTTTAAATCAATAATCTAAGTCTTATAAAATGCTATCATTTGCTAATTGAAAATCTATGATTTACAAAGAAATGGTTAATCCAGTACTACTGGGTGTTTTGGGAGGAAAGTTTTGAAATTTAATATTTCAAGATTGTATAAATTTTTAACAAAAGCCATTGGAAAATTTATAAAATATTATATCTTCCTGATTTTATTTTTAAACAGAATGTAATCCAAAGCTAGAACCACATGTTTCAATATCGATCCACTATTGTTCAAAATTTGCATTTGTAATTTTAATCTTACATTAATTGAAGAAGAGAAAAAAATAAACCAAGAACTTATACTATTATTCTATTTAGTTATAAATACACACAAACAAAAGTAAGCAAATTTCTTAACTGAAATGGCTTTTAAAAGTTCCATTATTAATGATCTACCTATGCTAAAAAATTTACAAAATTAATATGAAAATTATTTAATAATTAAGTTATTCAAATTTGATGATAATTAGTTATCATGTTATTAAAACAAAACAATCTGACATTTAAATTGACCCAGCATTATTTCAGCATAGTAATTTATCATTTCTGACTCTTTCATTAAAGTAATTAATTACAAATTAATCTATAAAATTAATCTTGTACCTTGTTAATGATGATTTACTATTTTTTTGGATAAATATATCATGTTATTCATTAAACTAAAGATTATTATATTAATTCGAGTATGGACTTTAAACTCAGTTAAAAATCAATACATTAATTTTTAAAAACTACAATCATGCATAGCATATTTAAATTTCCTCTTCTTTTATATACATAATATTATTAAAGAATATATGTTTGCAAATTTATTGTTCAACATTAGTCTTCTTCAGACAAATAATTATAGATATCAGAAAAAGGCAAAAGATCTCCAAGATGGTTTTTTGCTGTCCAATTTCATCAGTTGGCTCAGATCATCAAATCTTTTTTAAATATCTTCATCATCTTTTACTGTATAATTTTATTATATTTAATTTAATTTGGCTATAGTTTATAAAAATTGATGTATTGATCTTTAACTGAATTAATATTAATAAAAATAAAAACAATATATAGCCTGATAAATAAATGTATTTATTCAAAAATGATAAATTCTTTTTATCTGATGGTAAAATAAGTTAGGCTGCAGAAAGGAGTTTGCTATTAACTGAAAGGAGACCCTTTGATTCCTCTTGGAGGCCTTAAAGGAACCGAGCAGAGCAAATTCCTAATGTCCACTCCATACGTTCTTGTCATTGCAGCTGTTATTACTATGTGATTATTCATATAGTATATGAACATGGATGGGCTGCTCACCAACATGCATTAGCCAGCATGGTGAGTTTATTGGCTTTTTACCTCTGAGTTTAAGATCAAGAAACACCATGGTCTTTCTTCTCAGTGCCTGATAAGGCAGAATGAATGTTTGTGTAAATGATAAATATTTTTCCAATACATATATACAATTATGACAGACAAAAATAAAGCATGGCCCTTATTCCCGGGAGGCTGTAAAGTCACCAACCAAGGCAGTGGTTGGTGGCCGAAGGTGGAGGGTGCTAAGAATCCCCTGATTGTGGACCCAGGCTGCCATTTGATGACAACTTTTTATTTAGGTACTTACAACTGCAGATCACTTTCAAGTGAAGGAAGATTGCAAGAATTAGAAGAAGAATTGTCTTATATTAAATGAGACATTATTGGACTTTGTGAAGTTAGAAGAAAAGGTGAAGAACAATTGATTTAAAAAGTGGACATATACTCTATTATAAAGGCACACATATTGGAAATACAAGTGGAGTAGGATTCATTATAAATAAAAAGTGGAAGAACAATATTGTGGAGATTGATGGTGTATCGAACAGAGTGGCAAGATTAGTTATACAACTTAATAGCAGATACCAAATGCAGATAATTCAGGTTTATGCCCCAACAAGTTCTCATAGTGATGAAGTAGTAGAAGATTTTTATATGGATGTACAAAAGGCTTTTGATCAGAGTAAACAACATTTTAAAATTGTTATGGGAGACTTTAATGCTAGAATTGGTAGACAAATGAAAGATGAAATTGCTGTAGGTAATTTTGGTTATGGTAATAGAAATGAGAGAGGACATAGACTTGTGGAGTTTGCAGAAAAAGAAAAACTTTATATTATGAATTCATTTTTTGAGAAAAATGTTAAAAGGAAATGGACATGGAAGCATCCAAATGAAGGTACAGCAGAATTGGATTATATTTTGACTTAACAGGAAATACATATTTCAAGATTGTAATGTTCTTAATAAATTTAACACAGAAAGTGATCATCGATTAGTAAGGTGTAAGTTACATGTTAATGTAAAACTAGAGAGACAAAAATTATTGAGAAAAACAATATTTACAGTTGATATTCCTAATCTTCAGAAACATTCTAATGAATTTAAATTAGAACTTACAAATAGGTTTCAAGTGTTAGGAGATTTTGAACATGATTCAGATTTGAATGAAATTAATATGAAAATAACTGATACACTTTTAAAAACTGCAACAAAGATAGCTGGTAGAAAAAAGCAGCAATTGACTAATAAAATTTCTACTGAGACTAGAGAATTTATGAAGAAAAGAAGGAATATGAAGATATACAAAAATGATGTATTAAAAAGAATTGAATATCTTGAATTTTGTAAAATGGTATGGAAAAGAGTTGAAAATGATAAAAGAAAGTATAACTGTGAAATAGCAAGGAAAGCTGTAGAAGAAAATAAAAGTCTCAAGAATGTTAAACAACATTTTGGTATTGGTAAGAAATTTATATCTGCAATAAGAAAAAAGATGGAATTATTACTAAAAAGAGAGATGACATCATGAAATTGGTAGAAGATTTTTATCAAGAATTATATAGTAATAAAGAACAAGTACCTCCTATATCTATTACATCTTCCGAATTGCCCAGAATTTTAAATGAAGAAGTGAGACATGCAATTAAATGTATGAAGAAAGGAAAGGCTCCAGGAAATGATGGAATTATAATTGATATATTAAAAGAAGGAGGTGAAGAAATAGAAACAATTTTAGCAAAGTTATATACCAAATGTCTAAATGATAAAGATGTACCAGAAGATTGGAAGAATGCAGTAATAATATTAATATTTAAAAAAGGTGATAAAGAAGATATTAGAAATTACAGACCTATCAGCCTTTTATCAGTTTTATATAAAAATTTTACCAAGATAATTACAACTCGTCTACAGAGAACTTTGGATTTCCACCAACCAAGAGAACAAGCTGGATTTAAAAGTGGTTTTAGTACAATAGATCATATCCAGGTATTGAGAGAAGTCATAGAAAGGACAAATGAATATGAGTTGTCATTATGTTTTGGATTTGTAGATTATGAAAAGGCATTTGATTCTATACACATTTCTTCAGTGATTAAAGCATTGGATCATCAAGGTATAGATCCAGGATATTGTCATATTTTAAAGAATATTTATAAAAATGCAACAGCAACAATTAGATTACATAATGATACTGGAAAAATCAACATTGAGAAAGGTGTAAGGCAAGGTGATTCCATATCTCCAAAACTTTTTACAGCAGTGCTGCAAGAAGTATTTTGTGGATTAAAATGGGAAACTAAAGGAATGAAAGTAAATGGAGAGTATTTAAGTCATTTAGATTTTGCAGATGATGTAGTTGTTTTTGCAAATAATGCTTCAGAGCTGCAGGAAATGTTGCAGGAGTTAGCAGATGAAAGTAGAAAAGTAGGACTAAAGATAAATGTTAAAAAGACTAAAGTAATGTTTAATCGATTTGCTCAAAATATGAAAATAAAGATTGATTATGAAGAATTAGAAGAAGTTAACAGTTACAAATACCTAGGTCAGATTATTAATACAGATGAAAACATAATGGAGGAAATTAATCATAGAATTAAACTTGGTTGGAGTGCTTTTGGTAGAAATAACTTGATACTAAAAGGAAATATGCCTATGTGTTTGAAAAGAATGGTTTTTAACAAATGTGTTTTACCAGTTCTTACTTATGGATCTGAGACTTGGACACTTAATAGAAGAGCAATACAGAGACTTCAGACCACTCAAAGGAGTATGGAGAGATGTATGTTGGGAGTAACAAGAAGAGATCGAAAACGCAATGTATGGGTAAGACAACAAACAGGTGTTACTGACCTTATTGAAAAAATTAAAAGATTGAAATGGAGTTGGGCTGGACATATTTCTAGAAGAAATGATAATAGATGGACAATTGAAATTTTAAACTGGATTCCAAGAGATTGTAAAAGACCCAGAAAGAGACCACATGTAAGATGGATGGATGAAATAAGAAAATGTGCAGGGGTATTGTGGAAAAGAGAAGCTAAAAATCGAAGAAGATGGATGAAACTTGGAGAAACCTTCATCCTGCAGTGGATTGATAATGGTTGATAATGATGATGATGATTAAAATAAGATAAATAAATAGTTCAACATGATCCATATTTGAGAGGATTTGATGATCTGGGACAACTGATGAAGCTAATTCAGCAGAAATTATCTTCGGAATTATTTGGTCTTTTCTGTTGTCTTTACTTATTTGAAAAGAATAATATTGAGCAGTGTCTATATAAAATAATTAAATAATAATACAGTATAAAAATAGAGAAGTAAATTACTAAAACTAACTGTGAGCAACCAAAAAATTAAACTCTTCATAAGCAGGTCACTGGAAAAATTAACATTCAAATAAATAATTTAGTAAATAGAGAGATTTAACTCAGAATTTTTCAGATTATTCACCTTCCACTCCATCTCAAGTACGCATGACCACATACATGTGAAAAAATTACATAATCCCCAATATACATATTTCATGCAGAACAAGGACTCACCAGTTGGGCCAGATTACAATCTCCCACATATATATACAATTAGTGCTTGGTTTACATTAAGATTGCAATTCCTCAAACTTTAATGAACAGTCATCAATCTTCTCACTTTTCTAACTATTCAACCATTCATTTCATTGAAAAATTGATGATGGAATATACAAAACCTTTGTTGGATTTGATATTACTGTCACACTCATGTAGCCCTTACATCAGTCTAACCTCTCATATTATCGGACATTATGTATCCATATATATTAATAGGAAAGGAATGGGCTGAACTTGTATTAAGATGTAATCTATTTCCCAAACTATATGTAATTCTAAGGCAGTATGTAATTTGCTTATTACTGAATGTTTCTTATATATGTAAGACCAGAGGAAGATAAATAAAAAAACAGGGCATGCAATTAGTGTAATTTTAAAACAGTATAGTGCAAATGAAAACATTACATTTTTTTTTTTTTTTTGGTCATTACAAAAGATAATTTCAGATTAGCAAAAAAAAAAAATGTTTTAACAAGTTACCTTCCAGTAGCTACTGAATCGGGATTTTTAGATATTTAAAATTTCTTTGTCTTTATTTCAGATTTTCAAGAAAATACTAAGGATTGTTCATGTGTGAGTTACATTATTCTTTTCATCGTTTCATTATCTTTCAGATCGTATAAGTCATATTTTTCTATGATGAAATTTGAATCTTTTATGGATTTTTTTTAAATAACTTCATTTAATCCCCGCCCCTTGCCCATCAATTTATTAAATTTTACAAAAAAAATTAGATGGCAAAAATAGATTCTGACACAGATTCGAATATCAGTGATTGCTTTCTAATTTCTTGGCAATTGGGTTTCGAAGATATTTTATCTTCTAACAGTTCTAATTAATTTTCGAAATTTATTTTTGGAAGTAATTCCTTTAACAGAGAAAAGACAACGAAAGGATAAGCAACCTGTATTTATAGAAAGTTCTGAAAATGCCACCGAACATTATAGAAGAGCAAGTGAATGGAGGTCTTTTTATAATGTTTCCAGACATGAAATTTTTCATTGCACGTGAGTAGTAGATTTTATATTTTTAAATTTACTCTTTATTTAAAATTATTAGTGAAAGTAATAAATATGCCAATATATATATTTTTAATGCGGGGGAATTGAAAAAAATTATCTAGTCACGAATTGTCTAATTTTTGCTCTAATAATATATATATATAATTTCTTGTAAGAAATGTGGGAGATATTTAGGACTCATATTCAGGTATAAATCTAAGTCATCTTTATTATAAAAATATAATGACTTGCAACAGACTTCATAATTTATTATCATGCCCGCATTTCAATAATAATAAAAAAAATGTTGGATAACAAAGGTAAAAATTTTGATTGAATGTACAAAAATTAAGCTTATTTATTAAGATCAGTGCAACATAAAATTCAAAGTGGCATATATGTAGTTGACTGTGCAATCGCTAAATTTACTGATCATAATACAATATGACAATATGATCATTCAAAACTTATAAAATGAGGATTATAAGTCATAGTTCTGTATAGTAGTCATAATGGAAATGTCATCATATGGAATTGTGCATGGGTAAAAATACATACTAGCTATATTTTGGCATTCAAGCAGTGCTTTCAGTAATTTTAAAACATTCAAAAAGTTAGTGTTGTGCTGTCTGACTAAAAAGAAAAGATGAAAGTTTTTTAACTGTGTGGAGTGATGATCACACAGAAAATGTGCTCAGAGAGATTACTTTGTTGTTTATCAAGTAAAATTAAGATAGGCAATGTATCTCTTCAAGCCCTATCTGACTTAGCTTCTTCAGGAATATTGACTGACATACCAGCTCCAGTCAACAACTTTGCTTTGGCTTTGTCATCAGAAGAGAATAAGACAATGAATAGGTCTGTCAGTAAATTATATGTGTTTTTGTTCATATGTTTATTTTTTGCTGCATAGTTGCAATGACATTTTATTATATGTAATCAATATTTTATAATAATCAGTTGGTTTTATATTTTATGTGTATTCTACTTAACAAAATAAAATCACTTTTATAATGTAAAAGGTGCGGCAGATAATAAAAATAGCATCATCATCATCATCATCATCATCATCATCATTATTATTATTATTATTATTATTATTATTATTATTATTATTATTATTATTATTATTATATATTGCACTAAACTTATACCTTTTCCTTTTTGTTTCGCTATACCATGTATTGAATATGAACTAATTGCAGCCTGAAGAATATTTACATTAACTTTTTCATCTCTGTTACTTTCTCTTCATTTAATATATACAGACTCCTATGAAGAAAAAATTTTTGTGGATTTTTTGGAAAAACAAATAATTATTTTTTATACTTTGGACTAATAAATTGTCATAAGTTATCATCATCATCGTTTTCAACCATTATAAATCCACTGCAGAATGAAGATCTTGCCAAGTACAATCCATCTTCACCAATCTATTATCTTTCTTCTCCATATCACTCCAGCACTCTTTCTTACTTCATCCATCCATTTCATATGCATCTCTGTCTATGTCTTAAATAAGTTATGTTATATGTCATTTTATTGGAAATTTTATATGAAATGTAATGAACCTATTAATAAAAAATAAATAAAATTTATCTATTAAAATTGAGAAATTCTGAAAACTATTGAATGTGTAATGACTATATTTTTTCAGCTTTATTATATTCCTTGGTATTTTATCTTTGTAATAACATATATTACATGATTTTTGCGTAATGCTCATTGAAGTTGTTTTAAAAATTGTGTGGTACTCAAAAAATACAATATGGTTGCCATTAAAGAAAAAACAATTAAGTTATATTTCGACTTGATTTAATAGTTAATATTAAAAAATAATAATTCTAAAATTTTATTCAAAAGTCTTAAATTAAATAAATACATTTGTTGATACATGGGAAATTAAAATGAATAATTAACTATAAATATTCTTATTTGATTGCATTATAACTATCTATGCTATTCCTATTTAGTAAAAGAAACATGAATTAGTTTAAGGTTATCAATAAATTTATTTATTTTTTCTAATGTGTATATCAAAATAAAGTAATAAAATAAAATGTTATTCTACATTAAAAATATAATATTTCATGATATTGGACAGATAGATATTTTTTTTCTTTTTAAAAGGGATAAATATATGACAGTGTTTGATGATGCAGTTATTAAAGAATGCACATAAAATGTTATATTAAATATTATATTAGAGAATCAGTAGTTTTATATTTTATGAATGAATTATGTGAAGTATTTCATTATGTATTTTATAAGTTTAGAAAATGTATTTTACACATATAAATTAATCTTAATACATACTAGACACTATAAATTATAAATGAACATAATTGTGTTTGTTAAATATTAAGCAGAAAATGAAAACAATGAAATGTTCTATGGGATGACAGAATAATATATTTAAAAAGATATTTTGGGAGATCATTAATTTAAAAATATTCTTTCAGTATTCTTTCTCCAGAGATTACCTATAACAAATAAATACAAATGATGAATAATTGGAAAGAATGATTGCAACAATATGTGGTGTGGTGTATTATAACTAATAGATATGGTTGTCATACAAGTACAGATGAATTCGATGAGTGAGATAATTTTTATTTTCTATTTATAAAAATATAGTACCAAGATAGTTATTTTTCTTTTGAAAATATAAGAAATTTTCGAAATTAAAAAAATATTTAATAAAAATTTATGAATATTGAATAAAATGTTGAGAATGTTGTTTATATCAGATATTAATTTATGTGTCATTGTCGTTGTTATAGGTTAGTTATTTGTAATTAATTATTAAATAATTTTAAATTAGTTTATTTATGTACACTCTTGTAATAAAGTTATATTGTCATCATTTACCTGACGGTTTTCATTTTATTATGGATTTGATAAATCTAATTTCATCATGTGTTCTATTTATTAATTTCAACATAATAATTGAATTTTTTTCTCTATCCCACTGTGTCTGCTACATGGACTAATGTAACAAAGCTAGGAAGATTTAGGGTGGATGAGAACTGGATAAATATTTGATTTACATGTAGCTTATATAGTATAAATATTATAAGTTGGGATAATGAAAGTTATCAAAACTGTCAATATGGGCAAGAAAATTAAGATCTCGTTACCTCTATAACACTACACACACATATTATTAATTAAGTGAAAATTAAAAAGTATATTTGGGTTAGAGACAATCTCTAGTTTAGTGAATGATCAGTAATAATCATTAATATAATTCTGTAAAGTGGTTAGTGGCAAAGTTGTGAGTGCAGAAAGCTTGATATATGTAATTAAACTATAATAAATTACTATCTATAAAATCCTAATCAAATGATGAAAATATGTATAAACGTTGTAATCTGGCCCAACTGATGAGTGCTGGTTCAGCATGAAATGTTCATCTTGGGAATCTTTTTCACATGTGTTTGGTTATATTTTTCAAAAAATTGTGATGAAATAGAAGTTTGAAATATATACATGAAACTAAAGAATAATGTTAAATGTATATATGTAGTTAAAATTGCGATATGAGCTAGGTATGTCTTACTCATTTGGTGTTTCAAAAATGCATCCAGAGTGAGAGTTTTGTCTGACTTCTGAAGAACGAACTTGTAATATAGTCAAGAATAAAACTTGAAAATATTGTCAGTTGGGATAGATAAATAAGATTTGATTTATAGGTTAAATATTTTATTATCCATGTTCTTTATTATATTCAAGGAGTAAATAAAAATACATTTTCTTAATATATATATATAAATTTATAATTTTTTAAAAGATGGAAATGTTAATATCAAAATTTAAACAGATATGTCCACATATTATAATTTCAAATATATATATATGTGTGTGTGTGTGTGTGCGCATGCCTAAACATTGTATAGTTTCTCAGAATAACCCACTACATAAAAAAGGACTTTCTACTAAAAATAGATTGGATCAATTAAGACTGATATGATTATTATTATAATAATTTTATTATTCTTACATAATTTATTACAATATCTCAAACATAAAGCAAGGAAATCAGAAATTTGAATAATTTAGAATGCTATGACCAAGTAATAACATTTGTTTATTGTTGTGATAATTTGCCATTATTTTTTCTCTTTTTTCATAATTTATTATAACATCTCAAATATGGAACCCTATATAATAAAATCACAGAGAACAAAAATGATATATATGAAAAACTAATTGGAGAAACCATTTCAAATTATAGATAAGACAATTTAATGATTATTATTCTCTAAAACGTATATAAGCCTGATTCAGATTTGATAATTATAACATTTCACATGTATTATTTTAAAAATGCCTATGTATATACAGTATACATAATTTTAATATCATAGTAATTGTATATAATATTTTTTAAAAATAATATTAATATAAAATATGGTGATTAAGTTTGGTCTGTAATAATATGATTTTAATTTCACAAATAAAATAAACATAAATGAAAAGATATTTAAAATCATATTTCAAGATTCTATATATTTTTAAGAAAATTTTAAGATGCCATTTCCTGCAAAAAATAATAATGAGGTTTGTTTTGTGAAAAAATTGTGCTTCAGTTCAAAGTACATCTAGCATGCTTCACAAACACTGTTATAGTGCTGTATACATGGTAGGCACATATGTACTAGGATGGAATGTAGCTACACTATAAAACATTTCATTAGTCCTTCAAGAATCTTAACAAAGTTTGATATAATGTTAAGTTTAATTTAATGAAATAAAGTCTCTACTGTTGCAGAAAGAAAAGAAAATAGCGAGAATAATAAACCCAGCATAAATAATAAAATTGATACTTTTAAATGTGCATAGCTATAATCAAATACACTTGAAAGTGAGCACTCACAATTATCTTTTATAAAACAATCGTTTTAAAAATAGTGTTTTCAAATCTTCCAAAATAAAAAAGATCAAGGGTGCATGTTTTTTAAAAAAAATTTGAAAAAAAGAAACAAAACCTATCCATGCAAGAAAATGTTGCTTGCTGGACATGATGGAAACAGAAAAAAACAATATTTATGTGGAGTTAGTTCCAGGGTCAAAAAACAAGAGCAGATGAATTGTGTGGGAAAGTGAAAATAATAAGAATTATGGAATGAAATTTCATTATATATATATATAAATTGTTTAATATCCAATGTATTTAGAATGCTTTTTATTTTACTGTCAAGCACAGCAGAATCGATAGTAATAATATACTGAATACATTTTTTAAATATAATTCTGAACTTTTTTATTTCATTAATAGAATGTTTTTATCTATTACTTTGGTCATTTTGTCGTCTCTTACTATTAAATTATAATTCTGTCGAACCTGGAAGACATTACTAATCAACTATGCTACTACTGGCATAGTTCTGAACAATAAGTCAGAAAACTTATTTTACTACTGACAATTCTTATTCTTAACAAGAACACAAATTAAGTTTTTTATTGAATATGATATATATTCCAAGATATATAAAAAAAATTACAATTAGATGAAAAATCTATTTGATGGATATAAAATACTTTGAAGTGATTATGAGAAGGTTTAATTTCAATAGTAAATACTATCCCAACTATAAAAATTATGACTATAGTTAAGAAAATAAATGTGTCAATAGAATAATAGATTTCGAAAACAAAATTCATACAGACATTCACAAAATTATATATTCTTTTTTTCTTTAAACTCTTGTATATCTTAAGTTTGACTTAGGTTAAAAATTATATATCTGTGTTTTACTTTTTTAGAAAAACTTGTTATCAGCGTATTAATATTTCAGCAACGATTAAACTTGCAACATGACGTAATATTGTAAAATCAAATATGTATTAATTGTGAAAAACTTTTAAATGTTATTAATTGTTTAAAATATTTTATAAAATATAAAATTTATTAAATAATATATGTCTTGAAACACAATGAAAAATGATCCCTTTTCACTAATTTAATTCGAATTAATACTTTTTCTCTAATTCAGTAATATTTAGATACTCTTCTTACTGAATGCTCAATGCTGTATTAGTTTCTATAAAGTATAGATCACCTATCGATAAAGAGTTGTGTACCCCTAAACAAGCTTCATGGATTAACATACTCAAGAATTAAAGCATTTGAGGATAATTCCCACCTGAGAAATATGAAAAAAATCTCAGTTGTGTTTATCATCTCATTTTGATGCTTAAATGTTATTTGACTTTATGTGCAATTGATTAATATATAGCAACATTCATGGTCTTTTTTCCAATTCCAACACATGCATCATTAGTTACACGAAACTCAAAATTCTCCTCCTTGAATGTTTTCATCTTAAAACTTGTGAATATATTCTATCTGATGCTTTTTTATTGAAGGAATTTTATTTTTTATATCATTTACTTCTTAAGTTTTTGCCCCTTTCTTAATTATTTAGCTTTCTTTAATTATTTTATTTTGTAATCTTAATTTCATCAACTTCATTCTTTCTGACAATCTTAATGATTTCAAATCACATGAATCCACTTGCTCCAGCTACACTGGTACTATAAAAAATGAGAATTAATATTTTGCTTCATCTTAAAACAATTTATTTCAGTATCAACTAACATTTTAATATTCTGCCGATATTTTCTTCTTCTTTTTTTTTAAATAAGAAAATCTGAATATTATTGGGGGTTTTGACTGGCTACTTTTCAAAATAAGATAAAAAAAATTGATATTTTATTTATAAAAAAAAAAATTATGTTGGGGCATCTATTCTGCTGGTAATAATAAAAAAATAAAAAAAGACAAAAAGATAGACTCCACACACACACACACACACACACATATTTAACTTATTGACATTCATACAGATTAAACTGGAATGTTTATTCTCCATCTAAAAATAGATGGATACTCATTATCTGATGAAATGAATAATCATTGAAATAGCAATAAAATAATTCTATGTTTGTTTGGAAAATTCTCAGCTTACTGATAAAAATATTAAGCTTCTTTCAGGATATAAATTCAGATATTGGTATAACAAATTAATCCTACTAAGCAACTTCTCAAAATCAATAAATTTGCTTTCTAACAGTCCTTTTAAAATACATAGATAAAATATAAAATAGCCTTAAAATATCTCAGAGTAGAGCAAATGGCTCTTCAACAGTTGAAATTATCAGTCATTGCTACCCAAGTTTGAACATTTTTCCATCAATGTTTTTTTCTTCTAACTAAAAAGTAATTTGAAATCCATTTCCAATCGATGTTGAAATGTTTAGCTATACTGGCTAAAGACCAGTTACATGGGAGGTCTAAGTCTGATTAAAATAAAAAATACAAGCATTACGTGATCTAGATTCGAACCTAAATTATAGACGTATTAGTTACCATTATCCCGCGATGCCCTTTTTAACATGCAAATACATGCGTCAAAAGTCTATGCATATAGTATATTTTTACATAACAGTTCGTGACAGATTTTTTTTATTTTATTGTTGGTGTTTACTAATTATTTATGTGATTGTCTTATAAACGACGCGAGCTTTGCGTGAAAATAACAAAATGCACGCAAGTTTAAATATATGGATATTAAGTATGTCTGTGCTTGTGAATGCATAAATATTATAACAAAAATTTAACTCTTATAAAATACTTTAATATTATACAAAAATTGTTTATTATTTAAGTCTTAGTTTAAATAAAGTTAAGGGTATCGTGTTACCAACTAATTCTAATATTAAAATTATTATTATTATAGAGAATGTATTAAGAATTAATGTTTTATTTCCGCCTTTATCTACCTATAATTACTTCTATATTTGTTTTTCGCTCAGATTGAGAACGTGTGCGCGAAATTCAATATTTTAAATGTATTTGGCGCAAATGAGAATAGTTTATTCTTAGTTAACATTACTTTTTTTTTTAAACAAAATAAATAATTCTTAAACAAGATAGTTTAAGTGTCATAAGCTCCAAGCAGTTTACATAATGATTGCTAGCCTCCAGTTAAAAACTATTTCTCATCCTATTTCTTTCATATTTCAGAATAAAAACTGAATTTGTTGATTTTGCGTCATGACCCGATGACTAACCTTTTAAAAAGATTCGCATGCGCAGTAAAACATCAATGAAAATAAACATTCGCTTAGCAAATTTTAGCCGCTAGTTTACGAAATGAATTGTCGTTGGAAAAAAATGTATTAATGTTAAGATTATAATCTAAGCTAAAATGAAAAGCGATGCATCGTATTTAGAATTTACTTACTCCTAATACTTAATTATTTACGCCGCATCTAAAACGCCACGCTTTCGCTTTTCAATTCCCTGATTGGTTGTTCGATTTTTACCCCCACTTATTCCTGTTAATTTTGTGAAATAGTTTTCGCTCAGCTGTGTACTTTATCTGTAAAAGGTCTACTCCCGTTCGCTGAAGCTGTAAGTCGCGATCTTTTGTCACTGCCGAGGATTTGATTCTTTCGAAAATATAAAGATTTATAATTGAATTAATATTATTGTTATTATGGTGAAATAACATTATTTCCTCGAAATATATAATTAAATACAATCAAAAATTATTATTCATTATTTGATTAACTAAATAATAACAATGGATGATTACACTATTAACGGAGTAACGTACACTATAACATGTGATAGTCCATCACAAAATCTTACGGATATTACAGGGGTGTGTAAAGAATTTTATAAAAAAAGGATTAAAATTGTTGAAGAAATAAGCAAAGAAGTTAACAAATCTAATGAACATCGCGATAAAGTTCACTCAGCCAATGGACTACAGAAAAAACCATTACAGAGAGAAAAAAGCAACCTTGAAAATGCTATGGATCACTTAAAACGGGAAATTGTAAGTATTAGTAAATTAATATTTTCTTAATTATTTTAAAAAAAAAATTCGCCGTTTTTTATATTTAAAAATTAAATATATATAACTGCATAAACGTGAATGGAAGTTCTCGCCGAGTCTATAGGTAAACATTAAAAAGTTAATTTTTAAAAAAAGTAAAGTTATATATATATTCAGGTGTACAGTACATATATATGTGTACTTAGATCACATTTGAGTGTTAAACGTATATATAAAGGTATATAGCATATTACATCTATATTGAGTACGTTGCATTTACTTACATCTTCAACTCAAATATTTTAATATGCTGCATATATCGATAGATGCATATTGTTACGTTATTTATATACATATATGTACAAATAAATTTAAATAAAACCACATTATAGAGGATTCACACATCCAAATATACTCCCTATTATGAAGTGTAGACATAAAAACGAAAGTGTGGGAAATATGTGGTTTTAATAGAATAATCTATAGTAGTAAGTACTTCAGTAGTTTTTCCCCCCTACTTATAAAAATCTCGTTGTATAGCTGAATCCATTTACTATAGTCAGGGTCTGTTTTTGATTTTGGGCTGGGTGATGAACCTTGAAATTTTTTTTTTAGATATTAAGCAGGTTTAGCGTTCTTTTTTTAAATATCCGCCCATTCAGCTACAATCCGTAGATATATGTTTGGTAATTGGGTATGTAATTATTGTTAGCTAGAAAATAAAGGTAGGGTTAATTTCTGTAGAAAATATTAAAGAAGGACAAAAGCAAAAAAAAAAAAATTTTTTTAATTAATATTTTATTACAACATAATAATATATTCCATCGTTATATCTACAGTGTATATAATATGTATGCGCATTTAATTTCAATTTATTATTGATATTTCATTGCACACACAATACAAAACTAAAGAGTAAAATTCACAGATGGGAAGAAGTACGGTTTAATTGCAAGGTATGTCCCTCTGAAGTACTGACGTTAATCTGGAGTGCGGAAATGAGTATTAGGTGAACTGATTGCAAAGCAAGCACTATTATCGTTATACAATATACTCTCAATCACTGGTAAGGAACGAATGTCATACTCCCATGAGGGCTAAACCTATGAATTATCTCGACAAAAAGATGAAGGTGTTTTTGCCTAAGGTCACTGCTTTTGATATGAATTTATGAAAACTCGATTTTTAAAAAAAAATTATTCATCTTTATTTTTACACATATAAAATTTGCTTTGAAGTTTGTTTTAAGTAACTAATCAAACTAATGCCCTGATGTTTTAGGACAGAGAAAGAGTGGCGGATTTTGTACCTTAAGATCTCACCCACTTCTGTCATTTCTTTTTATGAACTCCCTGAACCATAACGCAATTTAAATGTTTATTTTATTTATTAGAATGTATAAAAGATATAATCAGAATCCGATTTTCTTTTCCATTCTAATCAAAGGCACCTACAATTGTCTAGGATTAGTGTTCCTTTGGTCATATTAATGCTTTAACGACTATAACGTAAAATAGTCATTCGTCAATTCAAAATCTTATGCAACCAGTTTACTGAACAGTTTAATCAGTTTTAACCAACTGACAGTTTATTATACTTTAAAATATACCAATACTGTATATTTACTGATTTCATCTTTCCCTTGCGCATATTCTTATTTAATAATAAATAAATATAATTCATTACGAATTTTAGTCTCATTTAGACTCAAAATATCGATATGTTTATGACCTAAATATCACTATTAATACGTAAATACGGAAATAAAAAATAGATATATGTATGCCCTTCTATACAAATGTATTTATAATCAGCGATCAAAAATCAAGTGTCTTTCAAAATTAAAATGCTAATCAAAGCAAAACAGTTTTGTTATTGATTAACCACACTGATTTTTTTCTCAGCACTCATTCAACAAACTTTTATTTCTTAAATTTGACACGCTTACCACTGGCATCAAATACTAAGAATATCATACAAATACAACCATGAAATGAATTTATATAAATGAATTTATATAAATTCTTTATTTAGATTTGCGATATACATATATGTTTTCATTTCTATATTTAATTGTATTCTATATATGAATATGGAAATTTGTGTGTACTTTATGTCTTAATTAGACAGAAAGCATTTGCAGACTACCATCGATAGTGATCAAGTATTATTTCTTGATTATATTGGATACTTTTAAGGATTTTGTTGAATAAGTTGCTATAAGTTATAGATGAATGGATATCAGAGACTCGCTATAGGCATCATTTTTGTTGTGAAACTTATATAAGAAAAGTATCAGGAATAAAGAAGTAATTTATATATATATATATTGCTTTTATTGATTTGATCAAGGAATTTGGTTTGATTAATAAGGCCAGTCTAGGGAATTGTTTGAAATTAGTTGATTTCTATTATACAGTTTCTACTGATAGTTTATTAGTACAGGTGGAAAATCTGAGACCCTTTTGTGATGAAAACTGGTTTAAACAAGGGTATATTGCTCAAAGATTGTTTTCAATTTTATATTTAATAAATGATTTACCCAACGAGGGATCAAAATATGATACTGGTTAATGGTAGAATTTTTAATGTGAATCAATTAAAACGGAAAACAAGGATTTCATCTTCTTAATTTCTGGATTTACAGTATGCTAAAAATTGTACTATTTTTGCTAGCTCAAATAGAATGCACTTAAATGTTTTGAATGCAACATATGATGACTTTGGTTTATTAATTAATGTTTTTTATCACCAGTAAAGGAAAAATATCCTCAGAAACTTTTAGCATGGATGGTTGTCAATTTGGGATTATAAACCAATTTAAATCTCTTGACCAAGATAGGCTTAGATGTTGAGAATGTGCTGCTGCTGGTTTTAATAAGTTAAAAGATAAATTATTTTATCACAGGAAAATGACTGCTGCAACTAAATTACCTATATATAGAACTGCTATTTTATCTAATTTATTGTGTAGAAGTGAAACTTCTGACACTTTTTTGCAATATAAAGACATTGGAGAAGTTTCATTTAAGAAACAAAAGCAAGATCATAAAACTACTTCAACTTGCTGGATGTGATACTATAAAGTGCATTATTGCAAAGTCATATCTTCATTGGATTAGACATGGAAATGAATGATTAATGCAAACTTCTTAAAAGAGTATTTTATGGTGAATTTGTGAATGTTTTCATGGGAAAGATGGACTCTATTTACATTATAAGGATTATCTATCTCAAAGTAATTCTAAAAAATACATGTTATTGAAATATTTCAAAAGAAAAATTTTCTACTGAAGAAATTAAAAGACATTGGGATGAAGATATGAATAATTTTATAATTTGGGCTAACTGGACATCATTTATTTGGATAATGATCATATATATCTACCATCTTCTTTACCTCAATTACATAAATAGATTTCCTTTTCTTTTTCTTTTATTCTTTTTTATTATGTGGATTTAATAGTAATGACTGCTGGATGTTGGGGTCACTGCCCCAACCTTGGCAGATTTTCTTAAGACAGATACATACATAGCCACAAAATAAACATTCCCCCTACATGATAAACAGAAAAATGGACCAGCATGTTCTATATGTGAATGTATTTGTGGTTCGCAGATTGGTATGTATAATCATAGGAAAACTAATTTCTAGAACAGTTTTTTTTTCCTTTTCCTCTTTCCTTTCTTTTTTCTTAGACTTAGAATGGTCATACTGCTATTTTATTATTATTATTATTATTATTATAGTACAGTATTATTTGGCTAATGGTCATACTGCTGTTTTTTATTATTATTGTTGTTGTTGTTATTGTTATTGTTGTTATTATTATTAATATTATAGTACAGTATTATTTGGCTATTTCCACCCTGCCTTTGATTAGATAATGTTAATATCTTTATACATCTATATTTCAAATTCTGTATCTTTAAAAGTGGATGATATATAAAAGAGACAGTCATAATTTTTCATGGTAAAATAAAAACAACAAATATATTTAAAACAGTAGACAGAATTTATAATTAATTAAATTATTCTATTTATGTTTAAAATTTGTAATTGTTTCTATAGACTAAATGTACTCTAGAAACCCTCAATAAGCTTAAGCACACAGAATTATTGTAGTTTCTGATAGCATTTCCCTGAGCATTTTTTTTTATTCTTGGAAAGCAGAACAAAAAATTTTATATTAACATTATTTTTATATAAAAATATACAATGTCTGCATGCTCACATATATAATAACAATATACATATAAGGGAATGATGATAATACATATCTAGATAAATATACAAATATATATATGCTTGTGTATAGAAATGATGTGTGATAGTTTAAAACACATATCAATATATTTATAAAACCAAAATGCAACATCATTATTAATTAGAAAAATTATAAATGATATTTTGTCAAATCGATTTTAATTCTAAACAATGAAATGCTTCTTATTGTTCTTTAGGTCAACAACAACTATTCAAACAACAATTTAAGTTTATTACAATCGGTTATATTTATTTTTAGAATTTGCTAGATTTTGAAAGACTACTTTTACAACACATATTTATGATTCTAGTCTCCTCTCTCTCCCCCTCCCCTTCCTCCCCCTTCCCCTTCCCTCTCCCCCTCCCTCTCCCTTTCCCTCTCCCTCTCTCTCCCTCTCTCTCTCTCTCCCTCTCTCTCTCTCTCTCTCTGTCTGTCTGTCTGTCTGTCTTATTACTACTACACAGATTTGAATTTATACTTTTTTTATAATCTAATAGTCTATTTCATCTTTTCTCATGTGAATTAAAGTTTTGTCGACTTAAATGTGATCATGTTAGTTATTGTTATAATTAAAACTGCCGTCGAAAAAGATCTTGAGGTGTCATCACATAACGGTCTATTAACAACGGCTTCTGTTCAGCGATTACTATTTTTTTTTTTAAATAAATCTATTAATCAAAAGATTACAAATAGGATAAATTATATTTACAATACGTAAATAACTGAAAAACGTCTTTGATAATATTTATGAAAAAATTCAAAAGTGTTAAACATTAAATTTTGAAACAGAAAAATTGTTAAGATGGGAAAGCAACCTTAACCCATGTGTCCATATGAACAGAAGGTGGAGAAAGTTTTGAAACTCTCATCTTCAATTCTTATATTATTTCCACTAAAGTCACACTATAATTTCTTATATTATTTGTAGTCTTTCTTTATGCTTTATTTAAACTATAGACTGTAAACCATAAGTAAAATTATAGATGATGATATATCTAATGCCCATTGAGTCCATTATTTTTTTCAAATCATGTTACATTTAAGCAAGAAAAATAAATGCTAAATACAGATAATACTAATCATAAAAATTGAAATCAGAAAGCAGTTATTGCTTGATTTAATAACTGCATCTAGAATACGAACAAAAAAAAACATAAAATTGTCTTAATTTATTGTCTTAATTTATGAGTGAAAATAATTATCCATATGATTAAATTCTTTAATTAAAAAATTTCTTTTTAATATATTTTCTCTATAATAGTAGACTTATGGAATGCATATTATCATTACATTGAATTAATGTCAGTCTAGTTTAGAGTTTAAAAAATTCCAAGTTTATTCCAGGTCTTTTTATTCAGTTTTTTTTTTTCTTCATATTCCAGAAAATTCATCCATTCAGCTTGCAAGTAATATATTTCTTGATCTGTTAATATTCCTTGAGATCCAGTTTAAAAAATTAATTAATTATTTATCATATTCTTTAATCATTTCAGTCTTTTAATTCTTTCAATGTTGATAGTGACATTTGTTTGTTCTTTCATTCATATATTTATCTTTTGAATCATCATTATTGATTCTAACATATATAGCTATATACTTCAATGATGAATCTGAATCTCTTCAGTTAAATTTCCAATTATTTAATTCATGGGTAAGTATTTATAAAAACCTTTCATTTCCAATTTTTTAATTCATAGGTTAACACTTAGAAAAATCTTCCTTACTTTTTAAAATTAAGTTATTTTTACCTTAGAATATATGCAACTATATAGAAATTCAAAAGTGTAATGGAACATTTCGGATTTCTAATACTTCAAATATTAAATTGTTCGACAGAGAATGAAAATTCAAGAAAAAAAAGCAAGATGTTTGACATTTTACCTATTCAAAGTACATGATTAATCAAATGCCAATGGTCTGCAATAAAATTTTGATACTAGCTTGATTTCTATAAAGTAGTGATTACATTACTTGATAGCTTATAGTCCATAATCTTTGTGTTATGATTGTGGATACCTATTAAAGAAGAAAAAAAACTAACATTACTCATTTAAAAAACTTTATTAATCAGTATGCCAATAGTGTTCATATAATTATAAAATAAAATTTCAACATCATAAACATATTTTTTTAAAGGATAACTGAAATTCTACAATAATTATGATTTATGACACTTGAAAATATGGTGCAAATTATTCATTGAATTTATTTTTTCATGTATAAATCTTACACAATATAATATCCATTAGAAACTAATCAACACTTAGATAATCCCAATACAGATAACAATCAAGAATTTCTAATTGTTGTCAAGGCAACCTCCTTTTAGAAATACAGGTGGGATCCCACCTCTATTAATGATCCATATATTTATATAGCCACTAAAGATTGCAACTTGACCACAGAGATTGAAATTATTGATAGAAAAAAGTATAAATAAACCTCTTTAAACAGATAAATATAATCTGTTCTGAATGCAGACTAATAAATAATCAATTATAACATTACAAATTGCAATTATAATTTTCAAATTGCACTCAAAGTATTACTTAGATAATAAGTGTAATAATGTTCAAGGCTAAATCAGTTTATAAATAACCATTAGAAACCAGTCAACACTTAGATAATCCTAATATAAATAACAATCAAGAATTTCAAACTGTTGTCAAGGCAACCTCCTTTTAGCCATAGAAGTGGAATCCCACCTCTATTAATGGCCCCATATATTTATATAGACACTAAATAATGTAATATATATATATAGATGTTGGTATATGTAAGAATGGATAGTTGGTTGAAAAGATAGAGAAATTGCTACTAAATATATAGATGTTATTTTTTAACAAAAAGTATATACCAGAAATAATAACACAATGTTGTTGTCCTTACATTTAGTTACTGTTTGCATAACTCAGATAAAAGACCTGCATTATAAATTTTCATGATATACTCTGCTAAAATAAAATAAAAATCTTTTATGTTGTTTGAATGTATTATAGTTATGCTATGTTAACTTTTCTTCTAATAAAACTTATTCTAATAGTATTTTTTATATCATCACTATCAGTTTTGTTTCAATCGATGCTATCATTATTAGGCTGATTTAGTCTATCTGCATTGATTTCTTTTATTTCTTAAAGAAAATGTCTTGGTTTTTATCAATATCTGTATAATGTTCACCTCGATATAATCAAATTTTTTTATGTTTTTTCTGTGCCAATACTCCTGTAATTCTTCACCTATTTTTTTTATCAACTTTTAAATAGAATATTTGTATTTTTATTTATTTATTTTTTTTAATGAATGAAATGATGTCATTGAAAAACAGTGAATAATTGTTCATGACTTTATGGCCCTATGTGACTGGATCTCAATTGAATTTTTCAATAGTTATCAGAAGGTCAACAATAAAAGTAGTTAGTAATATTTTTATTTTATATTTAGAGCATGTATTGTACACTCTATGCTGAAATAGTGTTATATATAGATATAATATTCGATTTTTCTTACAAACCTATTTCTAGCATTGCACTTTATCGTATCAATAATTATCATATTTCTTTAGTCTAAGATATGGGCTTTATTTTTTTCTTAAAGGTCAAATATTAATACATATAAACTATATCTTTTTTTCAACTTTTCAACTTCTTTAATTAATGTACAAAATCTAATTTTTTTAAAAAAACTGCAGTATATAATTTTTATTCTTTGAAGCATATGGTTATAGACATATGCACTAGGCTCCTCAATTTGCTCAGGTCATCACATTCTCTCCAAATATCTTTTATCATATTTTTATTTATCTAACAAATATTATTTCAATTTACTGTACATTTCTAGTACTCTTATTGAGTATTTTTGCAAATGATTATCAATCATTTCTTATATTGTATCTAAAGTTCTAAGCCTTCTTAAAGATACCTGCTCTTGAAGTATGGATTTGTCATAATTCTAGTCAAGGTCTTAAGTTATTTGTAACTCAAAAGTATGTTTTCTTGTGTAGCATTATTATGGTCAAAATCTCTCAAGCTGAATAGATATTGGTAAATTAGAAATCAGGTTATGAGTCATACCATGGAAGAGGCAACAGCATTGTCTGGAATTGTAGATGAATAATGTCAGCAAAATTCAGGATTAAATAATCATGGACATATTGTAATAAATATTTTTAGTAGCCATGATTTGAAAAAAAACAATTTAGATTATTTATGAAAGAAGCTGCATTTGACTTTGTAAGCATTTCTACTGTAATTAAAACTTAAAATATTATGAAATAAATTCATGGCATTGTCAGATTTCTAAGTATTTATCAAAATACATCACCAATGATTGAATTAAATGGTAACACTAAGAAAATTAATATTAATGATGATGTTCAATAGGATCATTTTATACTTTAAAACTTTTACTGAAGTTTTAGAAAATTATTTTGTAGATTAAAGGTTAACAGTAAAAATAAGTGGATATTATATGATTCCAAGTTGAAAAATATCTAAAACAACTATTAATTTTATACCAAATAATTCATTTATTATCATCACCCATTTCATATTTTAAAAAAGTTTATTTAATTAATTAAATAGTCATTTGAATCTTGTTCTACATATTGTTTGTAATGGCTTTACAATTTTTTTCAAAACAATATTTTCTATCATGGCAAATATGATGTAGCCAATAGGTCAGTACAATATTATTTTTAATTACAAATAAACTCCAAAATATATATTATCCATGTATATATATATATCAAAAGTTATTTCAATCTTAAGATAAGGGAGTTTGTTTTAACTATATTTACCTGAGAAGAGTCTCATAGCATAGTGGCAGTGGATCCAATGTCATGTTTACAATTTTTAATTTCAAACTTTTTTTAAGATTTCAATTAGGTATAGGATTTTTGACAAGTAGTTATTTGATAGCCAACCAGATAATCATTCAACATTCATGAATAAGTTGGTATGTAGCAATTCTTAGAGGATAGAACAAAATTTGAAAACTGTCACTACCCTAATCATTCTCAAACCTAGTAAATAACATCTTCTTTGCTGCTTTTGTATGGAAGATTATTGAAGATGCCTTTGTCCTGAAGTAAGCTGTTTGAAGACTATTTTATTTTTATAGTGATATAATACTGTTATTCCTAATATAAAATGTCAATAAATCTTTGTATTTTTAGTTAGTACTATGTTTCGATCCTACTAAGCATCATTCAGAAAACAAATGTATTCTGCAAACTAGATTTTATTATGTATAATTGCAGTAAGTAATATTTGGTTCAGATGTTATTTAAATCAGCATTCACTTATCTAAACAATATGTTTATATATATATAAAATACATATTTTGCGGGTTCATCCGTGTTAAAAACTTTTAATATCAATATACTGACGTTTCGACTTGGTCACACAAGCCATCCACAGAGTTATAAAAAGGTGGATAACTCTGTGGATGGCTTGTGTGACCAAGTCGAAACGTCAGTATATTGATATTAAAAGTTTTTAACACGGATGAACCCGCAAAATATGTATTTTATATATTTAACCCGTGCAAATCTTCGTTTTAACATATATATATATATAAATGCAAATATATTTGTATGATAGAAATACATCTTATCATTAATAGCCTTTAACACAGGATTGAGAAAGTTTTAACAAACAAACAATCATTCTACTTATCATTTTTAATAATTGTTTTAATAACTACAAATATCATGTATGATGAACTGCTATCTAGAAACTATAGTACCATTAAATTTTATATACAATAATCTTTAATATGGTATATGTTCATCATGCCTTTAATTATAGTGTATAACATGTCTGATAGAATACTGGATCATTGCTAGCCAAGATGTCTCTGCTATTGCCATGTTCTAATTTAGGTAATATTAGCTAAGAGACTTTAGGTTCTTTTATTGGTGTAGCCACAATTTTTAAATTAACTCTCATAGTCAATGTTTTGCACTGCATCAGTTATTTCAGAGTAAAAAAAAATTTAAAAGTTGTTTCTCAAAACTGAACATAGGATTGTGGACAACTGAATTCTTACTTCATGAGTACAGGTTTTTTAATGAAATTATTCTAATGGTTGCACAAACAAACATATAGTCAGTCAGATTAGTTGTTGTTGTTTTTACAAATAATATTTCTATACTTCAAAATTATTATTATTCAAAGTAAGATAAACTAGTTCGTGGGCTTGTTATTCTCAATTATCAGTAGTTAAAAAAACTATGCTTCTATTATTAATTTCAAAGGAAAGTCAGATCCGTATGACTTCAGAGAATTGTGGTTTAATATAACAATCAATGATTATCATATGTCTATAAATACTGTATTTACTTTGTTCGATAAAAATGTTGCGATTAGAAAAGTAAAGATTTGATTTTGATATCATAAACGAATACGATGTTGTTGTTTTAATCAATTTTTTATTTTTAATACGTGCAACGCACCATAAAAATATAATGAAATAGAAACAAAATATTGCACATTCTAATCACAATATTTTTATGTAATCAAGAGTTCATAAATATGGGCGTTTCTAATATATTTACATGTAGTTAGTAAAAAGTGAAAGTTAAACTAAGTTACATAGTTGAGAATCATTAAAATTTGTCAAATATCTGGTAATAGATTTTTTATTATTATTTAATAATAAAAGATTTTTTTTTTTAATATTCAGTGCATAAACTCTCCAACTAAGAATAATAGGTACGTGTTCGCCATCAGTGTTTAATAACTAATTGATTTAGCTATGAGCCAACTACCTTCATGATCTCACTTAGAAAAAGCTCTTAGCTACTTGAAAAAAATATATAAATTCTCTGACATATTTCTATTTCAAGTTTAAGCATTTAGTTCTACTGGATGAAGAGATGGGAGTCTGCAATTTGGAAAAATGATTTTTTTAAATTGTTTCATTTACTTTATTACACAATTTTCTTATACTCTATTATATTTAGTGTTTTAAAAATAGTTGGATTTGATAAATCTAATCTTCTTTTTTTTTAATGGACTGAACCTAGGTCAAAGACGTGGCCATAGTAAGCTAATTCATAAAACATTTTACAATATTCTTTACAATTCATAGTATGTATGTAAAATTCCTTTATACCCAATAAACAGTAATATATTACGATAAAGTAAAAGCCATTGATCTTTGTCACAGGTAGTTTGCTATTATTTGCCACGCCCTTAATTTAATATAGCATCTCAGATTTAGATATATATAAAATAATAAAATTTCCTATATTATTACACTGAATAAAATTCAGAAATGTATCTCCGGGAACTGTTTATTGTTCAAGAGAATTAAATTCGGTTACTGATACGTTGATAAATTGTTCTGATTTTACATATATATAGTCTATACTCTCTTTAGATCCATATTACTATCACAATGTTTAAATGTTAAGTTTATGTTTCATAATGGGTTTTTTTTATAGAGCAATAAATTAATTTATTATGTCGAGGAAATATCATAAATGACGTGAATATTTAATTTATACGATCATCATTTATTTTTAATATGTTCTTTTCTTATAGTGTTTAATATCCGGAATTTTATGAAATAAAAAACTGGACGTTCAATTAGTAAACTGGGTTTTTTTTCTATTAATCGACTTTGTTAAAGAATTTCGTACCTATTCATTATTTCGTTTGTTTATTTAGAGCAAAACTAAATAGGTAGGTAGTATGTTAATTAAAGGTTATTTACATAGCAACTTTTATTTCTAATTACTTTTGATATAAATTTTTCAAATTATAATCGAGTTTTGCAATTAAAAAAAAAAAAGCAGAGGAAAGGGGGGAGGGGATAGAAAAGATTCTTGGATACAGCAAATATCCGGCTTACATCACTTGAATTATAAGAGAAAAGAAGAAAACCAACTTATGTTAACCCTTTGCTGAACGCACTATTTATGTAAGAAGACATAAGTTCATCTGTATACGCGTAGATGTTATTTTCGTTCCCTATTTTTTAAAAATTAAATGAAGTAAACAGCTTCATCAATTACAAATTCAATTATTTAATTTTAATAAGAGAATATTCTGTTTTATAGTTTATATAAATAAACATTAAATTCATTTTATGAAATAATTATTCAGTAAAAAAAAAAACCCATAAAATTAACATTAAACAAACGATTAAGCAATAATATGTAATAAATCATAAATCTGAAATTAAGGAAATTGCGTAATTCATTTTAATATTGGATGATTGCGCGTCACTTAATAAGGGTGTAGCGGGATAGAAAGTAGCTTTTATCAAAATATTTTTAAAAAAAAAAAACATCATTTTGTTCTTAAAAGCAATATTTCAAGGTCACTATACTGATTTGTATTAATTAGTAGCTTACTAATAATAACAACATTTTACCACTATTAAATTACATTATAAATTTTATTATACAAAATCAATTTATAAGCGCCATGATTGTTTTAAATATGCTTATATCCTTTCAATAAATACACAAATGATCTTAAATCATTTTTCTATTAGTTAAAGAAGTATAAAATTTTCTTTAAACTCAGATATAGATTTTATTCACTAGTAAAAATCAAATAAGTCTATCGACCTTCTTAACCACGATCTTCCTGCGCTCATAATAGTCTCGTTGATTTTACGCATCCGTGGTACAATGATTTGAAGCACAACTGATCTCATCAATTAAATGTCTGACATTACCAATATTTTTATATTCGGCGTTTAATCTCCATGAATTTTATAAATTTAATTTATAATCCAGATTTTTCAGCCAGGGCTTGCTTCAAAGAACAATCTTTTAGTAAATGCATAATCAGTATAAACTTATTGGAAAGGAATTGAGATGTATAAGCCTATCTGGTTGAAATGTATATTATAGCCATTTACATATTTTTCCCAGTGTCTACAACCGTGTGTTTGAATGAAATATAACTGACAAAAATAATTTATAAGTTTTATTTTTTTTATCAAATACTTGATTTTAATCACTATACAAAGAAAAGTATACATAATGAGATCAAAACTAAGCCTTAACTTATCTAGCAGCAACATTTCTACATGACCATTGAGTGTCATTTTAAGCTAAGTTGTTTGAGAGCAATTGAAACAGGATATCCAGTAAGAGAACATTCTTGAAAAAGAGTCTGACATGTCTTCCAAATTAATAGATGATTCTTTTTCAAGTATATAAACCAACGATTTGTCTATAGTGTTACCTTCTCTATAGCTTAATCTAGGAATAGAAAAGTGGACTTCAGCTAAAAGTTACCAAATCAATCGCTTGACTAAAGAAAATAAAAAGATCATTAACTTAGTCAACTGAGTGGAATTGCTTGATGCTTAAACATCACATGACATCTAGAATAATAGATTGCATGATGTAAGACTAGATGATGCTAATGTTATCATTATGTACAGATGTGTACAAAAACACTAATGGTACTTATGTGCATGTTGTATAAGTGTATATATAAAAAGAAAGAATTACTAATTAAGAAAAATTATTCAACGAATAGTAAGTATGGGTGGAGGGGGAAGAGTCCATAGAAAAGTAATATTATTTTTTATAATTTATAAAGCAAATGTTAATAAATTGTTTGATATTATTGTTAACTTATTGCTATGTGAATGAGTAGTATTTATATAAGATATTATTGTTAACTTATAGTGCTTATATTTTAAATCAATATTTTTATCCTTTGCACTCCATGTTTAGACATTTATCTATTTGACTTTCTCTACTTTCTTGAGTTGTTCTCTTCATTCTACTCCAAAGCCATCTATTATAAAATTGAGTAGCCAATGTGTATTAGATGGTAATGATATTATATTCATAACTGTGTATAAGTTTCTGGCTTTTAGCCTTTGTCAATGGAAAATTTGTGTCAAATGCTGAAAATAATGCACTTAAGCATTTATCTGTTACTTTTCTTTTTTTTTTTTTTTTTACTATAAAGTTAATAGCTTGAAATTAAAAGCAAAAAAAAACCTACATCCAACAGTAAGTTAGTTAAAATATTAATAGGAAAGTAGATTTTGGCATTTACTGTCACAAGACTCTAATGAAAGTTAAACTTTAGCTTTAGAAATGTGTAAAAGAAAATTGCAGAATAATATGTATGATGAAATACAGAAGAACATATTATCCTGGTCAATATATATATTAATGGGATTTTTTCTTGAAACCAGATCATTTAATCTTTCGGAAAACTTTTAAAAATGTGTTTTGTCTTTTAACTTCTAATTAAGATAGTTTCCCTATTGTTTTTTCAATATAAAGTTCATCTTTTTTTTGTGAGTTTATGCATATTAATAATGTGATGGGTTTATTTATGTTTTTGATCTGTAAATATTAAGATACTAAAAAAATATTATGATAATATATATTATGCAAAGTTCTTTATCATACACACTCATATTTAGATAGTAATTAATGCAGCATTAGTACTTCTTTAATTACTGGAGTTATAAATTTTCTAAGCACTAGTTATAACAGTTACCACTCTCTATTGTCAAATTAACTTTAGGAAAATAACATGAATGAATTTACGTTTGCTTTCCCGGTTCTTGCAAAGGCAGCCAATTTAATTAACAAAAGATATTAATCAGGACAAATACTCAGATTAATTATAGCCTTATTCAAGATGATTAATAATTTAATTAAAAATTTTGTATACTATATTTTGGATTGTGTTTTTTAATTATTTACTAAAAAAAAAATTAGAAAAATCAAAATTGCACTACGACTATAAACCTATCTTCTTTTCCATAACTTTCCCAAGAAGTACACATTAAAATGTAAATGTCAAAGGATTTAAGATATGATACTTGTCTTTTCCAAAATACTAACAGCAATTTTAGTAAAGTAGTTTTTTTTATTAACACTCTGTCAAGTGTTTAGCATTTTAATTGTATTAATACAGATATAAACCCAATTATCACATGTTTTCTGTGCCTTGAATTTGGGTAAAGTTTTAAACAAACCTCATTTTGTAAAATTGAATAGAATTGCTGTGCTCAACCCTTATTATATCACTTGGCATGATAATCAATTGATTATTATCATTATTATTTGTAAAATAAAAGATGTAAAAAATTACAAAATTTTAATGACAAAAAAAGCTCTTCAAAGTTAATAATATAATTATACATATTAAGATTCCAGTATAAATTATGTCAAGACTATGACAAACAATAGTAAATTATCATTGATGATGAAGTATTATTTCTTACAATACCTATTACTTGTCTTCCGTTAATGAAATTAACATATATATCTGCAAATTTAGAAAATATATTTTATTACACTAACAATTTCTTAATAAATCATGTAATGTTTAAGCAGCAAATTGGAAGACAGTCCAACAGTTCAACACCTTTGCTTTGGCTGATTTTAATCCCTATATATTTTAATACAATAGCAAAATAATGGACTCAATTTAAAAATTTCTGGATCAAAACTTAACTCTATTTCTTCAGGTACTCAAATATCACATGACCTCAGCAATGAATTATTCTATTTTGTCCTGTATGGTTTAGCATTGATAGAGTGGTGGATTTGAGAACTAAATATCCATGTATTCAGTCACTTCTATATCTTTTGCTTTTTGAATGTCATATGACATTTCCAATGTTATTATTATTGTTATTATTATAGTTATTTCTGATTTTAATTTTATCACTAGGCTTACTATTAGGGGTTGAATATTTTATATATATTTATAATGCTATATTCTATTTGTTAAATAATTTATTTTTCCAAGAATTATAAAAGTAAATATATTATTAAACAAAATTAATTTTAATTTTACAAACTTAAATTAAGTACTTTGCTAAAAATAGGTTTTATGACTCATAATATGAAGCATAAAAATTAACCAATATTGTTAACAATAATATTTTGCACTAGAAAAAAAAGTATTATATTTACCTTTTTAATTAAAAAATGCAAAATTGTACATAAATTTTATTATATATATGTAAACAAATTAGCAAAGAAGAACCTCATGTATATTAATAATTTTTATTAGTCACTTATTAGACTAGAGATTATCCAATAATGAATAATATTTTTATAGTGTAATTTTCATTACACCATTATCACACAAGATAGGGAGTGTTTTCTATCCACTTTTAACACCTTGTGGATGTAATTATAAACATTTGATCAAAGACATGTGAAAAAGATCTATGATTCTTAAAATGCACATTTCATGCTGAACCAGCATTCATCAGTTAATCCAGACCACAATCTCTTACACATGTCTTTATCACTGTTCAGTATATAGGTAGATAACTAATTACTACAGTTTAATTGATAAGTATCAAATGTGCAGCCCTCACAATTTTAACACAAATCACTTATTGAAAGTATATTAATAATTTTTATTAGTCACTTATTAGACTAGAGATTATCCAATAATGAATAATATTTCTGTAGTGTAATTTTTATTACCCCATTCACGCACAAGATAGGGAGTGTTTTCTATCCACTTTTGACACCTTGTGGAGGGATGTAATTAAAAGCATATGATCAAAGTCATGGAAAAGATCCATTATCCCCAAGATGCACATTTCATGCTGAACCAGCACTCATCAGTTGGCCCAGATCATAATCTTTTACATATACCTTTATCACTCAAAGATGTGAAAAAGATCTATGATCTGCAAGATATTTCATGCTGAACCAGCACTCATTGGTTAGCTCAGATCACAATCTCTTATACATATTTTTATCAGATTGTGGTGGTCTGGATCAACTGATGAGTGCTGGTTCAACACCAAATGTGTATCTTGGGGATCATATATCTTTTTCACATGTCTTTGATTATATGCTTATAATTACATTCTTCCACAAAGTGATAAAAGTGGATAAAAAACAGTCTCTATCTTGCGTGAGAGTGGTATAATGAAAATTACACTACAGAAATATTATTCATTATAAAAATCTCATGTTTTTGTACCACAAATCAGATTGAGTTTTTATAAGTGGAAAAGGCATTATTAAGAAATAATAAAGTTGTTAATACTTTTAAATTGAAAAAAAAAAAAACTTTAATGATTATTTTTTTGCAATAATTTTTAAAAGCAAAAGTAGAGATAAAACTGCAAATTATTCTAAGCAGATAACCCAGAATTATATATGCCACTGATTAAGGCAATTGGCACATTTGATTGTCTAAGAATTCTTGTTTGGTAACTATACTGAGGGGGTTTTTTTTTTCTGAGAGACAGCGAGAGGTAACTAGTCTGTAATATTATATGACCAAATGATCACATTTGATCACTGTGGGTGGTAAATCTCCATAACTTGCTAAAGTCTTAACACAATTTATTCTAGCTTCTTTAATAATTAGAAATTACGTCATTGACTATTCCTGATCTATTTATCAAAGTCATAAAATTACTAACCGGATATTACGATGTCATGATTCCGTATGACATAAAAAAAAAAAAAAAACATTATTTATTATAAATAGATGTAAAAGGTTAAAATTGTTTGTTTGTTTTTTTTAAAAAAGTTTAAAATTAATTTTAAAGGGTTTAATATTGAAATTAAGAAATAAAATTTGACACTTCATTTTTAATGAATTTAAGTTTTTGTAATTAATTTAATAATAGATGGGATAAAACAGATGTTTCTTAAAAAAATAATAATAATAAACCATCCTACTGATTGTTCACGGAACTATGCGTCTAGTTATCAGACCAAAGAAGTGCGCGCCGCTTTGGAATTCATCATCTGCTTTAAATATCAGTCAATTATTAAAATAAACTGGTTTAATTTTTTTAGTTTTTTAATTTCAATATTATTCAAATTAAATAATAAATAATATGGAAACAATTATTTCCAAGTAAGTATGTATTTCAAGTTTAAATGATCACCACACCTCTCAGTCGGGTTTATTGATTACCACTAAATCCGGTAACCTTCGGGCTATGGAATATGGTTTGACTTGCGGTGCAGTTTTTTTTTTGTCGTTGCTTTTTTTAAATAAAAAAAAAACATTAGGGGATATAATATTTATTTCTAAAAAAAAAAAAATAGTAGAGATATAATAATGTGTTAAATGTTTATCAATAACGAGATCCTGGAATTTGATAATTTATTTATCAAATGGTCAATTGCTCACGAGGTCAAGTAACATTTAGGCACAATTATGTTATTATTGATGGACTATATTGATTTTTTATTTTTTTTCATCTGGCAATTGATCCGGATACCTTTAGTTCTTAGATAGGCCATCTGACAACTGATTGAACTGTTCAGGGTGTTTATAATAAACGCCCAATGCTAATGAAACACATGGATAAAATTTAAAATAAAATAAAAAATCAAAAGTAAAAAATTATAAAATGTGTTTGTTGTTGTTTTTTTTTAAAAAAAAAAAAAATGGTTCTAATTAATTAAATACGCAAACCTGAATAAATCATTAATGGGATAAAAAGATAACATTAATAAATTACAGAAAACAAATGCTGTATATAAATTTTAAAAGCAATCTCAAATAGCTGTAATAGGCAAAGGCTTCTGCAGCATCTTTCTATAGGATTAATGAATAAGAAAAAGACTATATTCTTCAGCTTCATCAGAAAGAAACCCATTTACCAATCTATATTTGGATGCTAACTCAGCTAGCAGAAAAAATTTTCATCCACATTATAGGCATGCTAGCAAAATGTGCTAACCACTATCACATGAAGATATATATATATAGGTAGAGTTATATTATATATATATGTGTGTGTGTATAATTAATCAAATATTTCAGATTTGTCATGCATTCCTCTAAAGTTTATTACAAATTCTGAGCAACCATCTTAAGAAAAATATCCGAACCAATCTTTATTACTATATATATATATTCGATGTAATAAATCTATGTTCATTCGATAAACTGCAGATTTAAAACACCTGAATATCTACACAAAAGCAATGGTTAGAATTTTCTATTTATATGTCTTAATTTAATCAGTTTGATTTTGAAGAATGAAAGTATTTCAGAATAGCTGAGGATAATTTATATTTACAATAAAACACCCAATGGATGCTAAAAACATTCAAGCTTCAAAATTAAAGTAGTCATAATTAGAGCACAATTCTGACTTTTGTTTCTGCATGGATGCCCTGATGCTTTATAGCTCCAGTTTATCTGTGATGCATAAGTTTGTTATGTAAATACATGTGTAACGAGATACATAGATTTGGGGCATTTTCTACAGAATAATTGCTCATGATTTGCAACAAATTTGAAAGAGAGTATTATCAAGTATATTAATCAGTTAAATATACACACACGCACACATATACGTACATATAGTAAAACCTTCCAAAATTTGACATTTTGGTTCAAATAGACACCAATGCTTCTTTACTGCAAGATAAATAAAAATCCATACCTTGAAATTGTGTGACCACTAGTATATTTAATTTAAATTAATTTTTCATACACATAGAAGCAGAATGGTGTCTTATTTGCCTACTTCTTAAACCAGTGATCTTAATTTTAACAATACAATCCAAATTTTGCCTATTTAAATTGATTTTATGATATATGTTTATGTGTATGTACATGGTTAGCAAGTTCTCTGTCCAAAAGTAGAATAAAACTTTTAGGTAACAAAATATTATGATTAACAAAAACACTTGATCACTGTTTACCATGATAATACATTAGCATTTCTTTTAAGCAATTTATTTTAAAATTTTATTATTTAGAGCTATAATACAGACTATAACAACCTTTTATCAAAATACTCATAGGTAACAGTTATGATTAAACATTCTCTCACTGCTTGATAAAACTTTCATAACAGCTCTACATAGAAAGAGTTAATGAGAAGCTGAGGATCTGGTGAATCAGCTGCTAGTTGGTGAGAACTTTTATAGGTGTTTTTTTTTATCATTTTGCTAGGTTCCCATTTGTGATAAATAATTGGATGTCTAGCTGGTTTAGTTATTGTCAGCTATATATAGAAAAAGTTCTACAACAGTTGACATGTTCACAACTACCTGAAAAAAGTGTTAGTTTTACCCATATTCAACCCTTTAGTCATAGCATAGTAGATATTTCCACTAGTAACTGTATTATCTGTCTCTTCAAATTTCCATAAAAAAAGACTCTTAATAGAAAAATATATTTATTATTATAAATTAATAAAAAGCAAATAATAGATTGGACTTTTATTTATTATTACTTAGAAATAAAGTAAACGAAAATGTAAGAAAGTGTATAGGATATAATGTTTGTTTTCTTATATAAAATTATTTATCTCTTTTAATACATTTATCTTATCTTATTTGCTTTTATTTAAATGTTGTTGATAGAAATAGTTTTAATTAATAACAATATTCTTTTGTGTTAAAGAAATATTTTATTTTAAAACTCTTATGAATATTAATTAGTTTGAAGTATTTTCAAAATATGTAAGTTTTAGTAATATATTAAAAACCAAGCAGGAGAAAATTTCTGGTCATGTAATTCTAAACAGAGAGAACTTGCTTTAATTCTTCATTGAAATATAGCTTGTTTTTATTTCTTATTATTATTATTCTTCTTGTTGTTCTTATTTTTATTATTATTATCAGCAGCATCATTATTATTAAATTAAATGTGGTTATTTCAATTCCTGAAGAAAAAAAGATAGAATGACAAAAAAATAAAAGTTAACGCTGAGATTTGTACTTTTTTTTTTTCAATTTTTTTTTTTAAAAAAAAAAAAAAAAAAAAAAAAAAAAAAAAAAAAACAATAAAAAAAAAAATAAAAAAAAAAAAAAAAACAAAAAAAAAAAAAAAAAAAAAAAAAAAAATATTTAAAAAAATTAAAAAAAAAATATAAAAAAAAAAAAAAAAAAAACACCAAAAATCTCCTTTCCTTTTCTTTCAAACAAAATTAAAATAAAAAAAAAAAAAAATTAAAAAAATTAAATAAAATAAATATTTTTTCTTCTCTAAAAAATCTAAATAAAAAAAAAAAAATACAAAATAAAAAAAAAAAAAAAAAAAAATAAGAAAAAAAAAAAAAATAATGAAACAAACATTTTCTTTGTTTTCCTTTCCTTTTTTCATAATGGAAAGGGGAAAAAAAAAAAAAAAAAAAAAAAAAAAAAAAACAACCAAAAAAAAACCCACTAATAAAAAAAAAACCCCCCACAAACATACAAAATAAATTTTTAAAAATCAATATCAAAAAATCACCAATATTAAAAAAAAAAAAAAGAAAAAAAGGGGGGCCTTTAAAAAAAACCAAAAAAGATTTTAAAATTTTTACACTAAAAAACAAAAAACCAACAAAAACAACAAAAAAAAAATTTTAAAGGAAATTTGGAAAAAAAACACCCACCCCTTATATGTATAATCTACCAACATAAATAAAACCCAACCAAAAAAAAAACAAAATATCACTCAATAATGACAAGTATACAAACTGGGACATTTATAATATCCTAAACCCAAATCAGATACCTCATCTATATCCATCAGCTCTTAGGATAAACAACAGGCAACTACTGCAACAATTCAGAAAGTGATCACTAGAACCAAAATTATTTGATTTTCTGTTTAAATTTAATCTAAATGCTCCACCCACAACACATTTCCTTAGATTTCATAGATTCTATATAAATATAGACCCCTTTGTGGACTATGTCATAGAGAATAAGAGACACCGGATTATTTTCTTCATTCCTGCACTGCACTGGAAACAATATGTCACACAAT
Source organism: Epiperipatus broadwayi (assembly GCA_028023455.1). Lineage (NCBI taxonomy): Eukaryota > Metazoa > Onychophora > Udeonychophora > Euonychophora > Peripatidae > Epiperipatus > Epiperipatus broadwayi. The sequence continues at coordinate 5,095,986 of JAQFVV010006263.1, read as the reverse complement.
GTTTACCACATACAGATAGGCTAATATTTCAATTGATGAAATAATAAATACATTTTAAAAAGGCAATATCCCTGCTATTTATCCAGCACCATACAGCCTTTATATCTCCTGATGTACCAGATGCATCTTTGTTCTTTCTAATAATGCTCAATGTTACCCAGAAACATACTCGATAAAACTAGAATTGTTCAGAAAAAGAGACCGCATCCAAGCTCAACAAGATGTGTTTGCAGCCACATAGTCACACTTGAAACCAAGATCCAGTCTATGAAATATAAGTCCAATATGATAAATGGTGACATATTCAATATCAGCAATTTTTAACTTTAAAAAAAATGCAAGCATAAACTGAACTAAAAAGAAAATTAGATTCTAAAACATTATGTACTGAAAAAATGTCTTAATTGGTCTCTGTGCATAGTTGTAATTTGTTTTGCAATTGTAACAAAAATCAATATATTACTAGATGTGACTCTGTAATCTTTTAGACTCAATAAAGTTTTGCTTTGAAACATAATAATAATAATTATAATAAATAAATCAATACAAACTGAAAAATAATATTAATAATAATAAATAGTCACTCATAAATAAATATGACCATAACCTTCCAAGCTAATAAAACACTCAAACATTATTTAATAAACAAAAAAAATTTTTCCGTGATATATTCAAAACGTTAAGTATATTCTGTACATCATCCTTTGAATTGGCAAGAATACCTCAATCATTAGCATGCTGTACATCTAGAAACTAAAAAGATGAACCTCTTGTTTTGTATTTAATCTGTTTGAATTATAAACTACATTATCATATCTATATCTACTTTGATGCCTGCTTTAAAGTCTACTGTAATGAAAATAAAAACACAATAATTTAATGTTAATTTTTATGTCTAATGCTTCAAATTTTCCACATTTCATTCCATCATTAGAAGGTTTATAATGTAAATAAACTTTGGGAGACAAACAACTAATTTTAAATATAATACAAAAATCAGTAAACACGATATAAAAATTTAATTTACATTATTGATACTTTTTTATATTTGCATGCAACAGAAATCATATCTATAATGGTTCTTAATTCCTAAAATGACATCGAATGTCTAATAATTATTAATATGATTTAAAAGCCACCTATTCAACAAAATCCTTGAAAGTATTTTTACGGTAGAGAATAACAAATCTTTTTTAATTCCTTTAATTTTTATAAATTGTAACTATAGAAGCATTTTTATTAATCAGGTAGAATAACTTCATGAATTTATATAATATCACCAAAACATCACATGATCACCATTTCCTATGCTTACACAAACTGTTATTAGCAGTAGCAAACTCACCACTGTACATAAAATCCTCATCTAGTGTCTACTCTTCCAATATCCCCAGACTAGTTTTTAAAGCTCCACACAGATGAAAGCCACAAGCTAGATATTAGTCTGGCGATATTGAATGAATAGGCACTAGATGAGGATTTTATGCACAGGCCTTCCTTCATCCATTGATTATTAAGATTTGCGCTAGGTGGCACTACTGTTTTGAAAGCTTTGCTACTGCTAATAATCTATATACTAAAAAATTTCAATAGTTTTGAAATTGACGTTTTACCATTGTGTTTAAAATGAAAAAAAATTATAGCTTATCTATTTTTAAAATTACAAAGAACTGTCTCAATTTTATTTAGAAGAATAACTTTGTAAAATTTAAATGAATTAATGGGAGGAAGCTAACATTAAAAGTTATCATTTCAATGTTTGTATCATTACTCAAAAGGTGATCAAAATATTTCTTCCATGTACTAAATAATTGAAGTATTAATAGGTTATGGATAAAAATAATTAGATCTAATCTGAGTCATAATTCAAATACTTAAAAAATATTGCCTTCAGGAAAGATTAATAAAAAGATTTTTTTTAAAAAAAACATGAAATTATTAAAATCAAGTTATGAAAATGACATTATAATATAACCTTGTTAGAACTTTTTTTGTCAAATTTTATACCACAAGTTATAACTAGACTTAAGGTGAAGAATCAAGTAACAATTATTAATAAATTAAATAACCAAATAATTAATTGCTCTGGAAGTTGTGTGACATTTGAACACTAAAATCAACAGATTGAACTTTAATACAGAATTATTTCTATATTACCATGGTAAACCAATAACCACATGATAATATAAAAACAGCTAACTGTTGACAGATATTATAAAAGAAATCTGTAGACTCCATCAAATGCCATTTCTAAAGCAGATATGTGTCTTGGCCATGGATAGTCCAGATCTATTTATGAAACTCCAATAATATCTATGATGACAAATTCAGTTGGATCTGGAAAGAAAATGTATTTGGAATCTTATAGAATAACTATTTTATATGACATAATTATTTGGTTGTTTGAATACATTTTTGAATGAGCATCCAAAATGAGTATCCTAATTTGAAATGAGTCTTGGGGGTTGAAACTATATCATCACTCTTGTCTTTTAAAGTCGTTAATCTTGTGTTTAGATTTGTAGAGGTCCCTACTGTTGCATTAGGTGCTTAGTCTTAAGTTTATAGCCTTAATATATATTACTTAAAATTAGTAGTAAGTCACATCTATTTAATAACATTTCATATATTTTCTGCTAGACAACTTGTCTTCTGTCTTGTGGAGAAATATTGGAAAGGAAGAATGGCAGTGCAAAAGAGTAATTTTTTTCATGATTTTGTTGGGCCATTTTTTTTCCAAGACAGAGGCACAATAAAATATGCTAATAATAAAGAAATTGATTATAAAATGTTTGTATCACAATCTAGGTAGTGTCAATTTAAACTTTTATAAGAAGTTAATCTTAAAAATTATTTTAAACTGAATCTTTTAATAGATAATAAAAATAAATTAGATTACTTGATTCTATGTTACTTCTAAGTAGCATAGTATAAGATTGTTTCATTCTATTTTCTGCAAAAGACCTTTAGTTTAAATTAAAAATTAAGCTATTGTCTTTGTTGAATTAAAAATAAGACTAAACATTATGAAAAAAATAATCTGTTTTGAATGCGTTAAAAAAGGTAGTTGAAAGAGCTGAATCCATGGAAGAGTATTCTGTAAATTTTGTGTCTACTATAGCTATAATTTATTAGTATAATTTTTCTATTTGAAAGCATTTTATCAAATAAATTAATAGTTCTTCTGCATCATTTTTTAAATTCTATTTCTAATCTAAGATTAGATCAATAAGGATATAAGTATGATTTGTGCTACAAATAAACACACAAATCTGCCTTTTTAACATTCTTTATATATTAAAACAATAATGCAAGTGTGGCTGAGTGCTTTCAAGGGACGCAGCCTCATAGTCATAGCCACATTGTACCTAACAACACTAGTCATGCAAATTTATGCAAATGAGTTTATGTATTCCATTTCTTGGATATATTGTAGCACGTGTATTTTAAAAATCCTTTTCAATATGTGTTGTTAAAATAAAACTGATTTGCAGAGCAGCTTCTTTGTGGTCCAAATCCAGTCTTATCTGTAATTCTTAATTGCTAATATTAATATGATTCTTTTAAACAGATAGTAGGTGATATTGATATAAATCATTGCTAGGTTTACTGATTTTTGGAATAGTTTTTGTATTAATAGGGCTGTTGAATAGTTTTACTAACTATCACTTTGTCTTTAGATTCTATACTTTTTAAAAGCTCTGGAAGTATATCATCTATTTCTGGGATCTTCCCTAGTTTAAAACTATTGCCAACAGATTAGAATTCATCACTATTTACTGGTTTATTAAGTAAAATTGGGTGATATATTATAAAAATGTAGTGTGACGTTCTGCTAAAAGGATACTTTTTTTCATTCTCTCAATCTTGAATTTAAATGTAATATAAATAAGACTGTAATGGCAGTGATCATTCTTTTAAAAATGTTTCTACAATCATAAACTCTACACAAAATAATTGAGCCTTTTAATTAGAGTTCATAAAGTTTTTGTTGTTGTTAAACCCTTTTATCTTTTTATTTTTATTTTATTTTATTAGCATAATTTGAACATTTTACAATATATCACCAGTTTATAGATATTTAGTAGATAAGCATTAGCTATAATAAGTATTTCTGGAATTAATTATTTTTGATATCTGATATCCTTGAGAGCTGGATTCTTTGTCAATTGTTGCTATGAATTTTCTAAATCAATCATAGCATGAGATTATACTGATGTTCTGCCTGATTCATTTTGCTTATCAACTCCAATTAAGTTTTTTTTTTTAATCCACCTCAGAATAGAATGGCTCAGATATAGAAATGTTTGTGTTGGCTATTAAGAAAATGATTCTAATATTTGATCACAGGTAATGATAAAACATTTTTTGTTAAGCAAAATATGAACTGAGGTTGTCTTAGGCTGCAGCTATTTGAATAAAATGTTCTTTTTTGGTTAGTTTTTTTAAAGTATGTGACATTTAAATTCCATTCATTTCAAAAGTTGGTATCTTTATTTTCATTTGCCTATCTCCAAAGACTACTATGCGAATTGAAATCTTATATAAATACAAATAATGTAAAAAGATCTAAAATAAGAAAATATGGTTAGTTTTATTGTAATGTTTATAAACAAACATTGGTTCACAAAAATTATCTTTCCAAATAGTAATGTCTATATTATTTGAACTATCTTCAGTAGAAGTTGCTTGTTTTGTAAAATGATTTAAAACAAAAGCAGCTGTAATGTGTTTAGTATGTATTCTATCATGAACCAATATGAAACCAAAATTTTTATGAAACTATACATTATTAGAATAATAAGTTTCTTGAAGTGCAATTATATTAATTTTGTTCTGTACAATTAATTTGAAGATGATATCTACTTTTGATTTTGATATATCCTCAATATTAAGTTATAATAACTTCATTGCATTTTCTAGATGAAAAGAGTATTGCTCTGTAGACAGTATAACAGGACATGAAGTATTCCATAGTTCACAACAACATATAATCTTTTTTTCTATTTCACAAACTTCCAATCTTCATTCTGTATTACTGGTGAATGTATCTCTTATAATGCTAGCCAAAGTTTGCATTGATAATTTTGTCATATGTTCTCGTGATTTTTTCTTTCTCTAGCCAAAATTTCATCAAGATGAAATCATTTTAGTCTGTGGTAACATTAGTTGCACATATTAATATGTATCGTTTATTTAATGGTCTACAAAAAGTCTGCCATCCATTTACCTCAGGATTCATTCATGTTCATGAATAAATCTAAATTCTAGAATGAGTTATTTTAAGGAATATTAAGCAATGGCAAACTTTCACTAAGTATTATTAACTAATATTTGTGAATATAAACTGAAATCCAGTAGATGTGGACGTAGCCTGTAAATATATATGTCATTGATTCAGCAATATGTAGTTACAAATTTGTTTGTTTTTTGTAATTACAGGCATGGATCTCAGCAGTGGTAGACATGTTTTTTACTACATGTCAAGCATCAGATGATGAAAAAATGGGTGATGAATACTGAATAACACCCCTCTATAGCACAGCATTGCATGGTAGTGTTTAAATGCCCATGGGTATTTCTTTACATTTCTGATTGATGACCAAGAATCTTTGTATGTCATATGATATTGCAGCAGCAGAAATAATAATCGAGTTTAAATCTAATAATATTTAGCTGTTGAGTCTGATATTTTACTAATGCACTAAACCATGCATGAAATACTGATATTAAGCAATAATTGTGCAATTTTTTAGAAAAATAAATAAATTACATATTGTTTTGTATAAATTATTATTTGCTCCAACTAATAAAAGTGTGATTTACATATTATATATGTATTGTGACACATACATATATATAAATAAAATTTAGAAAGAAAAATTATTTTTTTTAAAAAAAGGGAGACAGTTAATTGATTAGGTAAAAATAGAAATATATTTTTCTTTAAATAAAATCAAAAGGTAGGATAAAGCCTATTAAGATGTAGGAATTTTTTTAATTTAATATTTAGAAGAATACTTATCTGCTCTCTGTTAATTGAGGGAGAGAAATTCCAGTGAATTATAAAAATAAATTATAAATTTAACTATGTAAAAGTAACTATAAAGTTACTTAGTAAAAGAATTTTATTGCATAAACAATAATTGAGACTAGGTAGTTAATGATCTAATTAAAAATCTGTAATTTGTCTAAATTATTTGATCAGAAGGAATTTACTTTTATTAAAATTTAGTATGTCCAACTGGTTATGTAATATGTTTGATCAAATTGTAATTAAATAGAAGAGAAAGTTAACTAATTAAAAGAATTTGAAAAACTGATTAATAACATAGGCAATCAGACAATGAATAGCAAAGGATAAAAGCTACAAATTTTCTATTGTTAGATTCTTCTGATAAGTTCTGCTGTGAAAAATCTATAAACTTTGCTGTAGTTTTACTGTCAGTTAAGTCAGTAATGTGTGCACCATTAATCATTCATTCTACTACCAGTTTGCTATACAAAGTTTCCCAATCATCAGTCAGAAATGTATAGAAATACCCAGACATCTAAACATTACCATGCACTGCTATGCCACAGAGAGGTGTTATATCATGTTCACCACCTGGTTTCTTCATCATCTGATGCTTGACATGCAGTAAAAAGATTTGTCTATCATTGTTGATATCCATGCCAGTAAATATAGATATTATTGTGAACAAGGCCAAGATATGTGCCAACCCTCCATCATCTTCAATGAGGAGAGGGGTGATCACTCTAGAAGCGAAGCTACCCCAAAAACCTAAGTAAATATAAAATACCAAATTCAATGTCTAAACAAACTGTGATTCTTTTGAAACATTATAACTAAAAGCAATTGGGTTGTTTACCCTTATTTTAGAAATGGACTAATCCTCACCAAAGAAGGCCATAATTAATTTACTTCACTTTCATTTGACTATTATGTGAATGTTTTGCTTTTGTTTGTATTAAGTAAATTTAGAGTAGTTAGTCTGATGTGAAGTTACTTTCCTGTTCTTTTTACTAGCCAGGTAAAATCAAGCACCAGAAGTATTTTAAAACCCTTCTTTTGAGGATATTCAGTCTTGGATATATAGTGCCCAGGAATCATTCTAATACAAATAAAAATATCCACAGAAGAGATGTTTGCCTCTTGTAGCCATAGAGTGAGTGTAATGGTCTGGAAAGATAGCACAGATCTTATATTTCTTATTCCAATCTGACTATTGATATAGTTTATATTTAAAAATATTAACCATATTAACTCTTCTGCTCAAAATAACAAAATCTGTTAAATGCATAAAATAATTATTATTGATTTAGAAATTATAATTTAATTTAAATGTAAGGCATGTTACTGTATTAGTGTGATTTTGTTATAAGTGGTGTCCAACTAAGGGCTAAATTTCAAGTAAATATCACTTCAATGTGAGTGACTGAACAATTTCATTTCTTTTGTATTGAATTTAAAGATTCAGCAAGTAATTAGTTTTTAATTATTGTCATAAAGTGACAGCTATCAGACAAAATAATTATAATAAAATAAAAGTTAAAATTGGTGAGAGATGTGAGAGGGAAGAAACTAGCCAAAATTAAAATAACTTAGTGGGTTAGCAAATATTAATATATATATATATATATATGAAGTTTAAAAAGTAGATAAGGTATAAACTAAATAAATAAGTAATTACAGGCAGACATATAAAAATAAATATATAAAAGCAGCAATTGTAAAACTCATAAATAATCAGACAGATGGACTGTGATGTAGGCGATGTACACCAATAAAATTAAAAAATAAATTAAAAAGTAATTATTAACTAAGATTAATTAAAAAAGATAATAAAATGATTGTAATATTATTATTATTCAAGAAATATAATAAAACTAAATAGAGTAAATGCATACAAGAGCAAGAGCAAAAATGGAAGCACAAAATAAAGAATTAAAAAAAGTTCCCAGCAAGGAACTACAACAAAACTAAATTAAAAAACAAGAAGTATTAGATAAGCCAGAAAACAGTGACATCATGACTATGATGAATAAAATATTTGAAGAACTTAAAAAGCAAAATTAAGAACTGAAAAATTAACAAAAAGAAACAGCTGAAAAAAGTCAAAAACAAAATAATGTGACAAATATAAAATTGGAGGAAATGGATGATGAGCTTAAAACTCAATATAACAACACAAACAAAAAATTAGAAAGTCAAGATGAAGTGCTTGGAAAACATAAAACAGCAAATTAAGTCATGATATGAGAAATTGAAAGGAAATTATGATAGAAATCAGCAGAAATATAAAGCAGGTTGAAAGTCAAATAGAGACAGCTTAGCAGGAAATTGAAAAAATTAAAATAGTACAAGAAAAAAAATTAGAGTTATTACAGGAGGTAGTAACAAAAAATAAACTAAAGAATGAACTGATAGTAGAAAATATGATGGTTGAAATAAAGAATTTAGCCAAGAAGATAGATAAAATTGATTGTAAGACTAGGCAAAATGAAACATGTAAAAAAATTGAAAAAATTAATGTTAATAATTGTGAGCAGGAGAATGCAAATATAAGCACACAGATTCAAAGTAATAATCCTGCAATAGTGAACCAATTTCTAAAGATAGGAATATTTTCAGGCTACATAGAGGAGGCTCCCACAGAACATACTAGCAGCTTGGAATGATACTTTATATTGAACCAGCTAAATAAAGAGGATGTGAATACTATCACCTGCAGCCATTTTCAGGGCACTTCTCAAGCATCGTGGAACTCCTTGTTTAAAAAACCAATAACTTTTCATGAATATAAACAAGCTCTACTAGCTAGCTACTGAAGCAGGGAGTGTCAGGAAAATATTAGGCACCAGGTGTCACAAGATAAATGGTAACCTTGTGTAACGATATATAAATATGTCGTTACATTAATTTAAAATAAAAACTTAAAAGTTCGCAAATAAAAGGAAAAAACTAAACGCTAAAATTAAAATATTGTTAAATGTATACATTCGCACAGATACAGATGCTAAACTTTAAAAATTTTTTTTTTTCATAAAAAAAAAAAAAGTATTTGAACGTATTTTTTTAAATAAAAAAATACAAGATTGAAATATAAAAATATTTTAATAAAAAAATAACGTAAGTTAAAATAAAAACAGGTATTAATTAATTCCTGTAATCTATAAATGGAAATGATTGTTTATTAATTATCTAAAAGCTGTTTAATTAAAAAGTCAGATGGAAAGTTAGATAAGAGAAGAAAGAAATTTTAGCTTGACCAATGGAAGCACTAAGCCTTGGCTCGGACCATAACGAAAAAACAGATTAGTGACGTTTTGTTCAGTGAATCCTTGTGGATGATATAAAAAGAAAAAAATATTGAGTTCAAGAAGCTTTTTCAACTTGGTTGGGGAGACGAGCGATAAAGACGCACTTTATCGTTCTCTCCCACTTATCTCTGAAATGAAATGACTGATACCATGAACCAGCAAATGCCACCTCCTGAACATTAGATTGATCTTGCAATTAAAGACTCCGTGGACATTGACCCAGGAACCGGGAGCTCTGCTACCGTAAGCTATAGGAAATGAACAATTATTAAAATCAATCAAGAACTTTCGTCAAGTTGTACAATGTAATAAACAAGCCAACTTATTTAAAATGGACTCTTATCTGACTTTTGTAAGTTTTAAATCAAATTAATAATGGTTAATTTTATATCTTTCCCGATTGTTAAAAGAATCATTTCCCTTTTAATATTTTTATTTGTAGTAATATTTTATTGTAGAAATTATTAAATGCATTACATTTAAGTTGTCTATAGACGCTTGCATGGATTCGTTTGCGGTTAATTAGATTTTGGTTTTCATATTTGATCAAAATATATAGACATTCGATAAATAATGATACCTTACGGTGAGTATCTAAAATGTATTTATTCGGATGTCTTTTAAGTTATTGGTGACAACGCAAGTATCTTATGGTGAATACTATTGGGTTACTTATAAGTTTCCCTCTGCGATTGTCGGTATCAATAATTTTGTATTTTGATCGTTTATGTTTATTTTGAAATGTTTTTGACCGTGGAATCTGTGTAATCGATCTATACCCAACATTTTTAAACAAATCTGTGCGAACGTATATAAATGTTAAAATTAAGTCGGGCGTGAATGGCTATATAGTTTTGTAAAGTTGTATTAAGGGAGGGTAATCTTAGGTTATTCATTTCGTAGTTGAATTGGTTCAATGGATTGGATATATTTGTGTAATTAGTAGATGTAGTATGAGGTCCGCTACGGGCAGGATTATAGATATACGCCACACACCCTCTGTTTGCCTATGGATGGGTTTGTAAGTCGGCAGAAGACCGCAGTCCATTCCTATGGAGTTTTTAGTTTATTGATCTACTTGCCAACAGATGTCACATTCCTGTTGGTGGAGAGTCAATATCTTCTCTATTTCTACTTATTGTTCAGATGTACATTCCTGACAATATAGTATTTTGTGTTGTCGTATCATGCTACATTGAATACATGAATGTATCAGATGGATTGGCGCCAGTTGATTGCGAAATTTGTTGCCTAAGGTTAAATCAGGGAAGAATATTTTCCTTTCAAATGCAGACCTATGTAGTCCATTCATACTCGACCCTCTAAATAAAATAGTAAACTCATTATATGAAAGCTACTTTAAATGTAAAATTAAAGATCAAGATAAAAATCTAAATGTTAAACTTATTCCTCAAATTTAGATATGATTTTATATGTGCGTAAATAAATATTTTTATGTGTTAATTTCTGGCAGTGGCTTTTATTATTTTTTTTTATATTTATGATATAAAATTATATATTTTTTATCTCTGCGTCTCCACTGAGCTAGTGACAATGGGCTAACGATCTAAATATGTAAATAAAGTGGAATCCTAACAGCGCGTATCTGCCTACTTTATAAATTTTTCTAGGCTCAAATGCCTAGATGGCGCCCTTTGGTAGTGCGGTGCGGTGTGATGCGATCTCCCACTTCGTTTGGATCGTTATAATTGGCATCCCAAGTGTGGCCTTACCTCAGAGATTGACCCTGAGAAGGGGAATTGATGATGATGAAATTTTCGATCTTTAATAAATCACGAGTGCCCTGAGAATTTTAAAAATAAATGATGCCCGTAAATTTTTTTCTGAAATCGTATAAATATATTTGTTTGTATTACGTAGAGTTCATTGAATTTTGTTTAAAAAGTGCTGCCAGTAAGAAAAATTGGCATATGTAAAGAGAAATTCGAGGAATAAAAACTAATAAATAAAACGTAATAATAATTATAAATCATAATTTTTTTTTAAAAAAAAGTCTTGTTAAATTAAAATCTAATCGTTCAACTTGCCTAAGTAATAGTTAAAGGTAGAAGAAATGAAACTTGGAAGGGAGGGGGCAGAAATTTAGCTGGTAGTAAGGAATCATCAGTCAACTTTTTTTTTATCATTATATTTGTAATTACTGTTTTGTCTTTTAAAAAAAAAAGTTTTGTCCTTTTGAAATTTCATATATAACAAATTTGTATAACGTAATTACTAACACTAAGTAAAGTCTTTTTTTTTTTTTTAAATGTTTTTTGTTTTTTTGAGGAAGTTTACTGATAAATTATAACGATCCAAACGAAGTGGGAGATCGCATCGCACCGCACCGCCTACCAAGGGCGCCATCTAGGCATTTGAGCCTAGAAAAATTTATAAAGTAGGCAGATACGCGCTGTTAGGATTCCACTTTATTTACATATTTAGATCGTTAGCCCATTGTCACTAGCTCAGTGGAGACGCAGAGATAATAAAATATATAACCTTAGATATAAATATAAAAAAATAAAAGCCACTGCCAGAAATTAACACAGAAAAATATTTATTTACGCACATATAAAATCATTCTAAATTCGAGGAATAAGTTTAACATTTAGATTTTTATCTTAATTTTTAATTTTACATTTAAAATAGCTTGCTATAATGTTTAATATTTTATTTAGAGGGTCGAGTATGAATGGACTACATAGGTCTGCATTTGAAAGGAAAATATTCTTCCCTGATTTAACCTTAGGCAACAAATTTCGCAATCAACTGGCGCCAATCCATCTGATACATTCATGTATTCAATGTAGCATGATACGACAACACAAAATACTATATTGTCAGGAATGTACATCTGAACAATAAGTAGAAATAGAGAAGACATTGACTCTCCACCAACAGGAATGTGACATCTGTGGGCAAGTAGATCAATAAACTAAAAACTCCATAGGAATGGACTGCGGTCTTCTGCCGACTTACAAACCCATCCATAGGCAAACAGAGGGTGTGTGGCGTATATCTATAATCCTGCCCGTAGCGGATCTCATACTACATCTACTAATTACACAAATATATCCAATCCATTGAACCAATTCAACTACGAAATGAATAACCTAAGATTACCCTCCCTTAATACAACTTTACAAAACTATATAGCCATTCACGCCCGACTTAATTTTAACATTTATATACGTTCGCACAGATTTGTTTAAAAATGTTGGGTATAGATCGATTACACAGATTCCACGGTCAAAAACATTTCAAAATAAACATAAACGATCAAAATACAAAATTATTGATACCGACAATCGCAGAGGGAAACTTATAAGTAACCCAATAGTATTCACCATAAGATACTTGCGTTGTCACCAATAACTTAAAAGACATCCGAATAAATACATTTTAGATACTCACCGTAAGGTATCATTATTTATCGAATGTCTATATATTTTGATCAAATATGAAAACCAAAATCTAATTAACCGCAAACGAATCCATGCAAGCGTCTATAGACAACTTAAATGTAATGCATTTAATAATTTCTACAATAAAATATTACTACAAATAAAAATATTAAAAGGGAAATGATTCTTTTAACAATCGGGAAAGATATAAAATTAACCATTATTAATTTGATTTAAAACTTACAAAAGTCAGATAAGAGTCCATTTTAAATAAGTTGGCTTGTTTATTACATTGTACAACTTGACGAAAGTTCTTGATTGATTTTAATAATTGTTCATTTCCTATAGCTTACAGTAGCAGAGCTCCCGGTTCCTGGTGTCAATGTCCACGGAGTCTTTAATTGCAAGATCAATCTAATGTTCAGGAGGTGGCATTTGCTGGTTCATGGTATCAGTCATTTCATTTCAGAGATAAGTGAGAGAGAACGATAAAGTGCGTCTTTATCGCTCGTCTCCCCCAACCAAGTTGAAAAAGCTTCTTCAACTCAATATTTTTTTCTTTTTATATCATCCACAAGGATTCACTGAACAAAACGTCACTAATCTGTTTTTTCGTTATGGTCCGAGCCAAGGCTTAGTGCTTCCATTGGTCAAGCTAAAATTTCTTTCTTCTCTTATCTAACTTTCCATCTGACTTTTTAATTAAACAGCTTTTAGATAATTAATAAACAATCATTTCCATTTATAGATTACAGGAATTAATTAATACCTGTTTTTATTTTAACTTACGTTATTTTTTTATTAAAATATTTTTATATTTCAATCTTGTATTTTTTTATTTAAAAAAATACGTTCAAATACTTTTTTTTTTTTTTTTTTTTATGAAAAAAAAATATTTTTAAAGTTTAGCATCTGTATCTGTGTGAATGTATACGTTTAACAATATTTTAATTTTAGCGTTTAGTTTTTTCCTTTTATTTGCGAACTTTTAAGTTTTTATTTTAAATTAATGTAACGACATATTTATATATCGTTACACTTGTAAACCTTTCACTCCATTCTTCCAAAGACAAGTAGCCAAATTACATGCTTTAATGGCCAGCCCACTATCTGAACAACAAATTATTAGGATAGTGTGGCATAATTTTCCTCATAATGTCAAACAAATGCTTATTAGAACAGAGAGAAAGATTGTTGAGCAGAAATTATTAAGTGCTTTTGATTGCACCAGACTTAGTTATGGGTCAGAAATCATGGATTTAAACCCCAACCAAAAGAACCAATGGTAAATACAATAAAATTTGGCCCTTAGAGAAAAATTCCTGGAGTGGATTGAAAATAATATGATTTTCCTGTAGTTCTGAAAGAACAAAAATTTTCAGATGAACTGGAAGTGATTCAGATTTCTCTTGGTCAAAACAATATAAAAAATCAAAGAGTGGTTCACAATCCCCCTACACTAGTGGCTATTCTGGAAAATAAAATAAAAAAGCACCTGTCTGATAATAACTAAATTAGCAATCAGGCAGACTCTCAAGTTTGACTTAGAAAAATGACCTTGGACTACGTAATATAAAAATGATTTAAAATTGAAATGTTTTCTAATGAAAAGAAGTAAAAAATTTTATTTGCATGCAAATAAGCTTTTAAGAAAAAAATAAATTTACATAATAATTATAATGAGTTTAACCAAATTAATGGCATCCAAGAGTTTATGAGTCTGTGATTTAAACATAGCAGAGCTTGACAAAATCATTAGATAAAAGAAAAAATATTAAAATATAGCAAATTCAAAGTGAAAAAAAAAGTAAATGTTAGACATTAATGAAAAATAATCAAAATCATATTGAGCGATGATGAGTAAGAAAATTATAGATCGGGTATCTATGCATATATTGTTACAGGTAGAAATTCACAATCACATTTTGTGTTTGGTTGGGCCTTTTCTTTGAGAGGCATTGATCTGCAGATAGGTCTGTGCATCAAGTCCATTTATAATATTAATGATGTGCCAGTAGAGAAAAGTACTGGCATCATTACAATGTAGCTGGAAGCAAAATTCCCAGCATGTTAATAATGAAAAATATTATAATCTTAATGCACAGTAGAGATAGTCTTGCCATTCACAGATTTCAAGTCCATGTTTTTCAACAATATTGCACAAAATTTGGTCTATGCTATAGTCATGACTTTTATAAGAAATTGAATGTGGTTTGATCAACACAGAATTGATCTGTGTGTGTTATATAAAGTTCTTATGTTGGATACCTCTCTGTGTACCTGATTATTGTAAATCTCACTTATTATGATACATATCTTTAAGGAAAATAGTAACTTTTTTTGTTAAAAAAAAACAACAAAAGTATAGAATTAAAATTGGTTAATGCTTAAGGGAAGGAATTGACACAGTTTTAAGATTAAACTGGGAGAAAGATAATGTGACACATGTGTATATATGTGCTACATAGAACAATTTAAAAATAAAATTTAGAGAAAAAAATATTTTTTTTTTAAATAAAAATAAAAAGGGAGACAGTTAATTGATTTGGTAAAAATAGAAATATATTTTTCTTTAAATAAAATCAAAAGGTGAGGTAAAGCTTATTAACATGTAGGATTTTTTTATATATGTATTTAAAAGAACACTTATCTGCTCTTTTGTTAACTAAAAAAAAAAAAAGAAATTCTGATGGATTATAAAAATGGTAAAAGAAATTTTGTTGCATAAGCAATAATTGAAACTAGGTAATTAGCTATTGAAAAATAATTAATTTATAAAGCACACAGAAAGCTTATGTAAATAGTCTGAACAGACCCTAACCTGTATTCAATGCACTTTAAAAAATTTAATAATCAAGCATATTTTGCCGATAGAGGGATCTTCCAAACCACAAGATAGTGACTTTTATAAAGATTTAGCTATTGTGGAAATTATCTGATTCAAAGGAATTTAGTTTTATTAAAATGTATGTCTAACTCATTAGATAATAAATTTGATCAAATTGTAATTAAAAAGTTAGAAGAGGAAATTAACTAATTAAAAGAATTTAAAAAACTAATTAGATGGCAAAGGTATAAAAGTTACAAATTTCCTATTGTTATATTCTTCTGTTAAGTTATGCTGTGAAAAATCTATAAAATTTGCTGCAGTTTTGCTGTAATGTGTGCACCATTAGTCATTCATTCTACTACCAGTTTTCTATACAAAAGTTTCCCAGTCATTAGTCAGAAATGTATAGAAATACCCATGGTCATCTACACATTACCATTCACTGCTGAGCCACAGGGTAGGTGTGGGTGCTCACCACCTGGTTTCTTCATCTGATGTCTGACAGGTAGTAAAAACTTTTGTCTACCATTGCTGAGATCCATGCCTGTAAATACAGATATTATTATGAACAAGATCAAGATATGTGCCAAATTGGATTAGAGGAGCAAACAGTTGCCAAAAGAAGATAAGAATGCCAGCTAATGAACTCCATTACCTTCAACAATGAGTTGAGTGATCACTCCAGAAACAAAGTTACAACAAAAACCTAGGTAAATATAAAATACCAAATTCTATGTCTAAACAAACTATTATTCTTTTGAAACTTTATAACTAAACACAATTGGGTTGTTTACCCTTATTTTAGAAGTGGACTAATCCTTATCAAAGAAAGATAATAATTAATTTATTTCACTTTCATTTGACTATTATGTTAATGTTTTACTTTTGTTTTGTGTGTTTGTAAATAAACATATTTTTAATTTGTTAATTTGGCTTAGTTCTCTTCGTACCTCACTATATAACATTTTAATTGCCATATAATAGTATTAAGTAAATTTAGAGTTAATTATATGCATCGGTTGCAAATATACTTGCTCTGATAATCTGATTTGAAGCCAATTTCTTGTTCTTTGTACTAGCCAGATAAAATGAAGCACCAGAATCATTTTAAATTTTGAGAATTTTCTAGTCAGTCTTGGATAAGTAGTGCTCAGAAATCATCCCAATACAAATAAAAATTTTCACAGAAGAGATGTTGTTTTTTACATTGAGCCAGTGCAACTGTCTGGAAAGGTGGCCATGAGCCGTATATTTTATATCATCCCAGTCTGACCATTGGTATGGTTGATATGTAAAAATATTAACCCTATTAACTCCTTTGCTTGGAATAACAAAAACTGCTAAATGCACAAAATAATTATTATTAATTTAGAAATGATAGTTTTATTTAAATGTAAAGCATGTTATTGTAATTAGCATTTTTTCTTAGAATATATATATTGAACCGTGTGGGAGAAAACTGCTATGATTATCTAATTTAAAATCATGACCTTAACTCCAGCTGCATTTTCACTATTGCAACAGACCAGCCCTCCAAGCGGAGAGGTGTAATACCACAGGTAGATGAAACACCAACGGCACTTATAACCAGACTGAGGCTATACCAAGCATAATTGCAATCACACTTCCAGGCTATAAAACTCCTCAACTGCTAAATTCAAACCCCTGCCATCCAAAGCATTTTTATTTGTTTTGAGGTAAGACCTCAGGTATCAGATAATCAAAAGTTACATAATCAGCATGCCCAGATGATAGGTATATAATTTAGCACTTGATATATCCCAAGCTAGCTCATTTTTTCAATTGTGGGAAAGAAAAAAGCCTTTAATACCCTTATAATTAACTGTAACTTAATCTATTCACAAAGTAGTTATAAGAGAGAGGATTGAGCAGGCAATAATTAAGAAAACAAATAATTTATTCACACATATTTATAGTTGAACATATTATAACACAATTCAAATATAAGCACACACACACATTAAAATACAATATACTAACTTATGGAAGCAATATTAAAATTTTATATATACTCATAATTAAAACACATTATAATGAGTTATTATATGCGCACATATAGTCATGTAATATGATAAAATTTAGGGAAGCAATATTAAAGATTATTCTCGCTGTAATATCAAAGTTTATTAGAGTCTTTCATTCAAATAAATGTTCAAATCTTTAGATTGGGAAAATAAAGAATATATTTATCTAGGATTTTTGCAGATAACACATTGCACTTTTCATGGAGACAAATTTATTGCTTTTTCCTGCTTTGTTGATCACCGAGTGATTGGCCTTTTCTTTTGCATCAATGGTTTGGCTTCTTGCTGATTTTTCACATTTCAGTGAAGGATATTTTCTATAGTTTTCAGATCATGAGGTACACATGACTTCTAGATGGAGAGTATCTTATATTATGAAGGACTGAGATTGAAGGCTAGTTGCATAGTTTGGTTGCTGACTAACTCTGCATACTGCTAGTGCTGCTGGATTTTCACCATCTTCTCTTCTTTAAAAATTTTTTATCATACAGTAATATTGGGTAATAATGAATATAGTATATATGATAATAGTAATATAATGCTATGATAATAATAATCATGGAATGAACCTCCCAGTCCTTTTATATGCATTTCCCTTATTGTTTTCTAGTTATCATTGTCTGATATGATTTAATTAATTGATATTTTAATCTAAATTCTTGCTTAGATTAATTTAACATTTTGATTAGATAATGTCCATAGTCTTTTCCTTTGTTTCTTTAATTAATGCAATGGGAGTTATTATTTCTTTTCTTTATCAGCCAAGCAATCTTTAAATGACTCGCAAATTTGACAATTTTCTTTTTACATACTATATTTTAGTTCAATTTCCATTTTTATATTTTTTTATACTTAATTTATAAAAATAAAGAGCTAATTTTTAACCTTTTACTTAGAGTTAATTCCCCCTCCCCACTTCCTACTTGCTCTTCTTACTAAACTTTCTTTCATTTTGTTAAATGACAAGATGACACAACACTTTACTTTTGCGAGTTTGCATTTAAAATATTTTATATTTCACTTTTATTAAGACTTAATTACCTTTTTTAAATTTAATTTGTTCATTTAATAATAAATGATTCCACATGTAATGCAGAACATGTGTATTCTCAAATCACACATTCGTTAGTGGTACATCACATCCCTTCCTATTTGGGAGTTAAAATGCATCAGTTTGACCCATTTTATCTCTAATAATTTATTTATACTTCTCTTTGATTTTTTTCTTTTTAATTACCACTTTTTTTTTACATGTAACAGATTCTAACTTTTATTTATTTATGCACTACTTTTCTATCAAATGAGTTTTAGAATTTCTAAGATGGATAAAGCATAGAGGGTGACCTTCTTTAAACTATTATTCTTTCCAGGCTGTACTCAATGTTGGTTTCAATAATTATGTTCTTTTGATGACCATGAAGAGCAACATATATCTTTCTGATGTGTACAGGAGTTTGAATGCAGTGGATGCATAATTTGTCTGGGTTATAACTGGTTATGTGTAAAATAAAAAAAACTTTACTTTCTATGCTGGGATCTCTGTACCAGCCAATTGAATGAGCCCATGTTTTTCTCCAATGGTTCTTTACTTTATTAAAAAAATGCTCTCTTTTATTTATTCATAACTCCCAAAACATTATTCTATTTAAAATATTTATGGATTCTAACAAAAAAATTCCTTTTCTTATTTCTTTTCTATTATTAATTATCCCAAAGATATTTTATTTTATTTATTTAACTTTATTTTGTTACCCTTTTAAAAAAATTTTTTTTTATTTAACTAGTGTTATTTCCATTCTCATCTAATCCAGAACAAAATTTATTTATATTTCATTCCCTAAAAGTCTATCCCATTATTGTAACTTTCCTACCATTTGTCCTGTGGCTCTTTTAGAGGTCTTACATATCTGCTCAAACCAGGAAATCGTGACCTACTTCAAGGCCTAGCTTGGTGTTCCAGATGATTTGTTTCCAGTTCCCAGAGAGCATATTTATTATCCTACTTTCCTTTTAGCCTACCAGGTTTTTTACCCTGATCCTTCCAATTCCACTCGTTATGCTTGTAGTCAATATTCATAACATTTATGCTTTTTTCCCTTTCCTCTGGCCTGAATTCCCTTTCCTTGCTTTAATTCATTGGTCTGGCACCATCAAATGCCCTGAGTAGCTCATCCATATACTCCACTATCTTCCATTCTGTTACAATTATCATCTATTCCACATTATGAGATAAACTGTATCTTACTATCTGTAAAATTTACTGCTCAGACAGTGGATTTGCCATTATCAATCTTAGTTTTGCTACTTTCTGGTAAAAAAATATGGTGAATGGTTCCCCAGGCACCATTTGTCCTGTGCCACTTGGTGATTAATGTTTTCCTTATACTCATCACCCCAATAGCTTACCAGTAATGACTGCTTATATTTTCTGAATGTTGCTGGCTTTGAGAACAGCAAGTCCCACCAGAATTGAGCATCTTCCTGAATGTGATTGTGAGCTATAGTTACCATGGCTTCCTCACTCTTTTTGTTTAATGTGAAATAGCATTCCAGGCTCCTGAGGTGTTTGATCAGGACTTCCCATATGTCCCCCAAAAATACTTTTATTTTTAAAAATTGGTTTACAGCATTCAAATTGTTGCCATATGTGTGCATATCTATGCTTTCTCTCCTACATATTATCCATATTTATACCCTTTTGACTTTTAATTCAACTGTGCCCTCTTTGCTTTGTAATTTTACTATACCAAGTTTTTCTGTTGTCTTACTTATATTTGTTCTTTCCTTTTTTTTTCTTTCTTCCTGTTCACTTTCTAATCTATTCTCTTTACTATTTTATCCATCCCTTTTTTATGCTATCTAGTAATTACAACCCCCACCATTCTATTTCTTTTTTCAGCATTTCTGTTATTTTATCTGTATTTCTGTTATTTTATTTGTATTTATATCCCCCATCTATTTCATTGTTTGATTCCTCTTTCTTACTGCTTGTTTTTCTTCTTTACTTTGAGCCTTCATTTTTGCTTTTGCCCTGGCCTACATTAATAATTTCTTGTTATTTTAAACAAATTTTATTTCCACTTATTTTACTTATTTCTATTCTATATAATTTGCTTGAATGAAGTATACAACCACCTCCAACTCCTTACTCCTTTCTGATCTCCTCCTTAACATTGTTACCTCTTAATCTGCATAAAATATTTATCTCTCTAGCTCTCTTCTTTTATTTACATTTCCATATAATTTGTTTGCTTTGATCCATTCTATTTCTATACTGCTCACTGATTTCACACTAGAATTTCTTTAAAACTATAGTTTCAACATTTTTTTTAAATTTTAATTGTATATAATTAATTATTCTGGTAATTTGCAGCACTTTGGTCCCATTGGGCACCAATTGAACAAACTGCTATGATTATCTAATTTAAATTATTGATCTTAACTCCAGCTCCACTTTCATTATTGCAGCATATTGGCCCTTCAAGCAGAGAAGTCTAATACCACAGGTACATGAAACACCAATGATATCTATAACAGACCGAGACTATACCAAGCATAACTTGTGGCCACATTTCCAGGCTAAAAACTACTTGGCTGCTGTATTCAAACTCCTGCTATCCAAAGCATTTTTATTTCCTTTTAGGTAAGACCTCAGGCACCAGATAATCATAAGTTATACAATCAGCATGCCCAGATGACAGGTATATAATCTAGCACTTGATATATCCCAAGCTAGTTCATTTTCTCAATGGTGAGGAAGAAAAAATAACTTTAATACACTTATAATTAACTGTAACTTAATCTATTCATGAAGCAGTTATAAGAGAGGAAACTGATCAGGCAATAATTAAGCAAACAAATAATTTATTCACACATATTTATAGTTAAACATATAACACAATTCAAATATAAATGGACACATGTTAAAATACAATATACTAACTTATGGAAGCAATATTAAAATTTTATATACAGTCATGATTACAACACATTATAATGAGTTATTATATGCACCCATATCCTCATGCAATAATATAATAAACTTTTATGGAAGTGACATTAAAGATTACTCTGGCTGTAACATCAAATTTGATTAGAGTATTTTATTCAAATAAATATTCAAAGCTTTAGATTGGGATAATAAAAAATATATTTATCTAGGATTTTTGCAGATAACACATTGCACTTTTCATGGACACAATTTATTGCTTTCTCCTGATTTATTGATCACCAACCAGTTGGCCTTTTCTTTTATATTGATGGTTTGGCTTCTTGCTGATTTTCCATGTTTCAATGAAGGAGAGAGATCTTCCGTAGTTTTCAGATCACGAGACAAACATGACTTCTAGATTAAAGATATCTGATATTATGAAGGACTGAGATTGAAGGCTTTTCAAACATATAAGCATTTTTAATATTAAGTTATTTCTACAAAGAGAACTCCATCCAAATTTAATTCTATGATTAATTCCATTCATTATGTTTCCTTATATATGTGTGAGAGAGAGGGGGGGGGATTTTTTCTATGTAGCATTCTAGGTAAAATTTTAATTATGATATAATCAGGCAATTACTATTTGTAATTAGTAATGGAAGCTGAAACCACATGATTTAGTAATAATCATTTTCAGCTTGTTATTCTAGCTGACAAGTAAAGGTAGTGAATCAAATATTTTATAACTAGGAAAATTTCAAGTATAACAACTTGGAGTTTTCACAAGTAAGCAAGTATCTCCCACAAAGAATTATATTGATTTAAAGATAGTTGTAAACTTTGAAATATAATGAGAATTATTGCATATAAGAATTTAGATAAAATATCAATCTAAGATATAATCAAGAAATTTTCATTTAAAACTACTAATACAAACTGTGAGAAATGCTTGGGCCACTTGGAAAATTTGAGAAATTATTATACTACAAGTTATTACACTAAAAATTTACTGCTTTATATCACCTAAAGCATATACTTCCAAAGTGTGAATTGTGATCCACTAGCTAGTTCAGAGGTGATTTTAGGTGGGTTATTAAGAAATGAAAAATTCTAAATAAAAATACCTGGATTGTAAATCTATTTTAGAGTATTGCTTTTGCTATTGGCATATCAATAAAAGCAAAAGAACTAATTTATTTGTCTGAAGACACTTCATTTAAAATGATTTTTAATTGTAAAAAAATTAATACAATTTTGATTTTTAGTTGAAAATATGTATCCTACTATTTCTACAGCTGCTTTAAAAATATTTATTTATCTTTATTACTTTTTATATGTGTGAAGTTGAATTTTTGGAAGTATTAAGAATTAGAAATAAATTTTGAAATAAACTGCAAATATTGATCACTTTACATCTAAAAGTAATAAATATTGATTTGAACATCAAAGATGTCATCGGTAAATATAAGAAAGAAACCCAGTCTTAAGTGTGAATGTAGAAGCCCATAATTTATATATATGTTTTTATATTTAATTGTGTATCTAATAATTGAGAAATGT
This sequence comes from Epiperipatus broadwayi, assembly GCA_028023455.1. Lineage (NCBI taxonomy): Eukaryota > Metazoa > Onychophora > Udeonychophora > Euonychophora > Peripatidae > Epiperipatus > Epiperipatus broadwayi. Next base: position 5,072,886 of record JAQFVV010006263.1, on the reverse strand, counting down.
ATTTATATTAATTTTAAATATATTTAATAAAAAAATTACAAGTAATAAAACATCATTTTTTTTATTCATCTATCCTTTTTATCCTTAAAACATGTTTTCCAAGTAAGTAGATCCTGAAAAATTATCGTTTTTGAAAGTGTGACTCAACCTACAAAAATTTGGGAAACCCTGATTTAGAGTTTGCATAGCCAGTTTTAATTGATTACTGTCTGGTTATATCATAGCTGATATTTTATCTAGATTATTACACAGAAAAAAATCCCATTATATTTCAGTGTTTCTTTTAAATTAATATATATATATATGGCGATTTTTCTGAATGAATGAATCCTTTGCTTACACTCTTTTTCTTCAATGACTATTCACTGACATATCAAGAGATATGAATAAAAGTGAAACTGCCAATATAAAATTGTGCAAATTCAAATATACCCTGGAAGCAATCAGATAATTAATTTATTTTTAATAATAAACCATGACCGTCATACAATAAATATATCTATTACCTAAAAAAAGCATTTATTAAATTTAATTAAGTTTGTCAGATGCATAATTATATTATTCTTTTAATATTTTTACAAATGCCTTTTAAGTAATAATAAATATACTATCTAAAGTATAAAATAAATGCTAGAAACTTAGATATCATTGTTGAATGTAAAACAATGTTTTTGAAAAACTGATTTCAGCATTAAAATACTATCTTGATTAAGATTTAAGGTTCAAGTACAATTGATAAGATAAGTCAATGTTTATTATTGAAACAAGTCCTAAAGACTATCGCCATTCTTTTTTTGTATAGTGGCCAATTTGTGAAGTAAGTTTCTAGTAATTATAGACACGTGTAGATAAATTAATATAATGTATATATAAAATTCAGATATTATTCATAAGCAAATTGTTAATAATGTATCTATGCATATATGTATGTGTGTAAGTGTGTGTGTGCACAAAGTTTTCGTTATTTAAAATTTTAACAAAAATTTCTATTCTTAGGAGTCCTATGGAAACAAGATTTTCTTTATAGATATAAATATTGGCTTCTTTTTTTTTTTTTTTCTTAATTTTTAATATTTACTTTTTATCAACTGATTTAACAGAATTTATTTTTAAACATTTTAAAATACAATTTCAAGCTGTTTTGCAAAATGGAGTAATTAAAAGTAAACCTTTTCGGTTTAAAAGTGAAAGCGAGAGAAAAATATTAAGTCCTGAAGTGTTAAGTTTTTGATTTTATATAATTAACTCGATTGTTAAATTATTACAAAATGTCAAAAATAATCATAGTAGTAAAAGAAAGCATTCTCTGTTCATTTTGGATAGAAATTTTTATAAAGATTCTCCCATAAATAAAAAAAATAATTGAATTACATATTGCTTGGGCGTCCATAGTAAGAAATTTGGGTACTAGAAATGACAGATCTGGGCTGCAGTCCATAGAGACCAAACTCCAGAATCTTTTCCTACCATTGCACATAAACCAGGTTTACTTTGATTACTTTTTACTTTTAAGCATTCATATTATTTAAGCAAAAAGTAAAAATCTTTGAAGATTTTTTTTCTAACAACTTTAATTGTTTAAACAGGTAAAACTCTCCTTACAGTAGTGCCATTCAGTGCCAGCCAGAGTAATCAATGAATGCCAGAAGGCTTGTGCATAAAATTTCTGTCTAGTGCCTTCTCTGGCTTGCATTGAGTGGCACTACTGTATGGAGAGTTTGATACTACTTACATAGCTGGGCTTGGCCGCTTGATGGCGTTGTTCCCAGTCAAAAACAATACAATGTAACGTAAGCATAAGAAATGGTGATCATGTGAACTTTAATTGTTAATGTGCCCAGATTATTGCAAAATTATATTTTCTAACTTATTTAAATTGTCATTAGCATTTTAAAGTACATGTTTAAAAAAAAAATATTAATATTATTTTCAAAACGACTAGAAATTATTTTAAATGCAGTTTTATATTACTTTGTTTTTATTATTCCAAGAGATTATAGTTTATGCATTTATTATAATTGGATTCAATAACAATAACCAAAATTCAAAGAGATTCCTTTGTAAGTGAGTCGATATATATATAAAATAATCATCCTAAATTAAAAATTCCACTGCGTAGCAAATGCTTGCCCGATAGTTTCTCACAAAAGAATTGTGAAGAAGAAAGCAATACTTACTTGCAAAATGTTAGATGGTAAGATTCTAGTGCCCTTCCCCTCATGTTTCTCTAGACCCAAAGTCTATTAGTAATCCAAGAAGACAACATATAAAGGTAATATTATGTAGGATGGTGAAAGTTTTTTTTTTTTTTGTTTTATCCTATAGAAGCTAAGATTTTCTAAATATCATCATTATTAATAGCCACATTGAGGATACCATTCTAATCTCAGAAGAAAAAATAGAATAACAGAGAATAAAAATTAATGATCAATTTTGTACTGACTATGCAAATGAATCTGTGAAACACTATTGTAACCATATATTACCCACTGAAGCTTTAGTCTATATCTTTTCAATGCTGATTTTTATCTCCTTCTGAAGAAAAGTTTGAATTTTTTAACCACAGTAATCATTACTGCTTCTCACCTCTCCCATGAAAGTCATGCTCAGATTCCCCATTGCTAATCATTTGTTTCATCTGCCCAATCTAATAAAAATGTTCTTTTATAATAGTAGATTCAGTAGCATCACGTTCTTTAAATAGAAGAAATAGGTCGTGTGATCTTATGATCATATTTTTGACTCATAAATAAATGTTCCCATTATTTAAATGTTATGGCAATTTAAGTAAGTTAAGATGACTGTGTTTTTCAGTGAATATCAGAATTACTTTAAATTAATATTAGAGTGAGAGAATAAATAAGGTAAGTAATCCTCTCTTCTGAATGAACCACTTAATTTAAACTATGCAAGGCTAGAGGTACCAAATGATGTAAATTAGCTACTCATGCTCTGAAATAATAGCTATTCTACCATGTTTATATTTTTTGAGGATTAATCCATCTGCATTTGAAAATGGACCACAGAAATTTATTTAATCAAAGTTATAGTGCCAAATTAAAATTAAATGATTAGAAAAATCTACAGTATCAGAAGTAAAACCATGTCTGTGTGAACTTTATAAAGTGACGTTTTCAAAGTATGTAGATAAATACGCCTTAACAATATGTATATTTGAATAGAAAAATATTTAACTTCTATTAATTATATTAAAAATTTAATATTTTATTACATATTTTATGGTATATTGAATACATGCATACAATTAACATTTATATATGCACAAACAAAATCAGAAAAAAAAAATCAGTAATTTTTTAAAAGAAAATAAATTTATTAATTGTTATTTTAAAATTGTTTTCTTCTCATTTCTGTCTAGTATACATATTTAAATAAGAGAATTTCATACATGTATCTCAAAGAAAAATCATCCTAAAACATTTTTGTTTTCAATTCCTTAAACAAATAAAAATAAAAGGGAAAACTAATATTATAAATCTCATCGAACTTGCTCTTAATTAGAATTGCTCTTTTAATCTAAATTATAAATAATTGCTTGTACCATTATTTAAAATAATTACACTTTATGAATTATTATTAATTGCATCATGGTGTTTATTTATTAATTATTTCTTATTGAAAAACCAAACATGCAAGGCATTATTTCTGATTAATCTTCATTAATTATGGATTTATTAGACTACATATATATAATATTCAAATGCAAGTATATTATTTATACTAAACTTAATGTAATTAGAAGGGACTTGAACTCAGACTTTCAAGATCCTTACAGCTATCCACTACATTTTATACAATGGATACAGATGACCATATACATGTGAAAATATAAATGATCTCCAATATATGTATTTCATGCTGAACCAGCACTCATCAGTTCATCCAGATCATCATCTCCAACACATTTATACAATCAGTGCTCAGTTTATATTAAGACAGAAAATCTTCAAACTTTAATGGGCAAGCTTCAATCTATTTTACTCTCCAACTCTTCAGACATCCATTTCATTGAAAATCCGATGATGGAATGCTCAAAGCCTTTATTGATGCCAATATTATTGTCATACCCATGTTGACTTTAAATCACTCTGATTCTTCACATATAGAGCCTTAATATGTTCATTTTTAAATAGATAGGAGAAGGATGAACAGAATACAGACTGAATGTATAATATTTAAATACATGTATATTGTCTATACTAAACTTAATATAATTAGAATATACATGTATTTAAATATTACATATTCATCCTATATTCTGCCCATCCCTCTTCTGTGTATTTAAATGGACATATTAAGGTCCTATATATGAGAGGTTAGAGTGACTTAATGTCAACATGGATATGACAGTAATGCATCAATGGGGACTTTGGGTGTTCCATCATTTGATTTTCAATGAAATGGATGACTGAAGAGTTGGAGGGTAGAATAGATTAAAGTTTGAATATTTGCTATCTTAATATAAACTGAACACTGATTGTATATATGTATGGGAGGTGGTGATCTGGATCAATTGATGAGTACTGATTGATTCAGCATCAAATATGTATATTGGAGATCATGTATCTTTTTCACATGTATGTGGTCATGTATATCAGTTGTATAAAATAGAGTGGATAGCCACAAGGAGCTTGTAAGTATGAGTTTATGACCCTTATAATATATAATATCATTATTCAACCTCTTGTTCCACTCAAACTAGTCCTGTCCAACTATGTATAAAATGAAATATTTAGAGGGTTTGTTATGTATGGCACCTTTTTTCATTTAATACAATTCTCTTTGAACCCAAGTAAAAGCTGGTGCTCTAGTTCAAAGTATTGTCTGCCTAAAATGTCATTGGTATATAGTAATATATAGGGTATATGAGCACAGACTTTCACATGACCCATCACTCTACACAGTATCTCATAACACTGACTCACTTGAACACATATGTGTTGAAAAGATAAATAATCACCAATATTTCATGCTAAACCAGCAATCATCAGTTGGTCTAGATTACCACCTCTACACATATATGCTATAAGTGCTCAGATATACATTAAGATATCCAATCCTCATACTTTAATGGACAGGCTTCAATCTACTTCATACTCCAACTCTTCAACTGTCCATCCAATTGAAAATCTGATGATGGAATGCTCAAAGGCCACCCTAAGGCTGAGATTCTTGTCACACCCATGTTGACCTAAGGTCAATCTGAATCCTCATACACAGGATATAATCCATTTAATACAAGGGATGGGCAGACATCTCTACTATGTAATAACTGAAACACAGAGGCTTATCATATACCTGTGTTTATATATGTAATATATAGGATATATGAGCACAGACTTTCACATGACTCATCACTCTCCACACTATCTCATAACACTGACACACTTGAACAGATTTTCAATTGGATGGACGGTTGAAGAGTAGAAGTGTGGAGTAGATTGAAGCTTGTCCATTAAAGTATGAGGATTGGTTATCTTAATGTATATCTGAGCACTTATAGCATATATGTGTAGAGATGGTAATCTGGACCAACTGATGATTGCTGGTTTAGCATGAAATATGTATATTGATGATTATTTATCTTTTCAACATATATGTGTTCAAGTGTGTCAGTGTTATGAGATAGTGTGGAGAGTGATGGGTCATGTGAAAGTCTGTGCTCATATACCCTATATATTACATATATAAACACAGGTATATGATAAGCCTCTGTGTTTCAGTTATGGTATATAGTGTAAATCTATTTGATATTCACTCACATGATAATCTAACCATATTGTTAATTCATCCTCTTTTCTGTTTTTATTCTGACTATTGAAATCATTTTTTTTTATTTGTACTTCAAATAACCATTACCAAGCTAAAAATATTTATTCCCTATTTTAATATATCTATTTAGTTACATAAGCAAACAGTATGTAAATATATATATATAGAAAGTGAAATAGTGTAAACTTTAATGACCATATCATAAAAAAAATCTAAACAATCACTTTGCAGGATATAGTATTTCAGGACAATATTACTCATCAGCTGCTTAGAATACTCTCAATACTCCAAATAAATATAATAAACTTCAATATTTTATCAACAATGTAAAATCAACCAATGATAGCTTGACAATTGACACTTTAATGTCCAATCAGATGACTTTATATATTGATGGATTGTTAGTGCATTAATCAAAAGTAGTTGTCCAAAATAGGTATATCCTATAGAGTGAATGGTTGTTTTTTTTTTCTGTGGTAAAGTAATCCAACAACAAATGTTCCTAGATTGTGATATTGTGATCAGTTTACATTATCTCAATTTATATATATATGTGTGTATGTGTGTGTGTGTGAGAGAGAGAGAGAGAGCGAGAGAGAGAGAAAATATTATAACTATGAAATAAAAAAACACTTAGTTTGAACAGTCTTGGTGTTTCCAAACTGTATTCTATAAAATGCTAGTAGTCCATTAAAAATTGTTATTAATAATTTTAAAAATTAATAAATTTTAGGAATATTTTATATCATTTTAAATGTTTTTTAAACACTTTATTTTCTGAGTTTTGATAGTATAGAAGTAATTCACCTTTAAAAAGAAAATTGATAATAAAAAATATTCTATGATTTAAAATGTTACATTTTTATTTACACTGTCAAACTCACTACACTCATAACTTTGACACCATCCACCTCAGATGATTGTCACTAATTATTTTCTAAACTAAAGATAATTTCTAGCACAGATATAAACTTTAAACCTCGGTTAAAGATTAATATATCTGATTTTTTTTTTAATTTTAAACATACACACACATGGAGTTCTTCACCTTTCTCTTTCCCATGTGTAATATCTTTATAGATATATTAAACAACCTCCATACTTCCCCATTCTTTTTAAATTCTTATAAATAAAGATACAATAAAAGACAAATGCCCCCCAAGATGCATTAAAAATGTTTTGGAAATGCTTGGATAAAAATAATTGCATTAACTGCTAAGCCTATGACATAAATTTAAAATCCAGAATAAAATCTGATATTTTAAGCAACTGCAGATTTTCTAATCAGATCAGAAATGTTTTAAGTAGACAGCCTATACTAATCCAGTATAAATCTCAACATTGATGAGTATATCAGAAGAAAATTATAAATCCAATGATAATCTGAGTTTGATAGATGATTTAGATGTCCTAATCATTTAAAAAATATTTTCAGAAGTGATTTATTCTACTCCAACATGATTTATTTTTAGCCACTTTAGATGGTAATGCTATTTTGACCACATCCAAGATTATATTCTCATTTTTAGCCTTTACAGTGAGGTAGGTATTTTAAGACCTAATGAATTATTGAATCCAGCAGCATTAGGTCCAAAGATCCTCACTGAAGAAAGAAGTCATAACCCAAAAATATTATTATCTAGTGTTCTTCCATTATTCGCACTTATCACAGATAGATTGATCTGATGAAAAGTAAATAAAATAAATTATTAACTTTACTAAATGTAAATAAAGAAAGTTATATGATGAAGTATTGGTAAAACTATAAAAAGCGAAGTTAAAATATTATACAGCTTTTATTTGTCTTTATTTTACTAAAAAATTATTTATTTTTATTCTTTGATGGTCTTTTATCATTTTTAATGTCGCTGCATTCCATCAAAATTGTTTTACGGATGTGTTTTTAAACTTTATATCATCATAAAATGCCAAGCAATGTTTTTATGGATGTGACTCACCTATAAATTTCAGTTATTCAGGTGTATACAGAATATCTCTATAAAATTGATAATAAAAGTGAAAAGATTCCAAAGATAATCGAGATCTCTGCCTTTATTTTTTCTCACTCGACATAAAATGTTCTATTGCTATGAAATTGTAAACCTTCTAGTTATTTTTCTCAATATTTCTGCTTCACCTGCTGTTTATATACTTATTTGTTGAAACGCAGTTTTTAATTTTAATGTATTTCCAGGTGGATGGGAGGAGTTATTCCGAAAGCTGATTGTAGATTAATTTTTGCTTTAAATGTAAGGTGAAATAAAAAAAACTTTCTCAAATAAATATTGCAAATACTTTTATTTATATATTTTAGTTGTTTTATTCTCAGTGACATTTATATTTGATTTAGTTTTTAATTATTTATTTATTATTGTTTTTCCACGTTATTAAAAGCATATTAATTTTCCTTTTAATTAAAAGTGTGTTTTTAATTTCTTAATTAGCGCGATTATATTTTGTTTATTTTATTAAATGTTGATAATTAGTATTAAATGCCGAAGTAATACTGCTAATCTTTTGTAGAGGGAAAGATAAAGGTTTTAAAAAAGTCTGAAAACATACTTAACTTGAGGTTGATTTTTAATAAAAAGATAGTATGTGTGAAAATGTGTTTATTTATATTAATGAGAATCAAAAGACACGTGGAAGAAAGGAATCACATTCTAAAATAATTATGCGTTTCTGATTGTAAGAATAGTTTTTTAGCTAAAATCATTTAAGTCATGTCACTTTGTGATCTTAAGGTTGAGTAGGCATGTTAAAGATCATGCAATTAAAGTTGTAAAATGTTTTAAAGACTGATGATGTCTATTTAATACGATTGAAACATTTTATTATCATAATGACAATGCAGCATAAAAGCAATTAGATTATTTTAAAATAGTGATATCATATAACTGTAATTAGTTCCTTGAAATCACACAATATATCTCGTGAGCAGATAATTCTAAAGAGATTAATTAGTGTTCATGGATTTTATGTTTTTAATAATGATTGTTGAATGTGAGTTCATTACATGTTTACAAGTGATATTGGTGAGAACACTGCAGTAAATTTATAACATGAGAAATACCTAATTTTTACTGTTAGCACGTGTTGCTTGATAACAAACAAAAAAAAAAATCAAATACATAATGAATATATAAAATAAATGAGAATAATTCTGCAAGATATTTGCAAAATACTAATTTCTGCTAGAAATATTCTAGTATCTCTATCTTTTAGTCAAATTCTGATCCTGTCATAAATAATCATGTTTAATGTAGATATATTTTAGCAAAACATTTTTTGTTTTCATTTTTGGAAAATGGATATTGAAAAAGGGTATATATAAATAGGATTTTATGGAAGTATGTAAAACCCTTTTTAAGCTCAATGCAGTGCAAGGGTTTCTTCAATATCTCATAGAAGAATGGTTGAAAAAATATATTGCTCATCAGACTTTTCCACCTGTTAAATGATGAGAGTTTGAGCAGTATTAATCTTCTTTTATTCTCTAATTAAAAATAGCTAGACACCCATTTGCTGATCAATATTTGAATAATAGGTAGATTAATTATTGGCTTGATTAAAATTTGAAAAAATGTCATATTTCATTCACCCTAGATTTAAACCTAGTTTATGGGCATGATAGATAAACTAACCATTATGCTACAAGTCTTTTCATCTAAGTATTATATAATATATTTATATGATTAGCACCCAAGGATCCACGGAGCACAATTATTCCATTCAGCTGTTGCTTTACGCATTTGAAAATTTGAGGACATCACTATTACTGTTCTAAACTGCACAATGGATAAATAAATAATTCTATTTAAATAGCTGTACTTGAAGTTTGCATTATTTTAGAAATTGTGTTTATTTTTATCATTACAGTATTAATAATCATGTGAATGATAAATATGTTGTTTTGGTATTTATAGATACATATTAGGTGAATTAAAAGATATTATAGTTGAGACAACTGCTTTATATATTATGAAAAGACTTGAAACGAAATAAAACTTAGAATTGTTTCAGGTATCTAATTTTTTTTTTTTTTAACCTGCTCACATTCTATACATAGACAGTAAATGGGCATCTTGCTATTCTTAGCCAGAGGGCAAACCAAAGAAGAACAATGCATGAATTCTCATCAAATAGTAGCTTCTTAACTTGATAAGTACTGACATATTTACTTTTTTTTGCAAATAATACTGAAGGTGTTTTGGCCTGCAAAGCCTGCTTTATCTTTACCGATTAGAAACTCTAGCTAGACCGAATATAGGCTGATTATCTAAAAACAACCGGGGTTTTCTTGGAAAATCCTTAGCTATTAAAAAAAATTCCCAAATTACAATCCAAAATTAAAACCAGATAATTCCTTTTTAATATGTATTATATCATTCCGGTAAATATTAGTTTAAAGTTTATTTGTTTTTGTTTTTTCGTCTGTAGCTTAACAGACACATACACACCCATAAGTAAAAAATTGTTTTAAAAAAACGTTGATGAGAATGAATACAGAAATAGGGCAATTCTGCAATATTTAATCTCCAACTTTTCATCTAAGTACTTATATATAACCTTTAATGTTTGATTAATCTTTATTTCTCTTTTTATCAGAATATATGTACAGTATATATTTCCTTCAACAAATGTAATTATTTCCGCGTTTAAATTAAATTTTTTAAGATATTAAAAAAATATATTCACGTTTCAGAGTTCTTGCGCGTAACCTAAGGCATTGTTCTGGTTAATATTTTGTCCGCATCACCTCAGCTGTAAAAGGTCGCACTAAAATAATAACATTGGTAATAATCATATCGCAAATGGGAAATAAGGTTATAAATCTAATAATTTATTCTAAACAAGTCTCTCAGGTGTTGTTTATATATATATATTATGGATTCAAACTCACTTGTTTTATTTTGAGTATTTGGATTTTAATTATATATTGTTATTAAGTACTTCTTGTTTATAATTAGATATAATAAATAATGCAGTTAATGAGAATGTAATAGCAGACGTATTCCTGGCGTTTTAATTTCCATTGAACAATCAAAAGGACGTTCAAAATTAAGAAAACCCGTTAGGCAAAATATATGATTTACGACTGATGAATATCCTTGTAATCAAAAATTAATTAAAATCTGGCTAGTATTAGAAATATGCTTGCTAAAAAAACGCAAAGAAAATTTACTAATGCCATTAAAGATAATTAATCGCATCTTACTGAAATATAATAATCAGAATTAGATTATTTAATAGATAGTGCAGCATATACGTATTAACATAGAAACTTTATATTGTGTCAATATTTTTCAGATATATTGGGTCAAATCTGGATGTGTATTGTTCACTCTAAAATAGAGAAATATTAATTAAACTATTTTGCATTTCATCATATAAAAAACGATCTCTATATATGCTGCATTTATGTAATAAGAAATAAAGAATAGTCATGCTTAAAAAATATATATTGTTTGCAAAACTATCACCTGGTCTTCTATTTCATTAGTATAGAAGATATTAAGAATACATTGTAGAGAGAAAGCTTTATATTCTTTTACATAGGCTGAAATCTTTACATATCTTTACATTACTTAAATATATATTATGCAAGGAGAGATTTTACTGGAATGGATAATAAGCTGCCTTTAATCCCAGAAATCACATGATCATCACTTCTTATGCTTGCTCATAACTGTATGGAGAGTTTTGCCTGTTTTAATCCCAGAAATGTAGGGGTTTTTTTTTTGTGTTAAACTTAGAAATTGTGCCAATACTTGAATCATGGTCAACTCATCCACTTATTGTTTAGCAAATGAATATCTATCTATTTTTAGTTAAAGTGTAATAAGAATGAAAAATCATAAAAACTTTTCCTAACTCATAATCGATTAACCTGGGAATTAACATCTTTCTTTTCTTCTTCATTTTTTTTCCTTGGGGCAAGGTTGAAATATCTTTTATCTATATATTATATATTTTAATAATGTGAAGAATCCATAATTTTAAGTTGTAGTTCTATATATTAAAATGTGTCGTGGTAATGAAAAACAATCATCTATGGTCGTTCAAATATTGTTGCTTGATCCTAATGCTCTATGTGGATGCAAGAACAAACAGTAATCATTGGCATCATTGAAAGAATTAAATGATTAACATCAAATTAGGATGGACATATTTTTAAAACAAATGATAATAGATGTAACATTGAAGTCTAAATCGATTCCAATAAATTGTAAAATATTTAGAAAGATACTCATGTGAGACAGTTGGACAAAATAAAAGTTTGTTGAATTCGTATAGAGAAGAAAGATTATGAATTAAAGTCATTGGATTGAACTGGAAGAAATATTTTTATTTTGCAATAGGCTGATAAGGGTTGAACACGTTGATGATAACAATGTTATAATTATTCTACCTATTTTCAGATCAAGAATTTGACTTATATATATATTCATTTATTTACTAGCAACTATTTGAAAATAGTCTTGCGTTGTTAGCCGAGAGGTATCGCAGCCGCCATGCAAGCAAGTAGTTGGTTGCAGACGGTTGTGGGTTCGCGTCCCGGCCGATGCTATGACATATGGAGAAAAAAAAAACTATTTGAAAATAAGGACGGTCATTTTAATTCCAGAAGAAAAAATACTGGGAAAATGTTAAAGTTTTCTGATGATTTTGCAAAGCAGTCTATCTATTTATTTGGCATCTTGCTATTTTCTTCTGCAGCATTTTTTTCCTTTTAAAGACTTCAATACTTTGTCTAAGAATAGCTCTCATTGTATTTTATAAACAGCCATCATTATTGCAAATCTTTAGAATCGTCTTGAAGTAATCTTCATAATAGAAATGAAGTTTATTTTTCCTAGAAAACTATTTATATGTATATACATTTTTTACATATATATCTTAGTACGAATACAATTTTTTGGAGATTATCGATATATGTGCGTTTGTGTGTGTGTGTGTGTGTGTGTGTGTTATTACTATCATAGCGCTCTTTGTTTTTGCTGGTTTTAACTAGCTAAATTGTCAAGTGTTTTAATAGCAATAAATGAAATAACGCAAAAAAATGAAAAAGAAAACTCACATCTTTTACTCATGAAAATTTTCATTTCAGTATTCACGCACATCAGAGACTTAGGAAAATAAATCTTCTTAAGAAATGACAAGTAAACTTGCTTAATGGTGGATTATCAATGTTATTATTTATGTGTTTGTAGTATCTTTAGAACTTTCTATTTAAAATCTTTTTTTGTCCATGATAATACAACAAAACTTTCGATCTCATTAGTACATTTCAAATTAAAACTTTTCTTAGAACTTTTTTTTTAACTTTTGTTATTATTTAAAAATTGCTATAGCAATTCCAATACGGTTTTTTTTCTTATTTCCTCGTCCATTTCCGTTTTAATTTGACTGATAATCCTGAGAAGTAAAAAAAAAAAAAAAATAAGAAAAAATCTATTTGATAACATTATTTATGAAAGACTGGATATTACATGAAAGAGGAGGAAAGTAATTGGCTAGATAAAATGTTCCACATAAGAGCGCCCAGGAAAAGAAGAGGAATGTGGATAGATTTGCTTTTAGCAGAAAAAGGATCAGTGGAGTAAGGTTCCGAAAAATAGACGAAAATCGCCAAGAAATCATTTAGATAATTGAATAGGTTGAGATTCTCTTTGCTAGATATGAAAACAGTTTTTAATGAAAGTTTGAATTTAGATTTATATAAAGTATCAAGAGAAGAGTAATTTTTAAATCAAAAAAAATATTCTTTATTACAAAGTATTAGAAGAGATAACTCCTATTAAAAGAGATTATTGTGACAAGTAATATCCGGAATAATTTTAGAGTAATGCAGACACAAACTAGATTTTAGTATGTGGAATATATTTTTAGAGAATTATAATTTTTGTTTGATAACTAAGTTATTATTTTTTGTATTCCCTTATGATCTTTTCTTTATTTCTGAATTCAAATTCACTATTATAGTAACAAGGTTAAATACTTCAAGGCATATTTTTTCATTTTATACTTTTGACTGATATCTCATTTCTATTTTTGTTCCATTCACTACAATGAATTACAGCAGTTATTTTTTAAAGTCTTAACTAAATTTAAAGTGCCAACTTTTTGGCTGCAGGTAGAAACTAATGCCATGTATCTCTAGTGCTGATTTTTTTTCCACGGAGATCAATCATCTTGGTATTTTTTATTATCACGCATTTTTTGCGATAATTTTCTGTAAGTTTATTGATAGGAACATTACATTTAAATATATAAATATGCAGATAGAAATTCACCAGGCTTTCCATTTGTTGGTTAGTAAAGGTTTAAGTGGCTTCTCATTTTTTTTTATTTTCTAATTAAAAATAGACAAATAGACATTTAATGATAATTATTGACTAATTATTAGGGTTAGTTATGGTTTGATTGTCTTAAAAAATATCACTGCCCAATGAAAAAGTGTTCAACTTTGCCTAGCTCAGATTCAAACTCAGATCATAGGCATGATAGGTAGATTTGTTATCACTGCACTATATATACACACTCTTATAGTTGCTTAATCAATTTTTTCCTTTTTTTTTTTTTGTTTACTATAAAACATAGGCTTTTTTATTTGTTTATTCAAGAGTTATTAATTATTTATTTTGCTTGTATTCATTAAGATAGATAATCAATTGTTTATTGTTTGGGGATTTCATAAGAAATTTCAGCATCGGAAGGGACATAACTGAGTTGCAATTAATGAACCTTGAACTCCAGTGTCTGCTTTTCTATTACTGCACTAAACCATATTCATTGAAATTTTAGAAAGAGCATTAAATAATGAATATAACACTATTTAAAGATAGACTAGTAAATATATTCAAAATAGAATAAAATAGCAATAAAAATAATAGCTAAATCAAAATTGACAAAATTTTCTTCAGAACCAACAAATATGTACATATATATAACTACCCACAATTCAAAGACATCTGTCCATCACCTCTAACATTAAAACAAGTTTGTAGTTTTACTTGAGATCTATTTTTTTAATAGGAAAAATCGTAATCGTAATGGGGAAAAAATTAAATTTTGACTTTGCTAGGAGTTTATTTTATTCTATTCTACATATATATAAATGGTAACAGGAGGGGGGTGGAGCAGAAAAAAATGAGGATGAGAAATGGTACATGACTTTTCAATCAATGGTATTTTTGAAAATGAGACAATGGCAAGATTTCAGTTATTTAAAATCAATAAAAAAAACGTAATTCTTAACAAAAATTAATTTATGAAATTAATGTGCCTACTAAGATAATCACCAGGATTTCTTTGAGAGATTTATTGTTTTGGAAGAATATTATAAGACAATTAACATACTGCGGGCCTTAATTGTATTCCCAAAGCTAATCATACTCACTGCTATTAAAAATTATAAATTTGATTAATGTGTTAATAGTTTATTATCTAAGAATAATTAGGGCTAAGTAAGAGATTAAGCAAATAATGTCATCCACTCATCCTTCATTCCAATACTTTTATTACTTAAATAGTAACAATAAAAGCATTTGTAAAAGATTCCACCAAAAAACAAAGATATCTAAAATAAAAGCTCTGTTTTGGATTCATTTTTAATAATATTGCATCACTAACACTTTCTATTACATCATTCATATTTTCTATTGCATGATTAGATCCTTCTGTCACATCATTCGCCCTTTCTGTCACATCATTGACCTATTCTCTTTCATCATTTATCCAACACTTAATTTTCACATAATAGTATTATATTATTTTACTTTTAACAAAAAAAAAAGATGAATAGATTTTTTTCCATTGTCATCATACATCACCAAGCCATACAAATTTAAATATGTAATTGAATAATTAAAATTGACAAACATGATTTCATATTTAAATTGCCATAGTGTTTTTGACAAAGTCAGGTAACATTTCAACTTAGAGATCGTATAACATAAAGAAAGAGCAAATAATTATTTTTAGACAATAAATTTTGAATACATTTTATAAGTCATTTGATGGAGACAATGAGTTTGTGAATATTGCTTTTTGCAAATAATATATATATATATTTCCTATGCATTTCGGTTTTAAATACTTTTTTAAAAATTATACAAATTTAATCCATATCTTTTACCCTTTATATTTATTCTTATAACTATGATAAAGATAGTTTTTTTTCCATGTAAGACTTCTTATTTATAATCAACATTTTGTATTAAAAATTATGTTAAATTTCATTATATCTCTGTAATATATTAATTTCATATTCTGAAAAAAAAAAAGATATATATTAATTTCATTCTTCTGTTTTAAAACATATAATATCATAGTTATAATATATATATATTTTCTTAAAAATTTATTTTTATAAAGCTGAACCTATGATAAACGATAAATTTTTTTCTCATTTTTTCTCAATTCTAGCAAAAATAATGTTTTTTTTTTTTAATTGTAGCACTTACCAATTTTAGTTTTAAATGACGCAAATAATTAACATTTATCCTTATTTTCTTTGTTGTTTGTTTTTTATAATTTTTATTATAAACACTCTAAAACATGGCTTTCAAAATCATCAAAGATAAGCCCCGCAAAACAAAGCTATTTTATTAGTGGTAATATTTTTTAAGTGAATATATAATCAAATGATTAGTAACTGGATATATCATGTAATACTCAAGCGCTGGAAGGTATAGATTGAACTTCAGTCTAGATACTTTTAGATGTCATGTCCATCATCTGTCTATTGCTATGCTGAATTGGACATAAATCAAATGATTAGTTCTTGGAAAGAGATGTAACCTTTGAGTACTGAAGTGATAGGTTCAATCCATGAACTTTTTAAAGCTATTACTCTACACTATACTAATTTCATATTTATTTATTACATATGTTAAAAGTAAAATAATGTAACTAAATCATTTCAATAAAAAATTGCCACCTACTTGCATTATATTAATATACATGCATGTATGTGGGTATGCTAAAATAAACAATTTTTTTAACAGCCAGTGAATGGCATGATTTTTAAATAATGAATAGAAAAACATACTAGATACTAGTAACATTTCTTATTAAAAGGAAAATTAAATACTAGGAAATAACAAGTACTTAAAATTTTAAAAACACACACAGACAAGAATAACATCTAAAATAAAACTAGGAATTGTAATTAAATTGGTCTAGAAAAATATATTACTTGTCAAGCGTTGGGGGCCTAGCGGTTGCATAGCTGCCTTCCAAACAGCAGGCCCGGGTTCGCTTCCCAGTCAACGCATTTGATATATGAAAACATATATATATATTACTGTAAAGCATGAAAGGTAAAGTAGACCTTTAAATTTAACTTACCTATTTTTGCAAATAAGAACAATTTGATCTAAAGATGTTAAATTGCCTGCATTCATTACTATGACCATCCCCTCCCCTATATAAATATCTTAATGATTACTATTAATCATTTATTTGGCTAGAAATTGAACAAAGAAAACTGTCATATTTTTCAGTGAAATGATCAACTTGTAAATTCAAATTGTCAATTGTTTTTTTTTTTTTTATTATTTTAGTCTTATATAATATTGATAATTTTATTATAATTTTACTCCTAATTATGACACAAAGTCCCATTTTTTTTTTTAATGTCCATATATTCAAGTTGCTTTATAATAATTTCTCCCCTATTAGTAAGAGTATTCGCATAGTTAATTTACATAATTGTGTAAAATTCAATAACATCAGTTGTTTGATGTTAGAGGGCCAATACCATTAATATTATTTCCAAGGATAAACTTAAGTAAGAGTGCTATATTATCTTAAACATTATCAATTTTTTACTTGTTTACACTTTTCCACATTCAAATCTGAATTTTTAACTATAAAAAAAAATTCCTCAGAAATTGTACATAATACTATATATATATATATTAAAATGTCTGTTTAAAATATATTTATATTAATTACTCAGTATGTTATTATAACCAAGTGATTATACTTTTTGTCTTCATCAATAGTATTTGTATGATTATATTTATCTCTTTTATAGTTTCTACTATTTTCATTTCATTTGTATCTAATAATCTATTTTAATGTGTACGAGTCATCAGACATATTGATTATATATTATATATTATTAGATATTTTTAAAAGAGTTGGTAGATAGTAAAAGTATTCCGGGAATACTTTGTAACATTTCTTATAGTTATTCTAAAATATATATTGTAACTGTATGGAAAATTATATAATATAAAAATTCATAGAATTTTTGCACTATATAGCAATATGAAAGTTTAATTTAACAAAGTGATTGATGGATTGCTTAAAATTATTTGGAGTAGTATACATATATAATAAAACAATATTTTCTTGGGTAAAGGTATCAACATATCTTTAAGATTTGTTTGTATATATAAGTGTTTATTGTTAATGTCAGGGTTATATTGACATTCTGATGAGATCACATCTTCTGTCATCTGGATAGTTGATGGCAGGTATATGAGGATAGATTTAAATACATGTTTATCCACATGTATATATATTTAGAACATAATATTATTTAGATTAAGGGAAGCATATAAATATATAATATAATTTCTTTATCTAAACTGTCAATTTTTATTTTTAAAGATTTATACATGGAATTTTCTTTAATTACCCATTGCTCTATCATATTTGGGGGAGGGATGTCTGAATTTATCAAACCCATTGAAATGATATCATAGTATAAGATTAGTATAAAAATATAAAGAGTGATAGAATTGAATATGATAGCACTATACCAAGTTTGGCAATGGTTGACCAGATTTGAATATGAACTTTTAAATATGGCTATGATCATTCTATTTTTACAAAAATTATAAAAATCATAGGGAAAAATAACATGCAGGCAATAGATATGAGAATGTTCTTGGGTGTTTGCAAGTTTATTTATTTTTGTCAGCTATCATAGTAATTTGAAACAGCCAAGAAATATTCTAATTTAAAGAAATGAGAGATAAGAGAGGGATGGCCTCAAAAGTTAAAGATTCCTGAATGTCATTTGTTCTTAAATGTCACATGACTTCCTGAATGATTAACTATTTTTGTTTTCTTTAGTTAATATATCATAGCACTTTTATCAAGAGAATTTGTTTGTATCATAATGTCTTACATTCAGCAAAACTTACTAATATATACATTAAAATAACATACGATCACACAGACATAATCGAGTTATTTCTTTACTCAATGCTATTATGACATTTTCCTTTATTAGACTACTGTTTACCTTTGAGCTATCATTATAAAAATTGTTAATAGTTAGTTTTTGAAAAATAGATGCAGTAAAACAGCCATAAATTGTCAAATGTCATTTTACAGCCTCCGGCTTTTGCTATATTTGTTCATTAGGTTGTACATTTTATTGGGTCAAATATTAAATGAACCATCAAACAAAATTATCATCTAATAAAAAAAAGATAAAACAAAAAATGAAGGGAAGGGAGGGAGCATATTCTAAAAGTATTTAAGAAAATTTCAACAAGTTGTATGACTTTGATTTTAAAGATAGAGGTGAATTTTGAGAAAGAATTCAAATAACTTATTTGCAGCATTTACATAAAGTGAAATAAAAATTGTAAACCAATCAAATTATGATGGTGCATATAAACAATCTCTCATTTAAAGCAATGAATAAATATTAAACACTAATTAAAGTTTGTGATTTAGTCCTAATATTGAATGCTAAAATAAATTGTATTCAGAAATGTCAAGGGATATTAAATATTATTGGTTGGCACAATACCCAAGGTTATAATCTGTGAAGATACTTGTATCATTAATAATTACTGAAAGATTTTAAATACTGTGATTTACTATTAGGAAACATGATAACATATTTGATATATGTTATTTGAATATCATATTTCTACTATAGATTTTAAATAATGAAACAATTAGTAATGTTTAGTGAATTATGCTGATAAATAAAAGAACATTATTGGAGATATATTTAGAGATAAAGAAATTAGAAAAATATGTGGGGGTGAGAAATTGCAAAGAAACCACATGTGAAATGGTTGACTGAGGTTAAAACATTTTCTGTAGCAATGTATAGAAAAAAATATGGATCAAAGAAATTGATTAACTTGGAGTAATCCTCATGATGTGTATAAATAATGATTAAAAATCATGTTAACACACTTTGATTCTTTCAGCTTTTATATTATAACAGGACCATTGAATCACAAGTATTTAATGATAAAAATAAAATCAGAATTGCATTGGGATAACCTCTAACCACTTAAACTTACAACAGATAATGCTAGAGTGATAAAACCCTGCTTTTTGGTATTATAGCAAAGTGATGGTAGGTAAAGTAGTATAAGAATGAGATGAAGACAGATAAAAAGAAACAAGATCTAATCTCAATGAAATTATAATGATGAGTTTTTGAAAAGCATAGTAAATAATAAAATGGATTGGGATATGATATGTATATACTATCTTTCAGAAGATGACATGTTGCTAAAGTATCATAAAGAACGAACTGAGTTAAAAGAATCATCTTTGTGAAATATCAGTTAAAAGTCCATCATCGAAAAAACCTAAATAGAGAGATAATATTTCAATATGTGACATGGAATTAACAGCTAACATTTTGTTCATTGGATAGATGTTACTCAGTCAATAAAAGAATCACTTCTGCTTCTCATTACGACTGTGATGAATAAATTTATAAATTTTCTCATTTAGTTTTATAAAGAAAATATATATAAAGTCTACCCAAATCATTAAAATATTTCAGATTTATATTGCTTATATCCACTTAAGATGTTCTTTAATTTGCTACTGAAAATCATGTGTGCTACAATTTCTAAAAATATCAGATATTAATATGTAAAAAAATAGAATATTATAATCAAGTAATCATTAATGATACCAGTTTGCAATTTTTATTTGGCTTCTTAAAGTTTATACTTGAAAATTAACAAAAAATTCTGATACCTAGACTGACATTATGTATATAAACAAATAAGTTTCTTAGTTATGGCAAAGTAGGATATTATTATTCATGATGAATTTTATTCAAAAGTATCATCTGTCTCTTTACAGATATCAAATATTAATATTTGTGTGCCTACACAGAGTTTATTAAATAAAGTGACTAAGAAAAATCATAGTATCATGGTAAAATTGTTATTATCTGTTAGAATAGGCACATGTTTATCAGAATCAGAACTCAAAAGGTATATAAAACCAATATGAGACCTTTTAATGGTAGATATTTGAGAAAGAAAGTGAAAACATTTTTGATAAATTCTAATACAGTCATTTCAGAATGGATGTTATAATCCATAATTCTCTAGCAAAAGATTTTGAAAATTTGGTGCAATAATGTCTTTTAAGGTTGAAATGTAATTTTTTAATATTGCTCAATATTTAATAAATGCTGCTATTTGCCTCTTTATTTGACTATTTATGTTTATTTTATTTATTATACTATCTGCAAATGAATAATGGATGAATGAATCTTAAATTGCATACCATAGCACACAAGATGCAGTCAGACCCACAGGCAAACATTGAAATTAACACAAACATAATTCTTTTTTTTATTATTTAATATTGGTATCGGAAAATATGTATTCAATATTAAGAAAACATTCTGTCTTTTGGTTTACTACCTCAAGTTATTTGAAGTTATATCATTGATTTTATATATATATATATATATTAATAATTCAAACAAATATATTTAACACAGTATTCAAAATTAAATAATATATTCTTTACCAGAAGTCACTTTCACTGACAATCTTTTTCAACTGTTAATACAAACGTACAAAAAATAAAAACTTGCATTACCCATCATTCAATCTATTCAAATTTCCCACAATTCTGTTGTCTTTATATTTGCCGATTGTTTATTCATCAAACCACCTCTATTCTAGATATCATCATTGCCTCTTTAATTTTCGTTTTTCACTACACCTCAATTTGAATAATTTTTATATCTCTATTATTAAATTTAAAACCATAATACATGTTTTATTATGATCAAATATAATTGAGAGTCATATTTCTGAAGATATATTTTCTTTCTAACTTTATATAATGTCTTAGATCATTATATTTTTTACTTTATTCCCCTATATATTTTATTCCACAACCACATATAGGATCCAAATGATTAAAAAAATATTGATCAAAACAAATATAAAAATCACCACTATTTGTCCTGTGTAGTTTAGTTTCTCAGAAGAGTGGTGAATACTTAAACTCTGCATTCATGGGCTAAGATTTGTCTCTATCACTGAACCATAAACCAATCTATTATATTTTATTACTGATTCTAAAGTTATTTTTTATTTTTGTATTGAAAACAAAGTTGTAATTGTAAATTTATTAAATGCACATTGACTACGTAAATAATATTTACTGAGGCTGTAACCTCAAGAATATGCGTGTAAAATGCGATAGTATGGACCTCTACAGGGTTCCCCTCTTTTCTTCCATAGCGTAAGCTTGTGGTTAAACACCTGTAGAGGTCCTTACTATCGCATTTTACACGCATATTCTTGAGGTTACAACCTCGGTAAATATTACTGAAATCAAAGTTATATTTTTATATAGTATTGATAATCTATATGTTTAAATAAAATCTTTAATCAAAAGCATTATTTCCTATCTGTTAATATCTTGTATTTCATAGTCCAATTTTTAAATGTATTTATTAGGGCGTTGGGTTATGATGAAATAATAATTAATGTAATGCTAAGAATGACTTAATTTGTTTATAAGTATAATTGAAAATATTTTAGATATAATAACAAATATATATTTTCTTTTTTTAATAAATAATTCAATGTTATTTAATTCAATTTTACTATTTTGAAATCTAAGAGGACGTTTATATTAATATACAAGAGAAAAGCTTAGGAATTAGCAACCAGGAGGTTAGTCAATCCAATTTTTCTTTTTAATTCAAAGTAACAAGATTCTCTCTATGGGATTATTTACAGAAATTTCTTTATATGTTTTAACACTTTTTTTTTTTAATTTATTATTGAATTTATTAATTCAAACTTTTGTTTATTTCATTTATATTAAGATTTATATATATAATAATTTCTATTAATTTTAACAATCACGCAAATGACCATTAAATATATAGAGCTGAAAATATATAATAATATTTATGAAGTAACATTCTCAAATCCCATACCATAATCATCCTTTACAAATTATATTTTTTAAAGTCATTTAAGAAACTTGTAAATAAACAACCTCTCCGATCGATCTAGAAAAAATGAATTGATTTTTATGTGATCTTTAAATTCTTATATAAACAATAAAGAATTAGAATATTGTAATGACTTCTCATTTAAAAAATAAAATGTGATCAATGTGCAAAAGATAAATGATCTCCAATATTTGTATTTTATGCTGAACCAGCACTCAACAGTGGGTCCAGATCACTATTTTCCACAAATATATACAATCACTGCTCAGTTTATATTAAGATAGCAATTCTTCAAACTTTAATAAAGAAGCTTCAATCTTCTCCACCCTCCAATTCTTCAGCCAGCCATATCATTGAGAATCTGAGGGTGGAACATTCAAAGCCCTTGATCTGCTGTCTTAATATAAACTGAGCACTGATTGTATATATGTGTGGTAGATGGTGATCTGGGCCAAATGAAGAGTGCTGGTCCACTACAAAATATGTATATTGGAGATCATTTATCTTTTTGCATGTATGCGGTCATGTATATCAGTTACATAAGATAGAGTGGATAACTGTAGGAAGCTTGAAAGTCTGAGTTCAAGTTCTTTCTAATTACATTAAGTTTAGCATAGAAAATGTACATCTATTTAAATATTACATGTTCATCCTGTATTCTGCCCATCCTTCTTTTGTATATTTAAATAGTCATATTAAGGTCCTATATTTAGGTGTCAAAATGGCTTAAAATTAACATGGGTTTGACAATAATATTGGCGTCAACAAGGTCTTTGAGTATTTCATCCTCAGATTTTCAATGATATGGCTGCTGAAGAGTTGGAGGATGGAGAATATTGAAGCTTGTCCATTAAAGTTTGAAGATTTATTATCTTTATATAAACTGAGCACTGGTTGTGTATATGTATGGGAGATGGTGATATGGACCAACTGTTGAGTGCTAGTTCTGCACAAAATATGTATATTGGAGATCATTTATCTTTTTTGCATGTATGTGATCATGTGTATCAGTTGCATAAGATCGAGTGATAGCTATAGGAAGCTTGAAAGTCTGAGTTTAAGTCCTTTCTAATTACATTAAGTTTAATGTAGAAAATATACATGTATTTAAATATTATATATATATATATATAATGACCAAATGAGTTAGTGAGCTATCAAAATAATTGATTATGAATAAAACTTTTTTTTATTAAAAAATTTGTTGAATCTTCTTTTAAATTATTATTTATTTAAAAATTCTTTTAACATATATAATAAATATGAAATTTCAATTTTATTATATATGTGTATGTTTGTAATAATAATGTAACGAGTTAGTGAACTATGGAAATAATTAATTATCAATAATGGATTCCTTTCTTTACTAAAATATTTGTTGATTCTTTTTTTAGTTTAGTATTATTTATTTGAGAACTCTTTCAACATTTTCATGTCATTATTAAAAGTTTTATATTTAATGAGGGGGATTTATAATTGAATTTTATCTATATAGAGTGTTAATTAATATTCCAAAATTTGCTAATTTTAATATTACTGCAATGTTGGTTTATTTCGTATTCTGAATTCATTATGATCCATGTCTTTTACTTCCATTTTACTATCTTCTCTTTCTTCACAAAATGCACTGACGGCAACTGGTCAAAATGCACAGGCATTAAAAGTTAATTATAAAAGAGATTAGATTTAATTCTGATGTATAAATAACTGCTTTAGTTCACTCAGGCATCTAAATCTATCCTTATCTTTCTAAAATGGCAATTGATTCCTGAATACATTAATTTTATAGATCACATTAATCCATTCAGATACATCTATTCTGTCTTTAGTATTATTAACATTATTTAAGTTATTCTTCAATAATTCAAAAGGCAAAATAAATATATCTGAAAGGGTTAGTTTAAATGTTCTCGAATTCATTTTTTATTTGAATATATTGAAGAGATAAAACCAATTTAAGTGACAGGATGAACTGATATAGACATTTATACAATAGAGCTAAATCTAATCCCTATTATAATTGAGTTTTCTTCAACCATGAGATGAATATTAGCCATACATTTTCCCAGATGATATCAGCTTAATTTGTAAAGGGAACTAAAAGTGAAATAAAAGAGTTGTGGTTCATTATGAATTTAAAATACAAAATAAACCAATACATCAAAATTATAAAATTTTGGAATATTACCTAAATAACACTCAAAACAATTAAAATTTGATTATTAAGCCTCCTTATTAAATGTAAAACTTTTGACAAAGATATGAAAATTTTGAAAGAGTTCTCAAGTAAATGATAATAATCTGAAAGAAAAATCAGTATCTTTTAGTAAAAAATGTAGTAAATACTTTATTCATAATCAATTATTTCCATAATTCAATGATCTGTTAGTTCTGTATTACATATATAGATAACATGGAGTTGCAATTTATTATGCATATATATATATATAAACAAAAAAAAAAGACTTACAAATCCAAGAAATAATATTATATTTTAACCAGAGAACTGGTTTTCATCAGAAAGAAAAAAAATACACAGTAAAATGGCAATAATCAAAAATATAACTTTGCATATATTTGTGAGTATATCTGGCTAAGTGTGACATTCTTTTTTATTTATTATATGTTTGACTTAATGCTCTTTTAGTGTCAAGCACCATAATTATAACTATATTATTTCATTCAGTTTGCTGCTTTATATTGTTTATTTATTCTTAATATGTAAATGACCTAATTTACATATTTCATTGGATTGATAATTGGATGCTATTAGCTCTTTAGTTTATAACATTATTATTATTTGCAATGTACCAAGCCTTATTTATTTTTCTCTTTCTGTCATAACATTCCAAATCCACTAATTTGAGGTTTTGTGGATTAGAACTGTATTTTTTTGTGTGTGATCTAAGAACACAAACATATATTCTGAGTCTTTTTAGCCCATTTGTATAAGTACTTGGCAGCACAATTCTTGTGGTAATATTAGTCTGCAATTCTCCATAATACATAAATGTGCATCCTAGATCATTTGATGACAGAAATAGAAAATAAAGAAGGCATGGTACATCAAAAATAACAACAACATTATAAACAAAAGAGCAAATAGCATCCAATTATTAAATTAGTGAAATATGTGTTAAATATTAAGAATAGTAAATAAACATTACAAAAGCAGCAAATTTAATGAAATAATACAGGTATGATTATGATTCTCAGCACCAAAAGTGCACTGAGCCAAATATATAACAAATAGAGAAGAATAATACACTTTGCCATCATACTAATATGTGAATGCAAAGTTATTAGAGATAAACAATGAAATAGAAATAAAATGTTATGTATATACAGTACAGTTATTTTAAAATGTCTTTGTGGTGACCCTAGAATAATCTTTCTACTCATTTGAAAACTAATGTTATTTTACCAAACATTGAATTTTTTAATTAAGTTAAATATTCAATACCACATAAATAATTCTGAGAATTAAAGTGATTTATATTGCATTTTTTACACATGAAAATCTTTGATCTCAACACATATATATTACACAAATTTACTTTATCAGTGCTGTATTTTTAGTGACAATTGCTTTTCTAAAAATATATAAATGACAATATTTACTTTACCTTAATACTATTGAATTATTGGTCTGAGATTAAGAGTGTAATCAGCCGAAAAAATTGTAATCCTGACTGCTTATATCTCATTTAGCATTTCATTAGTTTTTTGAAATGATATGTGGTTAAATGGTGCCTTTTTATATTATTTATGTAAATTCTTTATATTTAATTTACAAAGATTTAGGATGTTTTTTAGTAGCTTAAAATAGAATACCCAAGACTACGACTGCCTAGTTTTACTAAAGAATTAGTATTAGATTTTATATTGAAAATCAACAATTGATAATATATATTTATCTATATTCTTTCTTGTGAATGTTAATTCACCAAATTCATGATCTATGCTAGAGTTCAAATCCATCATTTTTACTTTAATATATTAGCAGTAAGTCATATTTAAAACCAACTCACCATGATAATTTTTCCATTAATTAATGAAAATTGTTACTTTGCAAAATCACAATATTAAATATTTTACATAAAATAGGGATAATTAAAGACCCATTTTGCATTATTTAATATTTATGTTAGATATTAATTTATATACATATTATAAACTTGTTAATTCAATTTGTAATAAAACGATAGAAGTACTCTGTCATTTGTAGTACTAAATTTAGTACATTTGAACTCATCTTAAGCATTACTAATTATAACATAAAATAAATAATTTAAGTTCTTCTAATATGCTTTAACAGAAGCTGATCATCATCTTTGTCAACTGTGATGAAGTTTTAAACAGACAGTCTCTTCAATAGCATTGTCATAGAAAATTCATTTATAACTAAATAACTGATTAATAAAAAACCTACTATTGTTAAGTTAATGCAGAGAATATTTGTTTTAATCTCTAGTAAAACTGATAACATTGGCAAAACATGTGAAGTTACAATAACAGTTAATTGAAATAAATCGAGATACTGTCATATCTCTAGCGCTCATTATAATACTTAACCCACATCCAATCAGATGTCACAGATAGCTGTCCAAATGACATCCAAACCTAAACACACAACAAAGATTTTAGGAGAAAAATATTAAATATTATTTAATAACAGTTAATGATATTCTAAATGTACTATATTTTCTTTAAATTTGGCATTACATAGATAATAAGTGTATTTGTATTGTTCATTTCAGGTAGTCTCAGTGCGTTGATAAAAATTATATATGTATATATTATTAAAAAGATGTCTTAACAATAGTTTAAAATTGTTGATTATTATTGATATTGGGGTTGTCTAAATGTTGATTGGTTTTTAGTGATATATATATAATGATGGCTTCATTTCCCATGTTCATCATGTGAAATTCAAGTTTAAATTGGAAAAAAAATGTTTATGTTAAATAAAATATTTCCAACCAAAACGATGCCTATTCACAATTGATATTGGTTAATGGATAAGTATGTAGTTAGTTTTAATTGAAAATATTTAAACTTGTCAGATTTTAAATCTACTAACTTTGTCTTTCCTTTAGAATAATTAACAAGAGCTGGAAGAAGTCAATGCAACATGAATGAGACACTATTTCCTTAGCCTTGATAGTTAATAATCACCTGAAATATATCAAACTGTTAATACATATATAAATTGACTTATTACATGATGATAGCATTTTTATTTGACTTACCTATGACATAACTTCAAATCTAAATAGGTAAAATTGAACAGTTTTTCATGTTTTAATCAATTATGATTTATTCTTCACGTAGCTACTCTTTAGTCAATCCAAATAATGATCCCATACTTAATAGTAAATACTTATTTAGCAATTTATAGCAAAAAAAAATTGATTTTTTTTTTTTTTTTGTCATCAATTAGCAAATGGCTAACCTGATAAATAATGCTTTGAACTTCACTATTTGTCTATGGGAGGCTTTTAAAAACATTTTCTCTAAAGCAAGTTATTTAAAATATGTTGCATATATATAGACAAACAGGCAGATAGATAGATGGATGAATGGATAAATAGATAGACAAATAGATTAATAGACAATTTATATTTACAAAATATGTGCTGGGCTATGTACATATATATATATGAAGTCTGTCATGATAAATTTATTCAACTTATCCATAATCTGACTTGTTATCTAGGTCAAATTGGATATTTATTAAAATAATTAATGTTTCTATGCAACAGAATTTCATCTAAAATTAGGTGTTCAATATTGAACATAACAGCAAATAAAGATTTATATAGAAGATAAAAAGGAAAAGTATAGAGTTGGTTAATAATATTCTAGTAAGTATCCCACACCCACATTCCTTATACCTCTATGGAGAGATGCTAGAGAGATCTTTGCTTTACAATGACTAGATCATTTATGTTTTAAACATTATATAATTTTTATTGCTTGCCAGGCTTAACTTTTTTCCCCCTCAGCATCTTATGAGATCGGTATATTTAAAACTAAATAATAAAATACTCAGTCTCTTACATCATTAAGCTCTTCTAGCCAAGGTTGAATACTTTATTATTGTTTCATTTATTGTTTTACCCGTTATGTTAGCATCTTAAAAGCCATATACCTTTGTATTATTACATATTATAATCTTAGAAATATGTTATATAATTGGTAAGCAAGGGCAAACCATATTAAATGATAATCAAATGTTATCGTAGGGTCATAGTATCCTACTATCTACATTTTTAGAAATATTTTCAGATAACGTATCCTGAAGGTATACAAGCTTTATATTAAACTAATTTATAAATTTCATTAATGGCTTAAATTATTAATTTTTTTTTCTTTCTAAGATATTAATAAGAATATTTAAGGATTTAAGATTCCCAAAAAATATTCTGTTTCGAATACTTATAATTTAATTTGAAATATTTTAGTAATAATGTTTTTAAAGCGATCTAGTGTTTTATTAAAGTAATAAAACACACGAAAGCGCTCTGCTAATATAACATTTTTCGATATATATTAGCTTCATTATCTGTGCATACAGCATATATATAATAATAATAATTGTAGTAGTAGTAGGAGGAGGAGGAGGAGTTAGTAGTAGTAGTAGTAGTAGTAGTAGTAGTAGTAGTAGTAGTAGTAGTAGTAGTAGTAGTAGTAGTAGTAGTAGTAGTAGTAAATATACTGCAGAAACAATTGAATAATAGCTCTAAGTAAAAAATGATGAACAATAGACTGCATCAAAACGTTTTAAATCATTGGTCAGCGTAAAACTGTAAATTCATATCTCTTACAAAATTTAAGATGCCTGAATAAAAACAAGCCACCTCTTGCATTTTAACTGACAACTTTGATTGGGGGGGAGGGTAATTGTTATAATTTATAACCTCCAGATATTGATCTAAGGTTGAATATGGATATTTTTAATAATAAAACCATTATTGTAAATACTATTATTCAGTAATTTACATTTATACTATGTCCATGATGCAGACATTTTAATTCATTCTAAGTTTAAGTAGGATTTTTTTTTTCTAGGCAACCAACTTTTAGACAAACTTATTAACCATCCAAGTATTGGTCAGTAAATAAAAATCTTGCTATTCTTAACTAAATAGTAAAACTAAAGAAAAACTCTCACCATCTAATTGGTAACATGCCTGGTGTTAAAGAAGACTTTTATATTAATAAAATGACATTTTTTCTAAGCATTTACTTAAACTCACAATACAATTGATATTTTGTACATTGATAAGGATACTTCTCTGTCATATTAGAATTTAATTCAGATATGTGGATCATTTCCAATACTTTTCAGTGAATGAGACCAATAATCCAAAACTGGTCTTGGGATTTACATGTGCCACTACAATCTAGTATCAATTGATTTTTCAAGTTTATAATATATGGCTCTACAGTACAGTAAATAGATCAAAGAATTGCTAATGCATGTTATAAAAGTAAACAGAAAAATCATGTGATGAGTTGTTTGGTACATCTTTCTAATGTGAAAAGTATATTAATTCATATAAAAGCTTTATGCTAAGAGTTTTGCAGTAATGTTGTTGTCAATAAATTAGCTACTGTGTTTATGTTCTAAAGTTCAAGAATAGATTTAGAGATTTTTTTTTTAAAACAAAGCTTTTTTTATAACTATTTCATAATCAATTAAACTATCCAATAAATATGTTGCTCAGTTAAATATTGTTATCAATCTCTTTTTAGTTAGTTAATGAAACAAGAAAAAAACAGTTATTTTGACTAATTATCAGTAAATTAATTTAGCTTCTCCTTTGCTGTTCCTCTGTTGAAAAGATGTTAAAGAGGTTTTTGTCCACACTGGGTTATTAAATTTTTTTTATCTTTATACATATGCAAAATAAATATTATCTTCCCTAAAGCATGTTAGATAAACAAATAATGAATACTGTGACAAGTGCTAACAGTTGATCATCATTGGTGGCAATTGCCAATCTTAAGAACTTATTTTATTAAATGTATTAATTGAATAATACTGACATCTCTCTTTAACTTTTTTTAGTGAACTTATGCTTTCACATGATTACCATTTCCTATACTTACACAATCTGTTAACACAGTAGCAGTTTTTTCCATACAATATTGCAACCTAAGACAAGCCATAGTAATCAATAGATGGTAGAAGATTAGTGCATCAAAATCCCTAATGCAATGTCCCTATACTAATTTTAGCTTGTGGTTTTCATCAGTGAGGAGTCTTGGATCTGAGCCTATATAAGAAAAGCAGCTTGGATGGAAAATATTATTGTGTTTTCAGTTTGGTCTCCTCACTTTATAGTTAACTAAAAATATAAAAGATGATTGCTAAAAGGATATATTAAATCCTAAGATCTAGGTGCAGTGTGCTCAGATCCAAGTCTCCCCACCATAGAAAGCTATAAGTTAGAAACTAGTCTGGGGATATTGGAAGAGTTATGCACTAGATAGAGATTTTGATACACTAATCTTCTAGCATTCATTGAGGCTATGGCTTGCACTAGATGGCAATATTGCATGGAGAAAGTTACTACTATATAAACCTATACCTTCATGTTCGGTTTAGCATTCATTACCATCCATATTTACTTATAAATGAGTTAATTAAAATATATTATTCTGTCCAAGTGACAAGGAAGTTTAGATTCAAATCTTAGATTGTTTGAACATTTCATGCTATTTCTTTAAATAATAAGATGAAAGTGAAAAAATTGACAATAATAATAATAAGTATTCTCTATCAGAATAAATCCAATTAGATAAAAACCAATCATGAAGATATGATTTTATTTGCTAGCATTGTTAACATTTAGAACTACCTCATTAAGTATTAGTGGATCCTTTGATGTTTTGCATGGTTATTATAGTGCAACATTGATAGACTCAAAGGTAACATTTCATCAATCACAGTTTGGTTCTGTCCATTAATTCCAGTACTTGAATATTATTCAATTTCCTAGGCAATATAACATATATTATTTTACATTATTGTGTATATTATTATCTCTGATTAAAGACACAATTAGAGTTTTACAGCCAAATGATAACATTTGATAATCATCAATAGTAGTTTGCTATATTTTTAAAAGAATTTATTTTAGGTCAATTTTAAAGCTACATAGTAAACATTAATGAAGCTTTTATATCATTAAGATAAATTATTAAACTAACAAGATTAAACAGATTAAATATAAAAATGGTCAAGAACAATTTTTTTTAATGGCCTGGTAGGTCATATATGACATTTGTGCATCCAAATTACTGATTCAGCATTTAATATTTCCATTCAATTGATTCTCAGCTGGTAATCGATTCTGGAACTGTCATTTTCAAATCCATCTCTCCACACGTACACTAAACCACACAGAACATCAATACTAATAATAACTATAATATTATTATACCTATTAATATGTATTGGTAAAAGTATGTGTGTATCTGTTTATGTGCTCAGCGAATTTATGCTAGCTATTAAACGGGAAAATATTCGGGTTTATTTTTTGCTTTAATTTCGAATATTTCTTTAGATTAAAATTCTTTACATGTCTGACATTCTTATCTCATAAAAAGGTAATTTTAATATCAGCTTTAAAAATATATTTGTTTAATAATACCTGTTTTAACTACACACCTGTCAAAGTTATGAGATTATAACCAAAAAAGAAGGCATCATTCAATTATCAACAAAAGAAATGCCAAGCATTCTTTTTATTATTATTCTTAAGAATATAAATATATTTATCCATCAAATCGTGTCACAATAACAATAAAACATAAATGAAGAATTATGAAAAATTTGATTGTCACCTGATCCAACACCTGATATTAGATAAAGTATTAGAAACATAATTTTCAATGTATTTATATTATAAAATGCTACTTTAATTTTTTTTAACTTTTTCCATAAATTATTTGACTTTTAAATGAAGTAATTAATAGATTTATTGATGATCTATTTGAATCATACCCCAAATTTGGATCGATGCAACTAATTTTGATTATTTTAATATCGTTATCATATGTATGCAGATAAAACAAATAATAGATCAGATTTTTGTTCATTTTTATTATCCGAAGGTGTGTGCGTATGCGCAGCAATTAATTTTAGATATATTTTTATATTTATATTTTTGATTTTGTATCATATTTTTCCTGATTAAATGATTGTTTTACTTTCAAAATCAAATTTATTCACATTTAGGTCAATTACAATACATTGATATTTTTAAATTTATGACTATGTTTCAAAGCAACTTTATTAAATCACTAAAGTATGATCCACCTGTGCAGGGGCCACATTCTGTCACCTGCAGCAGTGGGCCATAGAGGCTGCAATGATACATTTATATTCTACAACTGGGTGATGGCTCAAAGCCATACAACCACCTTGTCCAATAGATTAGTTATTACAGGTATCTGAAAAAGAAAAATACGTTCAGAGTATAAACATTTAAAAAAAACACCAAAAAAAAGGGACATGAATTATCACAGATCAAATGTCAGTCAATCAAGGGGATCTATAACCATTTGAGGCAATGTCTATGCAGGACAATTGACTCTCAACCTGCCTGGCATGTCCCCAGGCATCCCCCCCAGACCCCATCTATGACCCATCAGCCAGAACTCAGTTTAGCAAAAACTCAGACCCACTTCTAGGACAAGGTTAAACCACCGGCCCCTGCCATAAGTGGGTTGCAATTTATCTGGGTGTAACATTGGTTCAGCATGTCTGGAACACTGACTGAATCAGGGAGGACCATGAGAACCTTGCCAGATCATGCCCAAACCTGGGTGTGGCAATGATCGCTGACTGATCCCACCAATCAACAAACCCTTTATGGCCATCACCTCCACCCTTGAGACTGAGAATTCAAGCAAAACCCAAAAGGAAAAAAACAATTAGACTCATGGTCTTATTAAGTCCTCAGGGTTCATGATCCAGTTCATATTATATAACTTTGTTCTGAACTAGATTGTGACAAAATTTCAATTGTGATTCTGCTTTACTAATCCTATTGAGCTCTTCTAATCCAAGTTGAGTTCTAATTCTTGATTTTTAAAGTTTCAATTTGTATTTAGTCTTTGGCTCTTTCTTAATAATTTAAAGCTAAAGGGATTGAATAATTAACTGCTTATGTTTCTGTCTAGGCCCATACCATCCTATAAACCCATTTTTATTTCTAAATCATTGTTTTTTATCTTCTAATTCACTTAGTCATAATTCTAAGTCAATTTGAAAATTTTTTATTTTTTGCGGCATCCCAATCGCACAAGGAGTGGCACAATAACTTTTGATCTAATCATCATAAATTTTAATTTTTATGCAGGGAGATAACTTAAATCATAATCCATAATGTTTAATTCTTAATTTGAGATCGAATTAATATTTAAAATAATTTTCTTTCCTGCAAAGTTTTGCCATTTTCGCCACTTCCGCTTTGACATCATGATATCGTTATTTTTTCTTTATGGACAATTTAACATTTGAAAAGCATTTTTCCATGGTTTTGATTAATCTTTACATCTGACATGTTTCTTCAACTGTTTTCCATCCTCCCTGACTGGTTTGTAGTTGTTGAAAGCAGTTTTATTTCTTGGTATCAAGAGTTACATTTGAATTCTCAGGAATATCATTGCTGAACATTTTTTCTTCACTTTTATTTTTACAGGTATTAATTTTCTAATTGTTTTAAATTAGTTCCATCACCAAAATTAGGATTTTTGTTATCATTTCCTATTTTGAGTTATTAGATTACATTTTTAATTCGTTTTCTCAGTTTTAATCTTGTTTTAATGATTCTAGTAATTTCTTATATTAGCTTTCGCTTGATTATTGGTGGCCATTTGCATAGAATAAAATGATTGATAAGTTGAGTTATTTTGACTTAAACCTGACTTAAAATTTCTTGAAAAGGTGTAAAAGGTTAAAACAAGTAACCACTTATGCTTTATCATGCATCTTCTTACCAACTCCTGTCTTGAATATGTGAATCCTCCCATTCTTGTGGAGCCAGTGAACAGCGAATTGTTTTGTGTGCTAATTTTGATTTAGGAAATCAGATTGAAACCAATTATTCCTAATTACATATATTTCAAATAAAGCTATGGTAAATGAATGAATGAATATAGAATCAATTCATTGAACTAGACCTGACATTTTTTACATAATTATATTTCTATTTAAAGTGCAGTTAAAATAATAGATATCACTTAAAAATAAATGGATTACATCTTAAAATTTTGTTTGTATTATTTTTAAAAATGTTTGCTTAATAAGTTGTGAAAAATAAAAACCTATGTAAACTCAATCATGGACTGTCTAAATGATCTGCTTTGTAATCCAAAGGGTCTTCTGGTAAAAATCTGTGACATTTAGTAAATAAATCATCATCACTGGTAATTTTCTATTGCAGTGTGATGCACATAGTATTTCATATTGTAATACACAATAAGATATTTGTTTCAGAGAAGTATATTTTTAAAGAATTGCATTTCTTAAATGATCGAGTAGATTTAATTAGTGATCAATTTACATTTGAAATTGTCTTTCTATAATACTATGTAAATATTAAATTAGAAGTCTAGTATACCATTTCTGTGATTGTATTTTGTAAAAAAAAATGTTTAAAGTACTCATATATTATGCTCAATCAAAAATACTTGATCATCATCATTGGTAGTTTGCCATTATTGATTATAGTCTTAATGTAAATTATTTTAATAATTCAATTTTAAAACTACATTACAAACTTTTAAAAGCTCTTCATAATCATCAACATGTATAGTTCATGTTTTTAATATCGGATTTAAATTTATCCAAAGCTGTCAGAAGTATAACTAATGAAGATCTTTATGAAATCAAGTTTATGAAATTTGAATGTATTTTAATTCAATAGGTTTTATGTCATTCCTTATTTGTTTGTAATTCAATAATTAGAGAAAATCCACTGTATAGGAAAGATTAAAAAATTGTAACTATTTTACTGATTTGCATGGCTTTCAACCAGGCTGATCATATTCGTATCACAAAGACAGATAA
Organism: Epiperipatus broadwayi; assembly: GCA_028023455.1. Lineage (NCBI taxonomy): Eukaryota > Metazoa > Onychophora > Udeonychophora > Euonychophora > Peripatidae > Epiperipatus > Epiperipatus broadwayi. The sequence goes on along the minus strand of JAQFVV010006263.1, from coordinate 5,036,779 downwards.
GCAGAAGAATGAATGTTTAGATTAATTAATATGCAAGTTTTAAAATTTATATATACCATTTGCATGATAGAGTAATGCATGAATCTCTTATTTGTCATGTGTATGTTGTTTGTGATAAACTTTGCCTCTTTGTATTTGCTCTTTTGATCATAGCACTCAGTGCAAACTACTATCAGACCCTAACATAAAGTCAGTATTTTTAGAGCATGAGATCGATTGGGACCACAATTTCAATCCACTTAACATTAAAGTGGTTTGCACTGAGTGCAATGATCAAAACAGAAAATACAAAGATGGCTTGGTTTGTTGCAAACAATGCCCACGCTATAATAAAAGAGATTCGTGTGTTGCACTATCGCACAAGTGGTATATGTAAATTTACAAACTTGCACGTTAATTAATCCAAATGTTACTTTATAATCATTTCACTACAATCTTACTAAAATTTATTTTTGTAAAACCTCTGATATTTTAAAAATTAAGTCCTGCTTCTGAAGAACCTACTATGAGTTGTCGCATAGTTGTTTGTTTTTAAAACATTCAAAATAAATTATTAATTTTAAATTCATTAATAGCAACAACTATAAATAAAACTATTGTTTATGTAAAATAATATTAATACAGACAGAATACCATTGTTTCAAATCTTTTTCTTTTCGTTTTATCAGATTAAAATTATATGGATTTCAGATGAAGTATTTATAAACACAAAAAAGGAAATGTGTTTTAAAAGTATTTCTGTATTTGTTTCCTTAAAAAGATTATTAACTAAAAAGTTTAATTTAAATTTATTTTTTATCTTTGATTGAGACAAATTTTGCTTCTTCGATTATGAATTTTCAAAGCATTTTAAAACAAGATAAAAACGATAAAATCAAAATAGTGCACTATGATAACTCTGAAGTTATTAAACAAAATTAAACATAAATTACTAGTAAACATTATTTTAAAAGATTTTTAATTAAAAATAATAATTTTAAATTCGTTTTTATTTACTTGAGTCAAATGTTGAAAAAAATTAATCTTAATTTACTGATGAATATTTAAAAAAATTTTAGAGAAAAAAATTCATTACTTAAAATAACTTGATTATAAAGAATTTTTTAATTATTTCAAAAAATATGATAGTGAAAGTTATGCCTACAGGCTGATCCAAATGTATTGACTTATTTCATCCTTATAGTTTTTTCTGCTGATTTGAGGATAAACTTTTAGAATAGAATAAAAAATCTATAAACCTTTGTGCATGTTTACTATTTCATAATGGTTGGCATAAAAGTGCCTGTTTATTTTACTGTCTTTTCACATTTGATTTTAGAATAAACTGTTAGTAAGTAATTTTAAATATTTTACTTTTATGTGCCCTAGACACTTGAAAATCAATATATATCTTATTTCAAATATGATATGCTCCCTAATTTAAGGTACAATAGGATTTTAAGCCTAAAAATTGAAAAAAAATTTACCCTTGATCATAAGATGCATATATGTACTTAATTATATCAGTATCAACTCCATCCTGCAAATTTTTGAGTAGACTCTAGTGAATAATATTTTTACTATGACACCATGTTGATTTTTTTTTATACAATTAAATCTTTTTTACATATATTACAAAATTACTTTACAAATTATATTAAAAATATTTAAGCCTTCTAACAATTAAAATAAAAATAGTGTTAAATTAATATTTTAAAATTGTAAAAATAAGTACCTCACTGAAAATCTTACCATTAACAAAGGAACACATCGTATTGGATTTACAATACCTATTCAAAAAGTTAAAAAAATGAAATATTAGATATTAGAATTTAATGTTATTAAAAAATGATATATTTACAATTAATTATCATTAAAAAAACAAAAAAAGTTTTGAAAGTTAATAAATTATTAATTGTTATTAAAATATTTCACTTATAGTTTTCTTTTTAGCTCTAATGGCTGTTTTTGTGGTAATTTTCAGTTCTTGTAACTTACTTCATATACTTTCTAAGAGCTATATTTTTAAAAATAAAATATTTTCAAAGACACACACACACCCTAATGATGTAGTTTTTGGTTTAATAATAAGTCTTTTACAAAAATATTAACAATTATTGAAAATCATGTTTTTGTGGCATTTAACCACAGGGGAAAAGAATCTAAAGCATCAGACCAATCACAAATTGCCACCTCCTTTATAGCTTTGCAGATGTGATGTGATGCACTGTGACTTCTTCTTATATCGACTCAGGAATCTCTCAGAAACTATGTCCAGAGAAACCTGTTACCACTTTACCTTCTTTTTACATTCCCCACCCTAAGTTCCTTCATATCCTGCTCCATCACATTTCCACAACATAATTTTTGTCAACTCCATAGCCTTCATATCTAAATCCACTTTATCTGTTCCCAAATCCAGCATAAAAACCATTAACCCACTTTCTGTTTAATCACTTTGTTTATATTTAGTCTTCCATAACTTCATTATTTGTGGCCTTTCTGCTTTCAAGCATTTACATTGCATCAATAGATGCCTAATATTTTCTATGCCTTTCTTACACAACTTGCAGACTAAATCACCCATATTTTTTCTATTTACATGTATATTTTCTTGTTGCTAAAGATCCTGTATGAGTAAACTACTTTCTTTGCTGTTATCATAAATTAACTTGCACCCAATGTTCCATTTACTTCTATATATATTTAAACTCTTTTTACTCTCCATACTAGTTCTCCATCTCTCCAACCCCCTATTCTTTATTAATGCATCTATTCTTTTATCCCATTTTTTACCACTACCCTTAACAATCCTCCTAACACAATCATCTCACATTTTGTACAAGTATACTGATATAAATTTTTTATCCATATCTTCTGCATACTGCATTACCTTTCTCACCCATCTTGTTGCCTACTCTTTACTCATAACCCAATTAAATACTATTTTGGCTATTCTTTTATTATCCATAGACTGCAATCTACCAAACATTTTAATTTTGATTTTTTCATCTCTTGTATAAAAACTTGACCATCCCATATCTCCTTGAATTGCTTCCTTTGCTGTCCACATACCTGCATCAAATGCATTTCTTCCTACTTCCCTTTGTACTTTTTCTAAGTAATCTAATACCCCTTTACTAACACATAGCACATCATCGCCATATGTTAACTCTGCTACTGCCACTCCTTCCATAGAATTCTAGCTACATCATATTTATTATATGAAAACACTTAATTTCTTTATCAATTCTTTTCTTTTCTTTGTTTTATTTGAACAAAAGGTCCATATACTGTTGACATATCTTGGAAATTTTTTTAAATTAATACATTAAAAATTGAAGCTTCATAGAAAAAATGGCTGTAGCTTGTTGCACACCATAATTTAACATATATAATGCTTTAAAACAATGTAGAAAAGAGTGATCATAGTGCCATCATGCTGCCTAAAATGTCAAATATGATAGTGCTATCACAGCTCACTTTTGTGAAGTAGTTAAATAGTAAAGTAATATAAATATAATAAACTCACCTAATTTATTGTGAATCTTCAGATATATGGTACTTCACTTTCTACATCTTTCTTTCAGAACTTGCATTCTTATCTTTACTATTTCATCAGAGTACATCATCTTCAGGCCATTTAAATTGCAGCCAAACATAATTTCTTTGTCAATTTGCTTTCATGTAAAAGTACATTTTTCTATTAAAATCTAAATCATTCTTCTAAAATAATTTATATTTTTACAAATATTTTCTGAAAAAAATAAATGTGTAAAAAAAATTGTAAAACATATTTTCATTTTGAAAGTCAAAACAAAGATATTAGACATATCCGGTAATGTTTTCTCAATAAAATTATGATAGAATCAGCAAAATAGCATTAAAATATTCTAACACATATGTCTTCACTTTAAAAATCAAAATGAAGATATTGGACTTTCAAATTTTTGACAGGCACTCTCTTGTGAGAGTAAAAGAAACAACCAATCAGCAGTTTGGAAGGCAGGCTCTTATTTTACTGTTATATTGATTTGTTAGTTATAAAAAATTCTAAAGGTTATTCAGCAGAGTTTTCTTGATAAAATGATGGTAAAATTGATAAAATAATATTAGAAGTAATGGTGTGAGAAAGGGTTAAAGGTGTTTATGAAATTAATATCAAAAATATTGATTAAAAAAGAGTTAAAATGCTATTTTACACAGGTAATGATTGTAATACTATGTGCATATATAGTGTAAAGCAATGATCCATAGAAATAAGATGTTAAAAAAATTTGTTTTGAATTTAAGATACAATCCTCTTCTATAGGTTTAAAATTTGGAGAAAAAATGTTTTATATTCAAAGTAACGCAGTATTACAGATATTCACGTAGTATTCACATAAACATGCTTTGACTTAATTTTTTAACAATTCAACTTTTTTATAAATGAGTGCATTATACAAATTACAATCTTTGTATACAGTATAAAGTATTTTATTACATTTCAATGGCTGGCTTAAAATTTTATAAAATAATTAAAATTTGAAGATTGCAATATAATGATTATTAGAAATATAAATAAAAGTAAGCAATAAATGTGATAAATAAATATTTCAAATATTTTACATTTGAACCACACAACACTGCAATCTTTTTACATGTTACCTGAATGGAAAAAGATGTGCATTATTATTTATTTACTTATAAATAAATAATGTATCTTTATTTATTAATAAATAAATCATTTCATTATGCATTCCCAGTTTTTCAAAATGCTCTTGACGTCAATCACTTTTAATTTATTTATATTTCAATCTGTGATAGCTATTTCAGAATTGGGCACATATTTATAATATATATATATGTGTTTTATAGTTGACAGATGATGTTCAAAGTAACCAAAAGCAAGTGCAATCACACAACATACTGCTTAAAAATAAAATAGATCACATGAATTTATTTATATAAGATGCTTGGCCATTATTCTGATATGTTTTATAGGACTTCAGACTTAACAAGATTACATTGTTATTAAAATATACATAGTATGAGAGGTCATTCCACTTATTTTACATTAGATAGCTGTTAAATCTTCTGACTAGTTCTTTTTACTGAACATGTGTTTTTACTTTTCAGTATTAGTCATTCATTCTAATTATATGTTGCAATATTTCCATCATTTCGAATTAATTGTTAAATATCTTTAAAAAAAATAAAATTTTATTTAAACTTCTCAAATATATTAAACTATTAATCATTGACACAAGTTATTATATAATACATTGTTTTGATCATATATTCGCTTCTCTTCTTCGGGTATCATTATCCTGATCTGTGATACGTAAAGAATAAAAAATAATATGACTCAAAACATTGTGATATTTATTAACCTGGATGCAATTGAATGTATTGGAAAAATTCTATAAAGTTTGAATTTTTCTAAGACATTTAAGAAAAAAGTTTGGATGATGGAAATAGTCAACATATAAGTAAAATGATATCATCTCAAACTTTTAGATAAATATTAGATAAGCATGTTATATTTTCTACAACTTTTTTTATTTACATCATCTTTTGCAACATTTAGTGTCATTTTCATAATTAACTTTGGCTTTAGTTTTAGTCAATAGATGGAAACTCTTATACTAATAAAAAATTAATACATCCTTTTTTCTGCTGATATTAAAGCAATTATAACAGAACAATTTTCAAATTAAACCTTATAATTTTTAGATAAATTGTATTGTATCAAGTAAATACATTTTTTATTTCTAGAATAATATTTATTATGCAATATTTTTTAATTAAATAATTTTAAATTATATATTAAAGTTGTTTTAATATTTGAAAACATAATTTGAGATGTCCATAAATATGACATATTTATTTTGAATCAATATTCATAAAAATAACATTTAAAATGCTTTAAAAATATTTATCACTTTGTATTTTTATTTTGGAAGATATAATGTAAATATGATATATATAATAAAAATATGATGTATTTAAAATGATAACAATCAATCTTTAAGCTATTAACAATCTCAACCTGTAGTCAAGGCAACATCCTTCAACAATAAAAGTGGTTGCCTTGACTACAGATTGTGATTGTTGATAGCTTAAGGGTTTATTGTTATCATCTACATTTATTAACTTATTAAAGCCTTGAGTAATTGGATTTATTGTCTTAGTTTTAAAATAAATGTATTAAGAAATTATATTGGAAAAAAGATGCAGAAAATCCAAAAAATGACTAATAGGAAAAATGATTTTTGTTATATAATTTTAACCTAAAAATTAATAATATTCAAATCTAAAATTATATTAGTAAGTGTTAAAATTTGCTATTAATTTACAATAAGTAGTGTCATGCAATGATCAATACTTTATATATATAATTAAATATTGGACTAAAGGGAAATTGATAACAATCAAATTCATTTACAGCATCTCTGATTTCAACTGTATATTCTCATAAAGTATTAAGAAATGAAATAATATCAGAGTGATCTCTCACTCTAGAGAATTCAAACATCTGAATCTTATCACTTCAGAAATAGTTATCTGATTTTCTATTTAAATACTATAATTATGAATTGTTTAAATTTAAAACTTAAATATATTTGCAATTAATAAAATTAATGTATAACACTAGCTGAAATCTATATAAAATATTTGAAATGTCCCATAGCTATATTATTTCAACTATCCTCCCCCTTTAAATAAAGAAAGCCTGAATTTTTGCAGCCTACTGAAAATGAACTTCTTTTCGATATGCTGCAAAAATTCAGGGTTTCTTTATTTAAATAGGGAATGCGAGTTAAATAATATAACTATAAACCATTTCAAATATTTGCTATTAAGTACACATATGCACACATATTTATTCAAATTTTAAAATCAAACAATTTGAAATCACAATATTTACAAAAAAAAAAATCAAGTTATTAATTTTGATGGGAAATTCGGATGTTTGACTGCTCTAATTCATCTAATAATTGGTTTTCCAAAAAAAAATGCAAATACTGTATAATGAGGAAACCTTGTCTAGTATATTTTTCTCTGATTGATAGCTTATGGTACATATAATATACCTATTATCACTTTTAATAATTATCAACTCCGTGTATTATTTAATATTAAACAATTTTCCAATTTATCCATTTTTAACTTGAAAGTTAACAAGTTTTGGGTAGCTAAAAAAAAATTATCTTTGAATGACAGCCAGTCTGGAGTTTGAAGTAAGAATATTTTTTAGCATTCTCTGTTTTTACGCATCAATTTCTGCCATTGCTGAAGACTTTACAATTTCTGGAAATAAGGGAAACGTTTCAGTTGACTGAGAAGACCATATTATTTCTTTACCTTAAACTGAAAAATGAAAAGCCAGTAAACTAACCTTGCAATCCGTTCACGTTCATTTAATATATGAATAGTCACATATTAATAACAATTGCAATGACAAGAACATATTAAATGAATGGAAATTAGAATTTGATCTGCTCCATATCTTTACGATCTCAGTGAGGGAATCAAAAGTATCATTTTCCAATTAACAGAAAACTACTTTTTCCAGTCACACACATACATATATAATTATACTAATTCATATTTACATATATAAATACTTTATACATTCATAAATAAATCAGACAGAAATTACTGTCATTTTTTTTTCCATAGACAATATTCTTCTTCAAAGTTTAGTGGTAAAATAATTTATAGAATTTTTATTGATTACTCATACTGAGATGACTTCAGGGTAAAGAGATAGACATTTCTGTTAACAAAAATTATGTATATATGGATTGCTGTTTTGTTTTTTTTACAACTTTATAGATTTTTTAAAAGCAAAACAGTTAACTATCTTTATTGACAGTAGTTCTGCTCTGCTTAAGTCAGAAATATGCAGACAATATGCTGTTTTCTAAATTACTGTACTAATTTTTTTGGAATCAAGAAAAGTTGCCTAATTTCCAAATAAAAATAGGTACCCATTAATTGACCAATGTTAAGCAGTTTTCTAGATCCGCTGTATATAATTATAAGCACAATGATTAAACCTACCAGAGTTCTTCAACTCTCTGAAAATGATCAGCTCCTTGTGAACTTGAATCTTGTTTGTGATAAGTCAATATCCCAATCACTACATCAAGATATATTTTTTAATTAGTAAAGTAAAAAGCAAACAGCCATTGTGAAGCAAAAGTCTCTCCAACACAAAGCAATAGTGGAAAAGAGAGTATTAATCACCAGAGTCACCAAGTGTTAGTTAGGTGTATCAAGAGTTTTCTTTATTTTATTCTCTATCAAAAGCAGTTGAAATAGCAATTTGCCAATCAATAATTAGATGTCCAGCTGATTAAGCAGTGCGCTGATTATCTGGGGAGGAAAACTAAAAAAATTGAGCTTGTTTAGAAATTTTCAATTGCACAAACACAGCAGGCAGATTCATTATCTGCTATGTTGCAACGTGCTTTCTCAGGCTAAAGATAAATCACAGATTCAGTTTTCATAAAAGAATCATTGCATTTCTTTCCAGTATTAAAGATCATATTTGTAATTTTCTTATAGTTCGCACATTGACATTCATCTATCAAACCCAAATTAAGCAGATTTCTATTCTCTAACTAATAATACTTAGATACTCTTTCTCTGATTAATAGTATAATAGATGGGCTAATTAAGCTACCTGAAAGAAAAATAATTCCAAGTCTCAGACTTAAAAAAATTTCCAGGCTTCAGCTAGTCAAACTCAAATCTCTGTTGAGGGTGGATGTAATAACCATATCATTACAAGTCCTTTTTTATGTGTGTGTGCTTAGTTCTGCTTTATATATCATAAAAAAGTTACAGATCACACTATTAATTTTGATGAAGCTACGGTTGTCTTCTTTGAGAGAAATGAAATAAAAAGAATTAAAGAATCTTTATTATTAAGAATTTATTATTCTGAAGCAATTAACTTATTTAAAAATTCTTTTAATATTAAGGGTGTACGGGAGGTAAGTGGAATTGTGGGTAATGTTTAGTTTAAATATGTTGTTGTTTTGTACTTCTTTACACTTGAGAAGTCTGCTTGTAGCAGTGAAATCATTGGTAGTGTTTTAGAGTTTATTTTCTTGGATAGTCTGTTTGAGTTCTGAATTTGGGTTAATTTTGATTATATATATATACAGAGAGAGAGAGAGAGAGTGAAAAAATAGAATATTTAAAACGAGACTTTCTGACATAAACTTTGAAGATGTACTTTTCAATATCTTAAATTTCTTCCAAATGAATTTTCAATGTTATCTTAATATGATATCAAAATATGAAAACTGCATTTGGCAAGAAATTTAAACGATTGTGAAATATCTTTAAAGTAATGCAGAGATTTGCTTTAAATCTTCTAGATTTATTTATTTCATAGATCTGCGGATTTTTAAGATTTACGTATATATGTGTAATAGACCTTACCTCTTCAGAAATATCATTTACATGACTTTATTTTTTCAAAAAAAAAAAACTGAAAACTGATTGAAAAAAAAATTTTTTTTTTTTCTTTAATTAAAATTTGTAATTGTATGAAGTCATTAGTAAAATCAAAATTGACATTAACAATTTTCAATCGCTGTAATTGTTTTTTTTTTTTTTAGTAACCAGGTAATTGTTCTGGTTTTAATTTACCGATTTACCTTAATGTTTGCTATAGAAACAGATTTACAAAAGCATAATATTGAATTTTTTTTTTTTTTTTAAAGAAAAGAAAAAATCAGAAATATTACAAATGTTACTTACATAACAATATTTGTATCTTCGGAAGCAAACTAAAAAAAAATCTGAAATGCGTGAGCGTCTAAAATTATTTTCTAATTAGGAAACAATGATTGTAAACAGTGAGATAAATTACCACAGACCGTCTCCAAAAACAAATAATTGTTTCTCCAATAAATTTTAATGGAAAAAATTTAATAACTAATAATAGCTTGGAGATTTATTTCCACTCGTTTTTATTACATACAGTATATCAGTGTGGCGTGGCTAGAAGGCAAATCAATTATGAATAGGACAATTTGAAGTTTAATCTCGAACTTTATATAAGTATAACATCAGAATATTACATTTTCTTCATCAGTGCCTTACTGTTTCTTTTTTATTTTAATCTTCCTTTGTTTCTTCTGCTATCAGTATTTCTAGAATCTGTCTCAATAACCACCTTGTATCAATTTTATGAGTTATATGTATTATCGTCGTCATTACGTATTATATTTTGATTTTGTCTAAAAGTAATACGAAACACGTGATCAGCTGTCTTTTTAATAATAATTTGACACCCATTTATTAATCAATATTTAAAAGCTACTAAAAATATATATTTTGTTTTTTTTTTAATGTAAAAATTTAAAAATATATTTTTTTAACTCGCATGGTTTGTTTTCCGAGCCTAAACTTGAATCCATGTCATGGGCATAATAGATAATGCTCTTTGCACTGTCACACAAGGTTTTACTAATGGCATTTAATTGCCTATGCCTATTAGGATAAATCCAAATTTTATTTTTTCCACCTTCTTTAGTCTTTATAGATTTAGTAAAGTTTCAAAGTTTCATGCTTAAGAAAAGAGCAACAAAAAACATTGGATAATGGTGTGCAGTGCTTTAATTGTTTTTTTTTCTTTTTAGATTTAGAAATATTCAAAAATGTTCATGATTAGAAAGAACAATTGCATGGTTGTTAGACATAGAAGTTGCTACATCCTACAATCAATGGGAGTTCAAAACAAAAAAAAAGTATTAAACCAAAATGGTTACAATATAGTAAGAGTCAATATTTTTGTCTTTATATGCTTTATTGCTTGAGAAGAAAACTGATCATTTAAGTAAATAATTCAGACCCATATGACTATATAGGCTAATGGGCCTGGATTGAAAACATTAATGTGTTTTCAGTTTAAGACTCATAGTTTTGTAGTTAAATGGATATAAAAGGTGTTTTCTGTAGGGTTGCATTAGATCCTAAGATCTGATGCAATGCTCTCAGATCCAAGGCTCCTCACTGACGAAGGCCATAAGCCAGAAACTAGTCTGGGGATATTGGATGAGTAGGCACTAAATGAGGATTTTATGCACAAGCTTTCTGGCATCCATTGATTACTCTAGCTTGCTGTGTGTGTCAATATATATATAGTGAGTTTTGCCTGTTTTTTTTCCCATGTGTCATGGCATCGCTGACCTCTCGATCACCAATGCTTGAATAAATAACTGATATTTATTACAACTTAAAACGAAGATGCCAGAAATAAACAATACTTCTCTATCAACATAATGTTAATATTAAAGAATAATTATTGCTTTATCATCTTGAATTGAATAAAGGTTTGATGATTCCAGCAATTAAATGATGCTTAATAGCATAATTGTGCTTAAGAAGTATTTTCTTAAGCAAAATAATAATAAAAAATCATCCTTGCTTTTTGTATTAAATACAGTCTCAAGCGTTGGTGGTCGCCTTACAAGCAGTTGTCCCGGGTTCACTTCCCGCCTGATTCTTTGACACATGGAAAAAAAAGACAGACTATTAAATTTTTTTTCATAATAATAAATATTTTATTATTTAATGTTGTTAATAACAATGCTACCACCTGTCATTTTCATTTTAAGAATTTTTCTTTTCTTAGACATCTAAGGATTCGAATATATATATCTAATTTGAAGATGTTCTAGTTTTAGTTATGTTCTCACTATAACGTAACCTATTATAGGTGATAAAATTTATTATAATTATTTCCAGTAGATGGCACTATACTTCATCTACACTTTTAAAAACTAATAAAAAAGATATTGAGAAAATAATAAATAATATAATGAGTAGAAAATAAATAAACAAAATAGTATAATTATTTTTCTACAGACTCGGTCTTCTTTAAGTTCTATTAATAAAAGAAATATTAATCAAGAGCCTAGAAACTAATAATTGTTGCTGGTTTTTATACTTATTTTCTTTCTTATTTCAACCTTCAGATAGAAAATTAGCTACATATCAATTTATCAAACAATTTTGGGTGGTTATATGAATAATTTTAGGTCAATTTCTAAAAGAAATCTTAATAAAGCCAGTTAACCCTTCCTCAGACTTACTCAGAGTAGATCATAAAAAGAACGTCAGTGAATTGCATATATATATATGTGCCTATGACTGAAATAAACATATGCACATTAAAACAATTTTGTCAGTTTACAAGTTATAACTCAGCTATTCTTCGACTATAAATATCTCAATGTGCCAATACCTTCTCATATAAATGTATGAAAACATTCTAAAAATATTTAAATGAGATAGAGAAAGAAATGTTAAGTCAGATTAATACTGAATCATGCTTAAAAATGCACCGAAATGGATAGTAGAAGGGCCGTTCAAAAATAAAAATGTAGGGAGGATTTATCTAATCTTTGTATTATTAGTGGTGTTTTATAGAACACAATTATTCTAATCAACAATTGATTCAACTGATTTCCCCCACTTTTTTTCTCTTCAATTTCAATAAATTATCATATTCATATCTATTATGTTCAAAGAACATATTCATATCTAACTGTTCAAAGAAATAAGATAAGTAAAAATACTGAAAAAGATTAGATAGAACAATATATTAATAAATTAATAAAGACATAAATAAAGAAATGGGGAAGCAGATAAGAAAGCGAATAATCATGATTAAAACCAGATTGTGTTGCTAACTAAATATCAGATTATTTCCCTGAGAATAGTTTGACTTTGAGAATACTATTTTGTGTTTGGTAATTCAATTATTATTAATTACCTTTTCTGTGCGTATTTTCATTTTACCAGATATTTTGTGTTTAGTGTATAAATTTGCATATGCATATATGTTTAATTCTCTGCCCAAAGAAAGCTAGGCTAACTAGGCATAACACTTGATTTTTTAATTTGTCATTAAGTACTATTTTCAATGTTAAAGATATATCATAAACAATAATGAAAGATCATTAATATGCATATATTATAAAGTAAGTATAGAGGATTTGAACTCAGATTTTCAAGCAGCCTTCAACTATCCACACTATCTCCTACAACTGATATACATGACCACACACATGTAGAAAAGATTAATAATCACCAATATACATATTTCATGCTAAACCAGCACTCATCAGTTGGTCCAGATTATCATCACCCACATATATATATAATCAATGCTCAGTTTATATTAAGATAACAAATCTTCATACTTTAATGGACAGGCTTCAATCCACTGCAACCTCCAACTTTTCAGCCATCCATATCACTGAAAATCTGATGATGAAAACTCAAATCTCATGCTGATGCTAATATTATTGCCATGCCCATGTTGACCTGAAGTCACTCTGACCCCTCATGTATAGGACAGCATCCATTAAATACATATAAGAGGGATAGACAGGATACATAAGGGGTCAAACTGACTTCAGGTCAACATGAGCATAGCAATAATATTAGCATCAGCATGGGATTTGAGTTTTCATCATCAGATTTTCAGTGATATGGATGGCTGAAAAGTTGGAGGTTGCAGTGGATTGAAGCCTGTCCATTAAAGTATGAAGATTTGCTATCTTAATATAAACTGAGCATTGATTACATATATATATATATGTGGGAGATGATAATCTGGATCAACTGATGAGTGCTGGTTTAGCATGAAATACATATATTGGTGATTATTAATCTTTTCTACATGTGTGTGGTCATGTGTATCAGTTGTATGAGATAGTGTGGATAGTTGAAGGGTGCTTGAAAATCTGAGTTCAAATCCTCTATACTTACAATTAATTCCCAGGTTTGTGAAGAGTGCCTGGTTTTCACTCTGACCCCTCATGTATAGGACAGTATCCATTAAATATATATAAGAGGGATGGACAGGATACATGAGGGGTCAGAGTGACTTCAGGTCAACATGGGCATGGCAATAATATTAGCATCAGCATGGGATTTGAGTTTTCATCATCAGAGTGATATGGATGGCTGAAAAGTTGGAGGTTGCAGTGGATTGAAGCCTGTCCATTAAAGTATGAAGATTTGCTATCTTAATATAAACTAAGCATTGATTATATATATATGTGTGTGGGAGATGATATTGGACCAACTGATGAGTACTGGTTTAGCATGAAATATGTATGTTGGTGATTATTAATCTTTTCTACATGTGTGCAGTCCAGTGTATCAGTTGTATGAGATAGTGTGGATAGTTGAAAGTGCTTGAAAATCTGAGTTCAAATACTCTATACTTACAATTAAACTCCCAGGTTTGTGAAGAGTGACTGGTTTTCAAATATTTATATATTATATAGTGCAAAATGGTATTCATAAACTGAAACTTATAGAACTATCTGTTCTGCTACTCCTGTCCTCCCCTTCTTCCATTTTTACTTCTTTTTTTTTTGAGCATGAAACAAATAATTACAGTACAGGTATTTTTGTTTTGTGTTTACTTTACTAAATATGTAATCAAGTAAAATTTTAAGTATATATATAAACATAATATATTTATACTTTACATCATACCATTAATGGTATATTCTATACTGCATATACATCATGGAGTTGGGTGTAGTATTCTGGAGAATAATTTCATGGCAATATGTAATCAAGAAAAGCATAATAACATTTAGAATCAATTTATGGGTGTAATTTATACTTATTAAAACTTACTTATGTAACTCTTAACATTGAGATATTAAAAAAATTGTATTAAGTAGGAGTCAAAATATCAAATAATCTGCAAGCTGTTTTCTATTTCATTCCATTTCCGTCGGCTAGCATCCTCTTTTTAACTTTTGGGGGAGTATTAAAGCAAGTTTTTAAAAACTAAATTGGTACACTACTTCATACAATTTTTTTTTCTAATTCTTAATCATCATATATATTTTATATATGGATGCTGATTATCGAGATTGTTATGAGAGTGGTGATGGTAACATAGCCCTCTAATTCAGCTTATTTTCATCTGACTTCAGGAAAAGAAATTAACACATATATACATAAATACAAACAACTAGATTCGGTAATAATTATTCGAGAAATGTGAAGAAGCGGTTTCCCAAGAGTTCATTATTGATGAGAGATGATTTCAATTT
Organism: Epiperipatus broadwayi; assembly: GCA_028023455.1. Taxonomy (NCBI): domain Eukaryota; kingdom Metazoa; phylum Onychophora; class Udeonychophora; order Euonychophora; family Peripatidae; genus Epiperipatus; species Epiperipatus broadwayi. Next base: position 5,021,702 of record JAQFVV010006263.1, on the reverse strand, counting down.
TATGAGTACAAAAAATGTAATATACTATTAATATAAATATATTTATGGAGTCTAATTTTATTTCATTGTATACGGTTTTTTTTAATATATTTTATAATAAATTAACTTATTCTTTTATTTTTTATACTGTTATTCAACATTATGCTTATATATTTTATAATTTTATTCTTCTCCTCCCCATTTTAAATTTTTCCCACTTCGAAAATGTACTTAATGAATAAATATGCTAGATTGTAATGCTCTTTAGTAATTGTTCCTCACCAGTATAAACGAATAATGCTTTCTTTATTGCTCTTTTTTGAAATACTATTGAAGAGTCCTCTATAGGCTGATAGAGCAGTTAAACTATATTGCAACAAATTAACCCATAAGGTAGTGAATGAATCTGCTAATATAAATTATTATTAATTTAGGGACTGATACTAATATTTTTATTAATAAAGAAGTTAGTGTTTATTTTTTTTGGTGAGTTCTGTAAATAATGAAATATATCAGAAATAAGAATAGATTTATCATAAACTTTTTTGTTTATTCATTGAACTATTTTTTATATATAAAAATTATACTATCCTAAATAACATTCTCCTCTGCATCTTTATTTATTTTAGAAAGTCAATAAAATGATTTGTTTTAAAAGCAGTCTTCAAATAAAAAATGTGGAAGATAAATTTCTCTGATATTAATTAATTATTATATACTTTGTGTGTATTTTGTAAAGATGGTGAAAATTAACTGATCTTAGGAACTGAAATTTTAACTGCTTCCAATAATAATAATAATAACAACAACAGCAATAATAATAATAATGCAATCGCTAAATTTTATATAGAATAGCAGTTGAAGTGACAGATATATATATATAAGGCATCATTACACTGAATATATACTAGGAAAAGCTTACAATAAACTGTGTAAAAAAAATATGATTTTTTAGGATAACATTTGATTTCACTTCTATAGCTCAGATCAATTGCTAATATATAGGAATACAGTTCAGTACATATACACTAATAGAACCAATGGGCAACAAAAAGAGGACCTATTTGGTCAAATCTAATCATTAAAAACATACATCTTGAGCAAATAGTAATCTAATAAATCAATTTCCCCAGATGAATAATTTCAATATCCATTCCAAGAGATTCATAGAGATGTTATATGCATTTTTATTACTATAAATATCATAAATAACTGCACATCTCAAATATTATCATGAGATCAAATATTAATAGTAATATTTTTATTATAATGAATATACGTGCATATTAATATCAAACCAAATAATATGCATTGGAACAAATTACTGAAATTAATTTCACAATTTTTCATATATTCATAGTCATTTTAAATGAATTAGTCTGTACATAAATTAAAATAATAGACCAAATTCAATCTATAATTTAAAATATATCAAAAAAACTAAGCTTATATAACAACAGAAATAAAAGATAGATTTGTATCATTCTATCTTTTTATAGTTGACCTTACATAACTCAGTGGAGGTGGTCCCTTCTGTTTCAATTCATATATATAAAATAACAACTACAGCTAATTTATGGCATGGCTGCCATTTGCAATGGCATTTATAATTAGAATTCCAATATTATGTTTTATTATATATATATATATATGTGTGTGTAACAATTTAATTAAATATTATTGACACCCATGCAATAATTTAGGAAATGATAAGAGTGAAATGTTTAGTTGAATTTATGATAAGCAGTGCTTGAAGATTTCACTGCCTCTTAAAATAAATACATATTCAGTTTTTTGTGTAATAATTTTATTTTGAAAAGAAATTTAGATCTATATTCTCTTCTCAAACTATATAAGTATTTGTTTGCAAAGAGTTCATACATGCATCAATCTTAACATTTTGTAGTCCTTTTTTAAAGTGTTATAGTAAGCAACAAAACAATGTTGAGCTCAATTGTTTTATTTAGTTAGCCATACTCTTTTTTTTACTTTTTTAAAATGTTCAATTGCTAAATTATCTCTTTTACCATTGAATTAAATACTCAAAAACTTCAGACTCAACTGCTATTTTGGTCTTTAAATGCCATTTGACATTTCCTGACTATAAAACAGGCTATGTTATATTGAAAGCATGCTGCTCCATGATTTTCATATGTTCTGTACAAGAAACTGGATTTGCTGAGTGTTTTTTGTTTTGTCTTCTTATAGAAAATATTGTTGGGTTGAGTGTTTAATTCTGCCATCAATGCTATTTATTGACTTAAATTTATGAAAAGCTTTATGCTATTTATAAAAGTATCTCCCATTGGTCATGTTGGAAATCATTGACTTCTATTCTGAATGAAAGACTTCAATACAAGAAAAGCTCACCAGATTCCATTTTTCTAGATTCCAAACAGATTATTTTGACTTCAAATAATTGTGAATCAATAATAACAGGGTACTAATGGCATTCTTCAAAGAATATATATGAGTAAAACTTTAATAGTTATTATATAAAGTGAAAGAAAATTATTTTTGAATTTTGTGCACCTATATATTTCCCCAATTTGTTATTTTTCATATTGGTTACTATTATTCTTAATAAGATTAACTTCTATATTTTTATAATTAGTTTACATACTCAATTTTTGCACACAAGTCAATCTGCTGACATTTTAAGTAATTGTTTGAAGGAGAAAATTGAATAATTTCACCATTACAAAATAGTCTCAATATAATGTGATTAATTCATTGTGATCTCTAGTCCACAATATACAATATGTGTAATATATTTTTAAAATTCCAACTAGCACATATTCTTCATTTCAACCATAGAGTTGCAGATACTGGGGGGGTCAATTTATTTATACAGATTTTTGGAGAAATAGTATAAGTCAATGGGAAATCCAGATATTAAAAACTTCTCAATAACATTTCAGGCTTATTGATCCTTTCTTGAATCAAAACAGAAGCTTAAAAAATTTGAATTCTATTAAGACTTATACAAGCACTATTATATACATTAATCTAACAGCCTAAATATAAACTGTATTAGACATTCTACTCCACATAATAATATGCCATAATAAAATAAAGATCACTTAGAAATAAAAAGTATTAATTTACATAGATAAATCTTCAAAATGGATAAATTACATTTAAAAAAAAACATGGATTATTTATTCAAATATTATTTATGAAAAAAAAAATCTAAAATAAACTAATATTGTCAATCTTCTAATTCAGTTAACTAATAAAAAGTCAACAGGAAACAGAATAATGGTTTCATAGGCCTACTTCCTCATCAGTTGAATCTTCACTTTACAATTCAGTAATAATCACATACATATAAAGAAAAAAATACATCAAAATGTGATTTTTTTTATCACATAGTTGTATTTAAAACATGACTTATCCACATAACAAGTCAAAAATAATTTTGCCATGGTCAGTTAAGGGTTTTAATTTTATTTAACACTCTGACAATAATCTAAGTATAACGATATATAACATTGTTACATATGTGGAATAAAGTATGAAATAATATCACAAATGCAAGTTTTATGCTTACAATATGAGGTTTGAGTTTAAACCAATGAACTTTGAAATTCTTTCCAAGGTTTAAGTTTAAACCAATGAACTTTGAAATTCTTTCCAAGTTATAAGAATTTCTCTTAAAGATGAACGACTTATAACTATTCCAGCAAGTCAACCAATAATAGTCAGTACATAGATATCTTGCTATTTTTTAGATATGGTTAAAGATAAATATAATTAAAAAAGGTGCAACTCACTCCCGATGAGAGAAGTTCAAACATCTCAGTAGCTGAATCTAGGTTTATTTTCTCATGTTTTTAAACATTTTTAATTACTTAATCTTTAAAAATTTAAAATAAAATACAGTTTTAAAACTTCCTTTGTCACCGACTTTTCCTTCAATTCATAACTTAATGGCCAAAGTGTTGAAGAAACATTTTTATCTACATAATTTTTAAACTAAGAATAACCAAGTATCTATATATTGATCATTAATGGACAATTAACTCTATTGGCTATACGTTAAGTATATAAAACGAATCCTGAATTGTTTATATCTAAAAATTGAATTTCATATATATTGGGTTAAACTTATATTAATTCAGCTTAGTGAACGGAGCATATTTGTCCTTTTTATTCCTGTGTAAAGTAAGCATCATCACTTAAAATTATATACTATTTATAAAATCGTTAAAACAGAAACATGACCCTCCTCTATGATGGGAGGTTCTAATCTAAGATTGATTTAAAAAAAGAAAACTGAACTTTTATACAGTATCTAAAGTCGTAAAGGTTGCTTGCTTTTTAATTAAATATTGAATTATTTTAAAGATTAAAAAAAAATATATATTAAAGTGAAATTATATTAGAATTGATTTTTTTAAAGGCAAAAATATAGAAAAAAAAAATTATAAAAATATACTGCATGTACACACATAGCAACTATATGTCTCGGTGTGTTTAATTCATAAAGCTCAAAATATTTGAAGAGCAACAAATAATAAGATATTCATTCGGTTCTAATTTTTTTTTAATTACATACGGAAAAGCATTTTTTTAAAAAAGTTAAAATATACGTAGAATACAAATGGAAATATCTCAGTAGAAGGAATTTTGTTTACTATGTTTGCTATGATGCGATCGTGAATCATAGTTTAATATTTATTTCACCCAAAAAAATGGAAGTGATTTATCATCATCATTTTCAACCATTATCGATCGACTGAAGAATGAAAGTCTCTTGAAGTTTTATCCATCTTGTCCAATCTCTATCCTCTCTTATCCATATCACCCCAGCCTAGATTCCTTATTTCATCCATCCATCCATCTCACAACTCTTTTATAATCTCTTGGAATCCAATTTAAGATTTCATCTGTCCATATATTATCATTTCTTCTAAAAATATGTCCAGCCCAACTCCACATCAATCTCTTAATTTTTTCAATGATGTCAATAACATCCATTTGTTCTCTTATGTCTTTCATTTTGATCTCTTCTTGTTACTCTTAATATGCATCTCTCCATACTTCTTTCAGTGATCTGAAATCTCTGTATTGCTCTTCTATTAAGTGTTCGAGTCTCAGATCCATAAGTAAGAAATGGTAAAACACATTTATTAAAAACCTTTCTTTTCAAACACATACGCATATTTCCTTTTAGTATTAAGTTATTTCTGTCAAAAGCATTCCAACCAAATTTAATTCTATGTTTAATTTTATCCATTATGTTTCCATGTATAGTAATAATCTGACTAAGGTATTTGTAGTTAACGTCTTCTAACTCATCATTATCAATCTTTATTTTCATCTTTTAAAAAAAGCCTTTGAACATTACTTTAGCCTTTTTATTTTTATTTATTTTTATTTTATTACTTTCATTTGATAACTTTTGCAACATTTCCTGAAGTTCTGAAGTATTATTTGCAAAAACAACTATATTATCTGTAAAATCTACTATTTACTTTTACTCTTTTAGCTTCCCATTTTAATCCACAAAATACTTTTTTCAGCACTGCTGTAAAACGTTTTGAAGATATGGAGTCACCCTATCTTCACCCTTCCTAATGTTGACTTTCCTGATATCATTATGTAATCTAATTGTTGCTGTTGCATTTTTATAAATATTCTTCAGAATATGACAATATCTTGGGTCTATAATTTGATGATATAATGCTTTAATCACTGAGATAATACTTATAGAATCAAATGCCTTTTCATAATCTACAAATTCAAATCATAATGGCAACTCCTATTCATTGTTCCTGTACTAAAACTACTTTTAAACCCAGTTTGTTTAAAATCCAAAATTCACTGTAGATGAGTTGTAATTATTTTGATAAAAAAATTGATAGAACTGATAAAAGATTGGTAGGTCTGTTATTTCTAATATTTTCATTATCATCTTTTCTGCATTCTTCCAATCATCTAGAATATCTTTATCATTTAGTATCTAACTTTGCCAAAAAAAATATCTATTTCTTTATATGCTTCTCTTAAAATATCAATTATAATTCCATCATTACCTGAAACTTTTCCCTTTTTCATAAATTTAATTGCAGTCTCACTCTGTTTAAAATCCTGAATAATTCAGAAGATATAGTAGTTGTGGGAGGTAGTTTTCCTTGTTTTTGGTTGCTATATAATTCTTAATAGATCTCATCTATACATTTCATGGTGTCATTTCTTTTTATCAATAGTTTCATCCTTTTTTTTATTACAGAAATGTTTCCTATCAATACTAAGATGTTGTTTTATGCTCTTGAGATTTTTATTCTCTTCTATAGCTTTTCTTGCTAGTTCACAATTATACTTTTTTATATCATTGTCAATTGTTTTTCACACCATTTTACAAAATTTGAAATATTCAATCCTTTTTTTTTTTTTCATATTCCTTCTTTTCTTCATTAATTGTCTCAGTATAAATTTTACTGATCAATTGCTACTTTTTTCTACCAGCTGTCTTTGTTGCAGTTTTTAAAAGTGTATCAGTTATCTTCCTATTGATTTCATTCAAATCTGAATCATGTTCAGAATCTGTTAATATTTGAAAACAATTTTCAAGTACTAATTTAAATTCATTAAAATGTTTCTGAAGATTAGGAATATCAACTGTGAATATTGTTTTTCTTAATAATTTTTATCTCTCTACTTTTACATTAACATGTATCTTACATATCACTTATCGATACCCGATTCCTATGTTGAATTTATCTTGAAATATATATTTTCTGTTAGTCAAAATATAATCCAATTCTGCTTTACCTTCATTTGGATGCTTCCATGTTCATTTCTGTTTAACATTGTTTTCAAAAAAAGAATTCATAATATAAAGATTTTTTTCCCCACAAGTCTATGTTCTCTCTCATTTCTATCACTATAAACAAATATATTTACAGCATTTTTATTTTTCATTTGTTTACCAATTTTAGCATTAACATCTACCATGACAATCTTAAAATGCTGTTTACTCTGATAAAAAGCTTTTTGTACATCCATATAAAAATCCACTACTTCTTCATCACAATGAGATCTTCACGATGTTGTTTTTTCACTTTTTATAATGAATCCTACTCCATTTGTACTGCCAATATTTGTGCCTTTCATGTCCACTTTTTACATCAATTGTCTCTTCACCTTCTTTTTTAACTTCACAAAATCCAGTAATGTCCAATTTAATATTAAACAGATCTTCTAAATTTTGCAATTTTCCTTCACTTGAAAGTAATCTGCAGTTGTAAATATCTAAATAAAAGGATATCATCAAATGGCAGCCTGGGTCCACAATCAGGGGATTCTTAGCACCCTCTGCCTTCAACCACTAACTGCTGCCTTGGTTGGTGACTTTACAGCCTCCTAGGAATAAGGGCCATGATTTATTTTTGGCTGCCATGATTGTAAATATCTATAAATAATAATATAAATAAAATCACTAAAAAAAGTGCCCTGCATGTTTTAGGTTAATGGTAAAATGGCAGAGCTTAGAATTTAAGACCTACGGATTGTGGCTCAGCTCTTTTATTCCCAAGACTTGAGCTTCATTTGAACCATTTATTTATTTGCTAAAGAATTAAATCAGGCTCAGTAGAAGAATAACAAGGAATCTATTTGAGTGATTGCATAGTCAGACAGATATATGTCACATAACACAGGGAAGATATAATAAGAAATCATAAAACAAGAATTTGAATAGTTTTATTTTCTTTTACTATAAACCATAAAGTAAACAAAGTATCACATGATTTTTTCCGCTTACTTTCAATATCTGAGAGCAGTAATTCATTCTTTTATTTTAGTCCAGAACCATTAATTGTAAATTTAAATAATCTATGAGTGCTAGATTGCAAAACTATACTCACTTTCCAGATTTTTTCAATGAAAAAGATGATAGCCAGAAACTAACCAGGAAATTTGGATATAAAATATCTAGTATTTATTTTTGATTCAAAATTACAATATATGGTTCTGAAATAGAACAGATACTGCTTCTAAAGCAGTACTGTATTAAATATATGTTTTTTTAAATGACCGATAATGAAAGATATTTTCTAAAATACCAATACTATTTATTAACAATCATATTTATATCTGTGTGTGGGTGTGTGTAATAACTAAAATATAATTTATATGTAATAAAAACAAAATTGTAATTAACATTAGAACATTAAATTTTATAAAGAACTATCAACTACAGCTCGTTTAAATATTCACCATCTCCAGCGTTTTATTTATATGGATTTAAAAAGAATGGGGAAATATGGAGGATGTTTAATATATCTATAAAGATATTACACATGGGAAAGAGAAAGGTGAATAACTCCATGTGTGTATATGTTTAAAATTAAAAAGTCATATTAATCTTTAACTGACGTTTAAAGTGTATATCTGTGCTAGAGATAATCTCTAGTTTAGAAAATGATTAGTAATAATCATTATTGCATTTATCTGAGGTGGATGGTGTCAAAGTTGTGAGTGAAGTGAGTTTGACAATGGTAAATAAAAATGTAACAATATTTATGAATGTATTTCATGATTGGTATATGATATTTATTTGTATATTTTAATAATGGTATATTATTTTTTAATTAATTCTAATTATATGTGTGTGCATATATATGTATACGATGTAAAATTAAGAATTGAGTCTCTAATAAATTTTATTAAGGAATGGCATCAATGGCAAATTACCACCAATTATGACTAAATGTTATTGTTGATAATGTTGATGTGAAGCACTGTGACTTCTCCTTATACGTGTCAGGACTCTCACAGCAATTATGACCAAAGAAATCTGTTAGCCACATTGACTTCACTTTCCATTCCCCACCTATATTTTCTCACATTCTTCTCTAACCTGCTCCTTCCCATTTCTACAACATAATCATAATGTGATGTGATGCACTGTGACTTCTCTTTATATGGAGTCAGGAATCTCTCAGCAACTATGTCCAGAGAAACCTATTAGCCACCTTACCTTCCCTTTCCATTCCCCACTCTAAGTTTTCCCATACCCTACTTTATTCCATTTCCACAACATAATCTTTGTCAACTCCATTGCATTCATATCTAAATTCCCCTTATTTGTTCCCAAACACAGCATAAAAATCAATAACCCACTTTCTGTATAATCACTTCGTTTATATTTAGTCTTCCATAACTTCATTATTTGTACCTTTCTGCTTTCAAGCATTTACATTGAATCAACAGATGCTGCTAATATTTTCTATACCTTCCTTACACAACTTGCAGACTAAATCACCCATATTTTTTCATTTATGTGTATATTGCTTTGTTGCTAAAGGCCCCGTTTGAGCCATAAGTAGTAATAATTCACTATTGCCTAGTTACTCCACTTGTTTTCAGAAAGAGAACTTAACAAATATTATAAAAAAATGAAATTTTTATCATAAGTATGTGTGTAGCTGCATATATTTGTAACTGAACAGAAGAGTGGCAAAATTTAAATTTGATTATTTGAATAAAAGAGCCATGTATCTCTCAATATAAGCAATCCAGTTTATTTTATATTTTTGGAATAAGATCTATTATAATGACAGCAGCTATGCTAAGCAAAAAATTGCAATGGAGATAGGTGAGTTTATTTTGATGTTACCATGGAGAAGTCATTGTTGAATGAGAGATCTTCACAAGAAATACTGATCAGAATTTTCTGTAAATCCCAGTTAGTATATAATAGGGGTGGGCATGCATGAGATCAATGAGAGTTGCATGCCAGTTTTTTATATATTATAAAGAGCCACATCATTTTTAAGTACAAAAAAATAAATACATATAATAAAATTTTATTTAACTTAATTAATATGATGACATATTCTACATAAGTTTAAGTGCTGTATAAAATTTATAAAAAATATATAATTAAGAGAAAGAAAGAAAATACAAAATAATTATTTCAAAATTTTAATAATAAAAATAAAATATAATAATAAAAATTCATTAATAAAAAGTATGACATTTAACAAAAATCTTTGAACAAATCTTTGAAATTTGGTGTATAATTTGTTAAAGCTGTTCAGAGAAATTCTGATTGGTCAACTGTGAATGATAGTTTGACTTCATGAACTTCATTGTGTCCAACAATTCACAGCAATATGTTGTACCAAAAATTGAAATTAGATGAAAAGTAGCTTTCTTTAAATGTGGATATTTTGATTCTGGAAATTTCCAAAATTCAGTGAGAACTAGATTTGTGGTGCATTTGCAATGCCTGATTCTCTTTCATCTCTAATAACTCCAATTCCCCAGCTACTTTTTTGACAAGTATTAGTTCAAAAATTGGAAATCCATCTTCAATAATGTCATAAATAAATGAGTTCACAAAATATGCAAATGTAGATTTAAAACTTTTCAAATCTTCAACCCTACATTTGAAATCCGCTTGCAATCCTTTCAATTTTTCTTTATATTCATCTTGCTTTTCTTCTTTAAGATTGCTTTTACTTATGGAAAATGTTAATATTCTGGATTTAAAATCATGCACAAAAATCCAGAGTTTAGCTTCAAAACTAAAAACAGTTTGTGACAAATCACTAATCATTTTTTCTCTTTTTGTAAAGCCAAATTAAGTGTTTGCAAATGTTCCATAATGTCTGTAAAAAACACATTAAGTCAGAAAGCAAAGTTTCATTTTTCAATTCTGATTATTTTTTTTTTCCTTTTTCTTTTACAAACATTATGATAAGATTTAGGAATTCCACAAAACAGCTTAAAACATTGTAAGTTGACAGTCATCTTATAACAGACTATAAGTAGAGATCACTGGGAAATTCATCTATTTTATCATTTAACTGTTCTGAAAAGTTCTTAAATTTGCATAGTTCTTAACTAAATTCCTGTAGCCATAAATATGGGACTATGAACTATTCCGAAAGCGCTTGGCGGTAACATTTGGATAATATTACTTATTTTCAAATACTATTAACAGCTTCATTATCTGTGTGCAAAGCACATATATATATATTTATTAAATTGACTGTGTGTTTTAGCATTTGTTCTAATTAAATTCACAATCTACAAAACAATTTTTCACACATTTTCATATTTAAGTATTTCATCATCAGATGTTCACAGTGAATTATGCAGTGAAGAGATACAATATATGGAATTTTAGGATTATTGTTTAAAAGACCAATAAGTCTTAAGTGTGCCCTAAAATTGCAGGGGCTCCATCAGTCACAACTCTTACAAGTTTACAACAAGGCAATTCAAACCTGTTCATTTTTATATCATCATGTTGATACTGTGAGTTGTTTCAGTAAGAACTAGTAGATCTAACATTTCTTCTTCCACATTTATGTTTGCAGATACATAGCAGACAAAAATGGCCAATTGCAGAATATCTTGAATGTCTGCAGACTCATCGAAGGCTAAACTGAGTGCTGTACATTTTTTCAAATCACACATCAAATATTTTTAACATTTTTACTAATTTCACTAATATGATGCTCATTTGTATGGCATGACATAGCAGCTTGTATGATCAATTTAGGCAGTTTTGTATTATTAAGATCCAAAACCTTAATCACTTCTTCCAAGTTTCTTTTAATAAATTCTCCTTCTCCATATGGACATTTGGCATGAGCAATATTCCAAGCTACTGAAAAACTAGCTTCATTGGCTCTGTCATCTTTGTGATTAAAAGAAGACAAGAGTTCTTGTTGCTTATGAAGATCTGATTGCATTGACTTAAGTTTCTTGGTTCGCAATTTTAAATTGTGTGGATATTGACTTGTAAAAGTGTTATATATAGAGCTCACAAAACAAGCTCTTAACAAGCTTTGAGAATATCCTCAACCCCAGATCATTTTCTGCATCTAGCATCATCAGTGAGGTGCCAGGATATTCATTAGATTAAAAATACTAGAACAAGCCCAGCACTTTATTTAATGTATAACTATTAAGTAGAAAATCTGAAATTTTCAGACATCCATGTGTCTTCCAATCCAGCTATCTAACTTAAATAGCTATGGGGGACTGAACTAAATTCAGATACACCATATATTAATAGCTTTAGCAATATAAAATCACCAAAGCCATCATAGCAAAAAATAAAATTACAAAAAAATCAAGTCGGATGTCACATGACCTGATTTAATAAGCTTGTATTTACAAATGTTATATATAGATCTTGGAATGTCGACATAAATTGCTTATTTGTAGTTTGCAATTGTAACTTTATAACTAAGATGCAATGACTTTCCATTACTGTCCAAAAAGCAAATTTTTCTACTCATTCTTTCTGAAAGCTTTTATTTTCTTGTTTATATTTCCATTTTTTTATTTCTGAGGTCATGTTAGCAAAAAATTTAAGTAAATTTATTTTCAAAGTCTGAAATTCAAACAAAATACATAAATAAATAATTAATTAAAATAAAAATGTCTAAGTATTAATTTTCGTCTTAAAAGATTCATAAATGGCACAACAAATTGTCAAAGAAACATGGCTTCTTAAAATAAAATAAGAATAAAAATAATTTAGAATAATCAAAAGCAATTTTGGATTATATTCATGTTTGGTTAATATTTTCATGATAATTCTTAAACAACAGCTTTATTATTATTTACCACCAAAAATAGAAACAAAATAATCGAAATCAAACAATTGTTTTCCAGTTTTGTTTTCAAGTGTTTTTTATATAATTGTTTTAAAAAAACATGAATCTCTAAGTGCATTAATTATAAACAATTAAAATAATTTTCTTAACGTGTAGATATCTTTAGAAAACTGGAATCAGAAAAAGTTAACATCATGGGGGAAAAAAACATCATAAAGAAGTTTAAATTGCTTAATAAAATAGTTTACTTACTAGATTTTTTGAAAAAATATTAAATAGAACATTTAGCTGATAGAAAAACTATCACTGAAATATACAACCACAATTGTACAAATCATAAATGTACACGTGATCACTCCATACGCATATGTTAGTATTTTTTATAAGATTCGGAGAATGTCGTTGATATACAGTTTGCCAAAAATATTTCAAAATAGTATATATATAATGTAATTTGTAATAAAATAAGTAATAAAAATGTTTGTTAAAAATTTCTATCATATTACAAATTTTTGTGTAATTAAAAAAATATTTGAAATAATAAAAGTAAACTTGGATTTCAATGGGGGTTGCACTTAACTTGACTAAGATCTGCATTTGCCCACTGTTGGTATATAACAATACTACAATTTCCAGAAAATACAAACTGAAAGTTTATTTTCAAAATATCACATCACTTTCTCAGCTTACATTCAACATGTGCTTTCAGGAACAGTTTCATTACATTTACTCTATCAAAATCATCTGTCATTGGACATTAGAAAGTAATGCTGTAATTTCTAGACTACCTTCTGGTTAGTGATTATTAAAAAAAAATAGGATTAGACTTTATTGGTACAAAATGTTTTACAAGATAGGCATTGATTTACATAGTATAATATGTAGATCTAAGATGATACACTGTATTTTTTGTCCATAGCATTTCCAAAAATTGATCAACCTGTGAAAACTCAAAGCATTAGTCCAAAACATGATTAATTATTAAAAGTAAATCTAGGTTACAATTAGGAATTATTTGTAAAGTCTAGAGTTCAAATATAAATAGCACCTGAGGAGTACAATATTGAAAAATCCAATTTGCAGCAGTTTAAGTTGAGGAATAGGAGAACATTTGAAATAATATAAAATACGGGCTAAGTCAATCTACTGTTCGGTTCTCCAGAAGGGCCTTGAATATCCCCAGAAGAGAGCAATCCAGCATACTTTGGAAGACATTGGAGAATAAGGAAAAATCTAAGCTTTGAAATGTCTCTGCTGAAAACCATTCTAATCCATCACAAAGAGCCACATGAACAGCAAAGGGCCAACCCTATCAATAGCCACATTGGAAATAATAGAAATAAATAAGGTGAATCACTTATAATTAAAACCATTAGCCAAGCTGCAACTAGATGAAAAAATAGAACTAATACATAACCCTTCATTAAAGAAATCCAATAATCAAAAATCAATCTGGGAACATGGATTATAGTATTACCTTTTAATGTCCATGATTTTTGCAGCTTAGAATTGATAGCTCTGGAGTGAAATGGGGTGAAGTATTGAGTTTGTTTTCATCTAGTTTATATAAGAGGTGTGAATCATTTAAATCTTATAAAATAATCCAGCATTTATAAAACTTTTTTAAAAAATCATTATTTTATAATCTCTTTATATCTGGAAATGTATTAATATAATGAAGAAAATTTTTTTTTTGTTTCCTTCTTCTACAATATACAGATAAAATATACAGTTGCCATTTACATTATGATTTTTTAAAAGTGTTTCATTATATTCTTAAAAGCGCTAATTGTAGTTATATATAATTTTATGATAATTCTTAGCACTCTTTCAATCATGATAGTAAGTTTTCTGGTTGTTTTTTTCTTTTAAATTATTGTTACGTTATAGCATTTGCGTTCTTTTGTTTTGTTTATTTTAATAAATATTTCTTATTAGTACTTGCAAGGTTTAACATTTTTTGCTACATATACATAAAGAGAAAGAAATATATACATAATTGTTTAACAAAATTACGAATAAATAAACTAATCTAGTACACATTTGGAAATGAAGGGTTAAAATATGGTTTTACGTTGAAAATGTTAAAACTAAAAATGGCCAAATGAAAAAGTTAAAATCAGTTTTTCTAATTCAAAAAAATAATTATATCAGTTTTGATTATACAAATATTAATTAAATTATTACAATTCAATTTACAAGTATGATATCGTTTGATAATATTCATTTTTGATAATATTGACTTGGATAAATAAATTAAAGATTATTATTAATCATTTTTAGACTACAAATTATTATTTAACCCAAATTTAACATTTTAAACTCAATTAAAAATTAATACGTCAATTATTAAACCCGTGCTTAAATAATATTCATTCATCTCTCTTTCATTCTGCCAGAAATGTACCTTGGAATCCCCTCACCCATATTTCTTTATACATATGTGTGTTGGGTTAGTTTTATTGTAAAAAAATATATATCACATATGAGCAGGAAAAAGAGGTAGAAATTAAATGAATAATATTTGTGCTGGGATCTGGGTTTAAAAAGTAAATAATAATTTATAGTCTAAAAAATTATTACAAAAAAATGTAACATATCTCATCAAAACTGAGTGTATGTAAGTTGAATTATATTATTTTTTATAGATAAATGCTAAATTATGACGACAGCTGATTTTGCCTAAAATGCATTTTGGGAATCCTTTGCTTTTTATATTTATCTTTAATTCGTATGGTTTAAGAGTGTGTAGAATTTTTAAATTTTATTATACAGTTAAGCCATGGTATATGCTTTATCAGTATACACCACTTAAATTATATCCTACCAAAAAAAATGTAAATAAGCAAAAGAGTATTAAAATGCATAAATTTTGTGATACAGCAATAGCTATTCTTACATCTTGGAGTATACATGATTTTTTTTTTTTAAAAAGGCATTAACATTTGTAAATATTTACAATATTGCAATAACTTCTTTTTTTTAATTTCATAATGTCATATGCAATCGTGTGTATTAATAATGTTTCTTTGTCTTATGTTGAAAACACACATACATTTCATTCTTCAATCTGTTATTCTTTTTGAATTTGATTTATAGTATTTCACATGGTAAAATGATTTCTAAATATAATTCTAAAAGTTTTATAAAAATTAAAAACGTTCATAAAGTCAATACATACTTCAAATATCAAAACAATTAGATCATACTTTTTGATTACAATTATGTTTCCATAGAGAAAAAAATTATTGAAACAAAGGAATGTCACCTGAGCGTATTAATTAAATTCAGATGAAAATTAGAATTTCACTATTCATTTTATTTTAAAAATACACTATAGTAAGTTTCTTTAATATTTTTGTCTGAATGTAAATGTGTCCAGCAATTTATTCTTATTAACTATATTATTATTTTTAATTTTATTTATACTATATAATCTTAATTTGTATATGCATATAAAAAAGCGTTTGTGTTGCATATATGTGTGTGTGAAAAAGTGTTGGTCATTCATAGTTCAATAAGCAATACATTTTCTATCGTAATTAAAATTTAGCAACATAATGTACTCAAGGGTACTGTAATGTTTAAAAAAAATAGCTGGGATGATTATATATTTTTTAGTTTTAAGTTAACATAAGTGTCATTAAGCATTCTTTAAGAAACAACAATAGATCAATATCAATAAAAATACTATAAATAATATATAGAAAAGAATATATATATATTTCTTTTTAAGAAATAATGCCTTGTTTGAGATATCACATTTTAATCTTTAATTGTTATAATAGAAAAAAAAATTACTTTTTTGTTGCTGTGGCAACAAATATGTGTTGGGGCAGTTTTGGGTATTGACTAAAAAGGAAAAAATTAAAACAATAATAGGTTCTAATTAATACAAGGTGTTGAGTGGATGGCTATAAATAAGAACCATATAAAATGACTTGTGCTGATACTGTTTAGAGTTTTTTGGCTGATTATGAAAGTATCTAAGAAGAATTTTGATAAGTAATCATTACTTATGAATAATAATAAAAATTGATAATGGCTTTGTTACTCAGGAGTTCATAAGAAGTTCGAGTTACCAGATATGCAAGTGCTAGAATCGAACCTGTGACCTCCCAATCCTGAGAATTCTCTACTGTGCCCAATCACACTGGGCACTTACCTCCCAATCCTGAGTCACATTCTCTACTGCTGTACCCAATCACACTGGGCACTTCTGAATAAAAGAAAACTGTATTTTTCTCCATCAACAAAAATTTTTAATAAGGAAGAAATGATATAGCATAAAAATAAAGTTATGATAAATAACAGTTGCCTGAGATAATGAAAATGAGGGTTTGTGATATATTGATTATATAATGGTGTGTTGCATTCGGCAATGTGTTAATTTGTTTTTCCTATTTATGGGCAATGTATTTTACAAAATTATTGATTTTTTTAAAGGAAATTTGAATTACTGTAATATATAATTAATATTGGAATTTTATTTCGTTTTGATCAATCACATGATCACTATCTCATACTAGCACAATAATTGTTATTAAACAATTCAAAATACAGCAAAACTCTCCATATAGTAGTGCCATCTTGTGCTAACAAGAGCAATCAATGGATGCCAGAAGGCTTGTGCATCCATTGATTGCTCTTGTTAGCACAAGATGGCACTACTATATGGAGAGTTTTGCTGTATTTTGAATTGTTTGATCAATCACCTGTAATTATAATTTTTTTTACAAAATAATTCATCTGTTGTTAAAACCATTATATATTTCTAAATTTATTGCTGATATATAATATGTTAATAATGTCACATTCGACCACTTGTAAATAATAGTTGTTTGTTTTTTGATTAATTACAATGTATATTATTAATAAATAAATATTCATAACTCTAAATATCTCTAATTGTAAAACGGAAGTAACTACCTCCCATTGAGTTATGCAGGTCAAAAACCAATGAAAAAATAGAAGGATACCATTCTATCTTTGGGCTCTGTTGTTATATAAGCTTAGTTTTTTAAAACTGCATAACTTAGTGGGAAGTAGTTACTTCCGCTTTACAATTATAAATATATATTATTATGGGATAGTATAAAAAATATCAAGATATTATTATGGGACAGGTAAAATTAAGTCTATCAGAATATTTAACAAAAAGGGAATTAGAGTAAAAGTTTGATTTAATCAGCAAATAACTCTTCCAGAAATATTATTATTAATAAATTTGTGCAATTAGAATTTAGAATAATTGAACTCCAGGTTTGAATCAAAGATATCCTTAAAAAGATCAGAATAGAAGAAGATACACACGCACATATATAAGTGAAACAACAGACGTGAAATATAAGGATAAACCAAAAGTAAGAAGGATAGTGAAATTATAAATTTTAATGTATTTATAAAAATTTATTCAAAAAAGATGTACTATCAATAATAATCCTGAGTTTTAGTTTTAAAGGAATTTTATTTAGGGAGAATATTGGTTTTTTAATACATTAATTTTTTATAGTACATTGACAAAATAAGAGTCTATAATGTCACTACTGGGTTGGTAGTCGATGATTTATGAAAATATTAATCCAGGGTATGGAATAAATCCTGTGGTTTATAGATTGTTGTCATAAGCTATTTGGAAATGTATTGGGCTTTGGAATTTGGAATAGATTCCAGGTTTCTTCAAATAAAAATTTGGAGGAAAGGATCATGTCTTTATTTTTGATTTTGTTTAAGAGAGAAATGAATAGACTGTTTGGGTCTGGTGGAGGATTTGTGAATACTAATTTGCATCTCACATTCCAGATAGAGTGGGTGAGAAATACTGACATTCTTATAATTGGAAATTGTTTACTTTGTAGAGATTCTTTTAGCGAGAGGATTCTGTAAATATCAGTTTTACTGTTTTGGAAAATTAAAAATTTGATACTACCAAGTCCGGTACATGAGCGAATTATGTGGTCAAATGTCTCATCATGCCTCTTGCAGATTGGGCAGATAGGGTCAATGTTGTTAAGAAATCTCTTGTGGTGGAGGAACCAGTTGGTATGCATGGCTCCCAGATTTACTTTTACTAGGTAGTTTAAAAATTTAGGCTCTAATGCTAAGAACTTGAATATTGAAATAATTCTATGATTAGTGATGCCAAGCATTGGCAACATTGAGTTGATTTCAGGGTTGATTTTATGGTGGGCTTCCCAGATGGTGATTTTTGTATTATATGGATTTTGTAAGTTAGATGTAAATTGATTGAGAAGTTGGAGAACCTGGTCTAGCCAGCATTTTTGAGGAGGAGGTCTGTCCGTCGGTTGAACGGCCTCTGAAATATTGAAGGAATCATGTTTTTGTAAGAGGTTATGAATTAATGTGTGAGATTTTTGAAAGATAATTGAGGGGATGGAGTGAAAGGACATCCCGTTAGATTTGCGATGGTATTGCATCCTTGTCATGCTTATAGACATTGTACTGTTTTTCCAAAAGAGTTTAGCACATAGACTATTAATTTTTTTGGTAAAGGCTTTTGTTGCTGTCATGATGGGAAGGTAGTATGCAATCTTGGACATGACTTTCATGTTCAGTAGCACTACTTTTCCCTGTATGGAGAGATACACCCTGGAAAGGGATTGAATAATCTGGGATGTGGAATTGATTAAGGAGTTCTGTAGTTTTTTTGACATGGCTGTTTGAGACATGGAGATAGGGAAGCCAAGAAAGTCCTGGGACTCAGCTAGAAATCTAGATGAGACTTTCTTTCCCGATAGAATTTTCCAAGATGAAGATTTGTTGGAGTTAAATTTGAGTTGTGAATCATGGGCAAATTTATCCAAAATCTTGTAGAGTGTTGGGAGATGTTTTTGAGATGGTAGTATTACGAGGACATCATCCATATATGCAAACAACTTGAAGGATTTTTTGATGCGAGGAATGAATACTCCGGTGAATGAGATTTCTATATCTCTCAATAGGGGGTTGAGATAGTATATAAAAAGGATAGCACTCAATGGAGATCCTTGAGGAATAGACAGGTCGGGGGAGAACCCATCTGTGTAGAATCCATCTAAGAAGATGTGAATGAGCCTATTGTAGAGAAGATTCTCCAGAATCTGTATAATATGAGAAGGAATGTTGAGGTCTTTTAGAAGAGTAAGAAGTGTGTGAGTATTAATCGAGTCAAAAGCCTCTGTTATGTCTAGCTGGACTGCAATGGGTTTTGATAAGCAATTAGATCTAATATGATCAAGGAGAATCTTGACTTCACCCATTGCTGTCAGGGCTGAAGATCCTTTTCTTGCATATTGTGACTGAACAATATTGTCTAAAAATTTTTGCTGGATTTTCTCTTTAATTACACCTTCGATAACTTTGATTAAAATTGGTGTCATGGAGATAGGCCTTATGTTATGGATGTTGGTTGGATCTTTGTTCTTCTTGATGAATGGCACTAAGGCAATTGGGTAGAGATTATTTATTTCCCTTCTTTTAGTGGATAGATGATTGATCATGTTCATCATGATTGGGATAGCAAAGTTATCAAGGTGGGAAATTAGAAATCTTGGTATAGCATGCATCCCGGGATGAACACTGTCAGAAAGTGCTGATAGACAGTTTTTAAGATCAGCTGCTGTTATGCCATGGTTTATAGCAGATGGGTGATCCAGCCATTCACTGATAGTCTTTGGAATATTATTTTGAAGTCGGTTTTTGAAGTGAAGACAGTGACATAGTTTCCATTGACAATAAGGGAGGTTGGAGTGTTAAGTTTTTTCCTAGCTCCCAATGCCCATCGCAAATATCCCCGAGTCCAGCAGTGTTGGGTAGTAAGAAAGTTTTGTGATCTTTTAATAGAAATATACTCTGCAATAGCCATCTGTTTTTCCTTATACTGATGTTTTAGTGATAGAAGGTGTTTGATATGATCTGGTTCAGTTGAGCATGTCTTTATTTTATTATTGATTTGGTCAAGCTCATTCATAAGCGTAGATGGCCCTTTGTTGTTTCTAGTATAGTGAGCAATCAAGGAATGGATTATCCCAATGAAGGCAAACCATGCCTCTTCTGGGGGCCTTTTTAGTATGTTGATTTTGTGGAAGAGGATGTATGCTTCAGATACAATGGCTTCAGTCATGGAAGCTTTAGTTAACATTCTGATTGACCGGTTGAGAAAGGATGAGGAGTAGTTGGTTAGTTGCAGTGTGGTGATAATAGCATGATGGTCAGAGAAGGGAACAGGTTGAAGAGTAGCTTCCAGACAATGATGGAGTTCAGAAGTGTAAAACATCAGATCAATTAATGTATGATACTTTTTGGTGTAGTAAGAATAGGCGTTATGAGGAAAGAAGCCCCTGCCACTAATAAAATGTCTGTTGGGCAAGTGAAGATACTTGTTTGTAAAGTGATCATAGGAGATATTGAAGTCCCCAAAGAGGAGTGCTGGGGAGTTATTGTTGGCTGTTATTATATTTATAGTGTTTATGATCCGAAGGAATATTGCATGGCTATTGGGGATGTAGACATAAAATGCATTGATTATATTATTGCCATAGGTTAGGTTGGCACAGAGTTTTCAATAACAATCTTGTGTTAAAATCCATTTAGGATTAATAAGATGGATATAGCAAGCTGGAAAATTAAAAATAAGACGTACTAATTATAAAATAAATCATAACTCTCGTCATATTTTTGGTTTCTTCTATAAATATACAAAGTACAAGAGAAAAAAAAAGTTGAACATATATATATACATTATATTTTTTTGATTTATAAAAATTAATTGTGTGCAGTAGAAAATTATTCTCAGAATTAAATATCCTAAATGGAGTTGTCACATTCATAATTTGTAATTCAAATTCAGATGTAATTCAGAAATATTTGGACTAGTGACATTTTTTCTAACAAAATGTTAAAAAAAAATGTTTAGATTGCTGACCCCCCAGCCCACCATCCAAAAAATAAATATCTCATTATTCTTATCTAGATGGTAAAGGTTACTTTGACGAGGGATAGGTCTCTTACTTATGAATTTTGATCTTCATTGATTTCACCGTTCCAACAATTTTTAGCATCTATTTAATAAATTTCAATATTAATAACTTTTAATTGTTCCACCATTCATGATTATATTTAAATTATGTTTATTTACTTAAACTGTTGCTATGATGAAATTTTTGTAAGACCTTTATTAAATTTTTAAAGATTTTCAGAGTGTGTGTGTGGGGGGGGGGGTAAATATATAACATCAGAATCTATCTATTGCGCTTAAAATGCATATACATGAAGCTATATTGAGAACATATATATAGTTGCTTAGCGCTTTCAGGAGCTTCAATGTTCCCATATTCATAGCTTATACTAATGACTGCTGTAGTTATCTTTTTAATAAAAATGTATGCAAGTAGCCTAGGCGGCCCATTTTTTCGAAATGGAGAAGCAGGAGTCTCTCCTATTGATAGAGTTGGGGTCGACTGCAATAAAGCATGCTTCCTTAATCTTGCGCTTGACGTCATTGCACTCAGTGCACACTATTTCGGCAGTAGAGGGTTCGAACACGTGGCCAGTGGATTTTTGATGTTCGAAAAATATTGAGTTGCTCTCAGATTTGATTCGAACAATTATATATATATATTCTTAATATAGCTTCACGTATGTGTGTTTCAAGTGCAATATATAGATTACGAACCATAAGTGAAGTAAAACTAAATTATTACATTAAGATGAATCAATATGAGATCAGAGAGTATTAACCATAGTTATTTTATATATACCCGGAACGTTGCTCTGACTAAGACTGCCATCTAGTTTTAAATAAAAACATCATTGTAAAGTTTTAAAAATATTTTCAGTCAAGTTATAATAAAGCACAAATAATGTCAATCTTATGAAAATCTTTCTGCATAATCTTATTTTGCTTTATTTTTAATCAGAAAATACTTTTGAAGTAATGATTTTTAATTTTTTTTTTTTTTTACACATTTCTCTCATTATTATTATTATCATCATCGTCATCATTAGCAACTATTCTCAAATAATTTTGGTATTTTGACTGCAAAAAGGTGGGATGCAAGGATGTAGACTAAAAACAAAAAGTGAGTTTTTCATTAACCACATGTAAATCAATATACAAAAACCAAATATGTGTGTGTGTGTCTATACGGATTTCACCAATCGGCCTCTCGTTATTTTCTTTATGATTCTAAGCCTGTTAAGATTATAGGAATTTGTTATGGATGTTAGTCTTTCATATTAAAACATTCTATTCATGTTCATTTATTTATAGCTCTTATACCTACGAATACCATACACTAATAATCTCATTAATTGCCTGAGCAGTTTAGCATAGTATACGAATTGTGCGTAATCTGTCATTTTTGATATCAGTGTCTACTAATATTTTTTTTTAATTCTCTGGGGGAAATAATTATGACTGATATCTGTTTTTTTAATTAAGAGATCCCACTATTGACTTAATTCCCTGTCTTTAAAATGATCAAATTA
The DNA here is from genome assembly GCA_028023455.1 of Epiperipatus broadwayi. NCBI lineage: Eukaryota > Metazoa > Onychophora > Udeonychophora > Euonychophora > Peripatidae > Epiperipatus > Epiperipatus broadwayi. The sequence continues at coordinate 4,998,645 of JAQFVV010006263.1, read as the reverse complement.
TTATTTTTATTTATTTATCAGTATTTAAAAAAAAACAACTGAAATTTAAACTCGTCATAAGCTACTCCCCTAATATACTAAAAAAAATGTTTACAAATCTCTATCCTCCTTATTTATATATCAAAAAGCAGATTTTATGGACAAAACCAACCAGTTTCTCTAAGTCAGTCTTCTTGGTCTACTTTTTAAGCTCTTATAGTTATCTCTATATCTTTTATTCACACTCTCAGTCAATTCCAATGTATCTTTCATAAAGTTTCGGTTCAATTCAATTTTATTCTGTTTTATAATTTACTTTAAATATATGATGATGGCTCCTGTGAAGTAATACTTTCTTAAGAGATTTCGCAAGCAAATCTTAGAGTTGGGGAGAGGGGAGTGGAGTAGCATAAATAAAAATTCCATAGTAATCTAAGTGTTTCAGATTAGAATAAAAAAGAACATCATTGTATCAGATAGATATATGTCTGGAGAACCTACGAATGCTTGAGATCATGATTTAATTATTTGTAATTATATAAGTATTTAATTAGTACATGGTACTTTCATTTTAGGCTAATTTTAATAATTATATGTTTGTGTGTGTGCGTGTAGTATATATATATTTTCTTTGATTAATATTTTATAATTTATTATGCATAGCTACGTAAATAATTCTTATATATTTATAATCTCTTCTTTTTTTTTTAGGCCAGTCTTGTCGTGCAGGACGTGACGTTAATGAAGCAGTTGCTAACTTTAAATGAAACAATTATGGATTTCAAGACTCGTCAATTAAATGCTAATCATTCCCGAACATCTAGCGATGATGGAGACTGGTATTATTGTGATATTGAGTCATGTGGTAGTCGAACAAGTCTCGAGTCATTAACTAATTCAGAAGTTCTGAGCACTCCTTCATCGTCAAGTTCATCAGCATTTGATACACGATCTTCAACTTCATCAACTGCAAGTTATGAAACATTTACCCGCCAGAGGTCACTAACAATCAAATCGTTAGAAAAGATGAGAAAAGCTTATTTATCTAAACAGATCTCCCAGCGTGGTGAAAATCAAACTACTATACGAAGGACTAAAAGTCATCCTGTTAAACGAAATTGTACACCTATGCCAGAAACCACAGAAGATTTCCTAAAAATCGGGAACATTTATCCCTACAGAAGTGTTCGCATTTTACATGAAAAACAAAATTCTTTTGATTCTGGAATCCACGGATCCTATTCTGAATCGGAAATGGAGATATTTGTATAAAGATTCAATGTCTAATTTAATGCATTATTTACTTTAATTAAAAAGTATTTTTATGTTGTTATATATATCTTGTAAATATTTAAATCCCATCAAAAATAATATTTTCAATACTCAACGAAGGACCAGGATATTTAAAAAATTATTTAATTATAAATTAATTGATGTTGATTATTTTTTAAATAAGTTAATCTATTAACTAACTAATCATTAATAATGTTTGATCATGACGATGTAAAACATTTACCGAAAGATCAATTAATTATTAATATTTTAAAGTTTATCAGAGTTTAAGCTTTAATCTCCTTTGCGTTAAAGACATCGTTGGCTTTTCCCCTCAAAGATGTTACTAAAGTGAATAACATGAGCTTCGTATTAAACAGTAATAATACCGTGTGCAGTTAGTTGTTATATACACATACTGTTAGAAATTCCTGGTCTGATAATTGTTTCACTTGTAGTTGAAATGTTATTTAATTAAATGTTTATTTCTTTTGAAAATTTAGTCTATCTAATTATTAAAAAATACACTCACAATAATAAAGTTAGACCAAGTTATCTATTTTTAAGGTGGACGATCGGGACAGTTCCGGTTTCAAATCATTTAGATGGTGTCTCAATTCTGAACTTTCGTAAAAAAAGTAAATCGAAAAAAAGTTAAAATATACAGAGATTATGTTGTCTTTTTTTATAATAAAAAAAAAGAAAAATAGCCTAATAATGTTATTGTCATTTTATAAATTGTTGATCAGAATCAATAAACGTTCCATATTTTTCCAGTACCAGATATCCTCGTAATCAATATAACTAACTACAAGATGACTCTTCAGTCACCTAGCTTCTCGTTACAGCAGTATATATTTTACGTAAACAAAGACAGTTGCATTTCAATTAAAGATGTTGTTTAATCTGATTTTATGTGATATATAAATGGCAGGGTATAGTTTTTTATATTGATTTTTGTATAACATATTAATCAAATAATTATTAAAGAAAAGAAGTGATCTTTTTATTGGGAAGGGGGAAGGTATTTGTTTTAGTTTAACATTTTCAAGTCTGGCCTCTTTTAAAATTATATCAGCCTAAATAGAGCTCTAGGTAAAACAATACGATAATTTACATTTGTGTGTAAATGTGATTTTTTTTATTTCAAATTCTAAACAGATTTGTTTTTATTTCAAGTAACCAATCTAGCTAATCAAGTAATATTAATTAATAAATGGATATCTATTCTTAACTAAAAATAAAGTAGAGATGAAAAACTATTCAAATCCTCACTAGCCTGCTACAAGTCAAAATTCAGCTCATAACCTAGAATTCATTTTGATACTTTAGCTCAGAATTTTTAGCTAGACAGTCTACAGACACACACCCCCCCCCGGTTATAACGATTAATTAAATGTTGATAAATAAACGTGGTGAAACTTAGGAAAACAAAAATAATGTAACTTCAAGTCTAATTAAAAAACTGAAATCCAGAAAATATGTGTCAACATTTATGGTCACTGTGTCTCTCAATGACGTTATGATATTTATAGTCACTGTGCAGATAATTTGTTCTTTATATATATTGTAACCTTCTCCTTCGCGGAGTGGCACTACTCCCTGACATACGCGAAGAAAAGAAAAAAAAATTTTTTAATAAAACATTAACTCAAAGCCATCTACGAACCTACCAAACACATTGTAAAATAGGTAGAGTACATAGACCGAACTAGCCATAACAATAAAAGAAAAGAGCAAGAAAGGCGTCATTCTTGCAATCATGCATCCTAACAACATCACTGAGAATAAGGCAGGTATCTATATGAGGAATAAAAACTGAAATTAAGGAAACATGAAACGAATGAATGATGAATGAAAATGAGGAAAAATGAAGAATGGATGAAAGACGAAAAAGAATTAATGATTATGATTAAAAGGTGAATAAATCAAAAGAATGAGGAAGATGGAACTGAAAAATGAGGATAAGGATGAACTATTATGACAATGATGATGATGATGAATATGATGATTAAGAATCAATTCTATGTTGCAAAAGATAATGAATTCAAATTTAAATAATTAAAAGAGTGGGTTCATATTTTTGTTTTCTAGTGTAATGATAATAAGAGATTAATGTAATGGAAATATAATTAAACATGAATCAAGAAAATAATATAGACATTATAAATACAAGTAAGGCTAGTTATAGTAGTATGGATGTGAATTTATTTATGAGGTCTAAAATTTATAATACTTGATGGCTTGATTCTAGCTTAGAGTTGTTTCCAAAATTATAAAACCATTTTAATAGAAAAAATATAGTTGGAGAATGGAAATAAAATAGATTAGCAAATAGAATTTAATAAACTGAATCAATTTCTAAAATTATTTATTAATGATTTCTCAGGGATCCTATTAATTTTATAAATTAGCATACACTAATGTATATCTGGATAGAGAAGAAGGATTTTACTGCTAACCAGACCCAGATTGAAATAAATATTAAAAAAATATTATTAGGAAATATCTGCTGCATCATCATCATCATCATCATCATCATAATAATAATAATAATAATAATAATAATAATAATAATAATAATAATAATAATAATAATAATAATAATAATAATAATAATAATAATAATAATAATAATAATAATAATAATAATAATAATAATAATAATAATAATAATAATAATAATAATAATAATAATAATAATAATAATAATAATAATAATAATAATAATAATAATAATAATAATAATAATAATAATAACAACAACAACAACAACAATACTCTAAATCTCATAATAACTTAACAAATATCTCTAACAGTGATATAATACTAAACAATAATATCAATAATTAGGTGATCTTGAGAAATATTATATGATATTTTGATCACAATTGTAATAATAATAACATAATTCAGAATTATTAACCTTGATACCCCCCACCAATATGACTGAGTTCAAATCTATTATTGTCATTTAAGCAACTATAGTATCATTTTACCACAATGAATTATTTTATTTTTGGGCTATTATCTTAGAATAGCATTTTACAGTAATACCAATAATATTTATTATAATTTAATTCAATAGTGTGATATCATATGCTCTGAAGTAATAATGTCTAATAATGTTGCTGATGGCAATAACAATACTATGAGTAATGTAGAGCAATATCAGTAAGATGATGAAACAGCTTTTTAAATTTCAAAATAAAAGACATTTTATTTACAAGTAATTATATCATTTACAAATCATTATTTATTAAATTTTATAAAAAAAAAATTATTATAATAAATTTAAAATTAAAATGGTAGATCTACTTGAATCTTATATCAAAAAAAAAAATACATTATTTGAACTTTACTGGCCTATTTTCTTCTTTTTTATACAAAAACAAATAAAAATCACATGATTATTACATAAAAAATGATAAACTAACAGAATTGTCCAAAGGTAATATTAGGATGATATTTTTTTAAGGCACTGATGATCATATTCATATCATCATGCTGTGGAGTAATGTAACTTCATTACTTTTACTGATATTTTAGGCTAGACTGGTAATATTCTTTTGGTACACTATGGTTGGAAAAACTTAATTCAATAATAGACTTAATTAAGAATAATAATTGCTAGGTAAAATAGGCATGTTCCATATCCCTCTGAGTTAATAATATTTTTTTAAAAAAAATACAGTATTATAAATCAATACTTAATGTTAATAATATTAAATTTCGTATAATCATTTTGTTTAATACTAGCAAATAGCTCACAGGTCTATTCAATACTTTCCTTATGGTAATATATTATTACAACACATTAGATCATGAAGAATCAATGAGATATAAACTGATGCTATGGGTAACATACCAAGAAATAAAATAATGATGAGCCAAGGCAGATAAATAAATAACCAGGACCATGGTCATTTCATAACTGCATATGGTTTAATATCCAGATGTCATTGCTTTGAGCCCCCATAAAGATACAAAAGAGCAGGAATAGTTAATCCCTTTTTAATAATAATGTGCACAAAATTTATTATCTAAATGGTAGAAGCCTTGATAGACTCAAAATTTATGGGCATCTACATGACTAACCCATGATAACAATTTAAACTTCCATGTAGAGCAAAGAAAAATGACATCTAACATGAGTTTATATGGATATGCAACACATAGCAAATATCATGACTGATCAGATTGTGATCGGCCATCATGGCAACAATCAAAATCCCAAATCAGTAATGTCTACAATACAATTGTAAATATCAAACAAATGAAAACAATCTATAAACAAATACATGGCAAGATTGAAACATTAATTATTAACTCAAAGTATTTAATAGTAGGTAAAAAAACATCAATAGTATACTAATTCAATAACAAAATCTATAGAAAATATATTTAATATACCTAAATTCAATAAATATTGAATTTTATCTTTCCATAATATTTTACAACATATGCAGCTTTACCAACCCAAAAAGGAAAAGTTGAACAATAAAATTTATAAATTACTTTTAAATATATTACCTGTCTTGTGATCATATTTTAACAAAATATAAAATTTTAATTATCAGATACCTTGGATCCTTTATATTTAATTTGCAGGTCAACTGCATAATAATCTATTAACACTAAACATGTGTACAAGATTATATAATTAAATGCATGAAAACACCATATTATTTAAGATTTTTTTATATATATCTTTACTATACTTTCTGCAGAATCATCTCTTAATGTAATTATTATTTTCCTTATTACAAAAATCAATATAATAAGCACTTTAAATACTCATGTTACTGCTTCCTCCTTGGATATCAAAATTAAGACTATTTCCTGCTTCCTATAGATGTACAAATGAAATTGTAGAAAAATATCAACATCCGTTTTGACATGCAAATACAGAAATACTGTCAAGCATTGGTGGATGAGTGGTCAGCCCAGCTGCCTTACAAGCAGTTCTCCCAGGTTTGCATCCCGGCCGATGCTTTGATACATGAAAAGAAAAATACAGAAACACGTGGAAGGACATCTCATGTTTTACTTTTTGTGATTTTTTTTTTTTTTTTACAGGACAATAACACAATCATTAAATATTAACACTGGTTGACAATTTAAATATACTGTTTGAATGATATTATATACCTTTGATTATTATTAGGTTGTTTATTTAGTGAATTATTAATTTTCAATTATTATTAATTTGAAAACATTATTGATAGGTAAATATTTTATTCAATATCTGTAACAATTCAATTATAATTCAGCAAAGGTCATATTCGATTTTATACATCAATTTAAGATGATTTATAACTTAAATGAATAATAATTCAAATAAAGTGTTTGTCAAGAATCTTGCATTAAGTAGGAGATTCATTTACTGCTTTTTTGGAGTCAGAGATATATGTTGTTGTTTTTTTTAAATAATTAATAAACTGCAATAATTTCTTTAACGTGTTATAATGCTATTTATGAGTAAATGGCAGTAATAAACTTAATTCACAATGGCATTTCATCTTTCTAAAGGTGTTCTCACAAGCATAAAAGAATTACATTAGCTTTTTAAAATATATAACTTTTAAAATAGTTTGCATAAAATTTTCTTCTCCTACAGAGAGTTCCAAAAGTATTCTTTGTCTTAAATTTGAATTTATAACACTAGTATTTGCTATCAGTTTTACTGTTTTCATAATTAAAACAATAAATAAATAATTGAGGAAAAATTATGCTTACTGACAAATATAACTGCTCTTAAATATTATAATTCTCTGGAACCATTTCTCCTATTGTAGCCTTGGTCTAATTAGTGAAATAAGCTTTTCTAAATCATTAGCAAGAGATTTCAATGTTTTTTTTTGTGAATGAGGATATATTTATTTTATTCCATATTCTACAGAATAACTAAAAGAAAACTTTTGTGCTTTTCTTTAAACAAAATTAAGTTTTAAATAAAATTTATACACAATGCTTAAGTGATGGATAAGTCTTCTCCTTGATAGTTTAAAATCATCTTCCCTCTCCAAGTTTTTGCAGTTCTATTTATTAACCCTTTAATTAAGGACTGACTGCAAATTAATAATCAATAAGATTCCTTAATTATTAACATAGAGCTTTTCTAAAAATAGCAAACCTCCACCTTATGGCCTTAGATAAAACTAATTGAAATAAAACTTATTAAATTAAAATTTTAAAAAAATAACAGTAACTTGGAGAAAAAAAATATTCAATTTTAAAATATTTTTGCTTTGCTCAAAACTAATTCTAGTCTTGAGATTGTTTTTTTTTTAAATCTCATTAAAATAATTCTCTGTTTTTATTTTAAATAATACTAAATTATTATATTACATTTGTATTTTCAATGCAAATATTAATTTTAATTGTCAAACTATATGTAAGCACTCCCACATATAATTTGACAGAGAAATGTAAAACTGGGTAAATAACCTGGGCATTTAAATTAAAGTATTACAATTATTAATCTAGACTAATAATTAAATAAAAGCAATTTTAAAGAACCATTTTTAAAAACTATTAATATTCTACACTTAGTGAGTAAACCAATTATTACTAGTTTATTTCATAAAATAAATAATATTGATATTAGCATTGTTTATTACTATGATTATTGTTAATTAATAGAATTTAGACATTTTATCATTATAAGTTAATTATTTAGAGAGATAAAATATTTATAACCATTAGAGTATTATTAAAAGATTAAGTTTTTTATCCTCATATCATGACAATTAGTAACTACTAGAACAGACTATCGATTTTAACCATAAAATTAAAATTATAGCTTAATAAAATTTAAAATTTTAAATCATCTATTAATAAAAAAAGGCTTGATCAAGATTAAGCTTGACAATAAGGCTACAACATATATAATTAAATAATATTTTCTGTACTTTATATGACTCATTCCTATATGTGTTTGTTTTCCCCTTCATACCAATGCTATTTTTAAACTTTGTGAATACTTCAAAGTGTATATGAGGGATGCTGAAATGAACCAACAATTCTCAATCTTTTTCAAGATACTATCTTCTTTTTATACCAAAATATTCTTAATATATAATCTTTTTAGTCCCACTTGCCATTTAACAAAGTTTGCTAAACATTTTTTTTTAAAAAAAAAGTATTACCTTTTTTAAAGATTAAAAAATATTTATAGTTGGATTTAGAAAAAATTCTATGTTTTTAATCAATAATAAGAGTTTATTTTAATATAAAATTTAAAAAAGAAATGAAACACCAATAAAAATAAATTTGTGGGAGAAAAATATCGATAAAAAATTTATATGTTTTTGCTGGCTTATTTCACATTTTAGATACAAAATAATCACTTTACAATAAGTATCTAATTACATGAAGATATGAGAAAAATACACAAGAATACAAATCTAATGTAATACTTGACTAATGGGAGTAAATATATAAATGAATTAAATAGTATATAAAAAAAATTTAAAAAAAAATAAAACAAAATGATTTTTGGTCGATATAATATTGAAATGCGGATCTTGAATTTAATGAGAATTTCTAATCTGAACTCATAAATTCATCAATTTGCATATGATTTCTTTATTTAGTTAAAATTTATGATGCAGAATTAAAACCACATTGGATAATATGTGATGTTGGACAAGATATTAAATTTGTTTTAGCAATGGTTCATGACAGAGAATAATTTGTAACTAAACTCTACAAAATTTGTTTCAATTCAATATTATTTTACAGCTCAATAAATTCTTCATCTGAAAACAATCCAAATATTTCCCATGTTTGTATGAAGTTTTATTATCCAATAACAAACCTCCAAATTAAGAAAGTCTCCAGACTTTTTCATGATATTTTCATACAGTTTTTGTAAATAATTCCCCAAAATTAATAGTGTATAGCAGCTATTTAAATTTGCTTTTCTATTTTCAACAAATTTCAAAACTCCAATATTTTAAAAAATATTAATTTTGATATCATTATTTGAGATTTTAATAAGAGTTATGTTTTGTCTTTGTAATTATAAATTCATTTCATTGATTTAGTAATTAAATCTAATAAGTTGCAATTTCTGTTTTCACTTTGCAAAGATTATTATTGAGGCCATTTTGTATATTTCAAAAAAAACTCCACAACAATAACAAAGAGTTCATAAAATCATTTCAAGTACTTCCTCCTTGATAACCAATGAACTTCAAGGTAAAGTAATAATCATTCAAAATTTTCATCACAACGTCTTTAAAAAAGACAAACTGTGAGCTTTTGTTTATTATAATAATCATAATTTGTAAATTAAAAAAATGTGCATTTGATCATCAGATTTTTTTTTCAAATTAAATGATGCAATGGACAGTAATAATATTTGGCATGACTTTTTAAAACCAATCTGTAAAGGTTTTATTATACCTATCACTGATTGGTACTTCACCATTTGCAAAGGTGATAACATTTGTAAATGGAAATTTTTTACTTTAAAAAATTATTCAACTATCACAAAATAACGATTCACCTTTTGTATCGATTTTCAAATGTTTTATAAATATTCAGTAAATTTTTATTTTTATAAACCTTATGTAAAAAAAAAAGCAAAGATTTATTGCCTAATCAGTGGTGCCCCATGAAATTTTTAAATAGAGATGCTTTAGTATAATATCACCCCCAAAAAGTAAGCAAAGAAAACAAAACAGAGCATTTTTAATTTCCCAATCACACAACCATTTTATTTTTTCATACCAACCATTGCTAAAAGATCTATTTTTTATTTTATAACTGTTGTTTGACAAGTAATAAAGTGTGGAGTTGATTGTTGTTGTTGTTTTTTTTTATTTTTTCATGTAATGATAAATGGGAAAACATAATTTTTTTATGTATTCAACACTAATACCTATCGTGATAAATATTTAAAATAATATTTCTTTTATTATTTTGTTGTATTTTTCTGTAATTAATATGTATATGCTAACTTTTTAAAGGTTAATTACAAAAAAAAACGTAACATTTTATTGCTTATCCCAAATGAAAACAATAAAAATTTATTTGATCTGAAAAGAAATCAAAATAGATAAACATACCACATTAAAATAACTACCAATGATGCTCAGCGATGGCGCTAGTTAGTTATGTGTCTTGATATAAGCAAATGAATCTTGGTGAAATTTCTTGAAATTCACCAAATGTAACTTTTCTGATAACTCTATAATTAGCAGTGTCTTTGAATAGAATTTCAAGCAGCAGTTAAAATAATTATTTTTAAAAACAGTTTAATTAGCTGTACTGTTATATTAATTATGCAAAATTTGGTGTTTTCAAGCATAAATGTAATTATTAATTTTTGTATTTTTTTCTTAGGGTACTACAGTATCACATTGTTTATAGACCAGAGTCCACTATACTTAGTTAACAATGAGTCATTTAGCTGTAATACAAATTTCATTGTTTGTAAAATGTTGCATAACTAAGTTTTGTGTATTTTTTGGCTCATTGTATCCTATCTGCCTTGAACTATTATTAGTAAGATTAATCTTATTATATTGAATAGAGATTATCAACTGTGAAATTTTTCTGCTTTGACTATTAAAAATTAGATAATATATGAGGCCCACAAACCATTATTATTTTGCTATGAAGAGAATGAAAAATATTTCATAATGTAGGTTACTCTTTAAATTTGTCGTGTAGTCGTTAAAAGTAAGGCAAATCATTTGTTTACATTATTTAAATGAATTTTATTTTAAAATCCCAATAAACAAGAACACTTCATAGTGTCTCTTAAAAATGTTTTTTCACATAGCAATTTATATAAAGTTGCTTGTATTTCTTTTTTGACATTTGTAAGTTCACCATTATCTTTTCTAAATAATAATAATAAATTACTTTATTAATAAATTATTTAATAATAAATATATTGTGAAAATTAAATTATGTTCTTATTTCAATGCCTAAATAGAAACTGTGCAATTATTGATGACCTTCTATTTCAAATTCTGACTGAGGAAAAATACAAATGCTAGTTTGGTCATTAATAGAGTCATTATTTAATAATTTTTATACTAGCTTATTTCCAGGTACAGTTTATTGTCAAATATCAATCAGGTAAACAAACATGTTATTGCCTGTTTATATACATAAAGAAAAAACTGAAAGGGATGACACAAATAATAAGAACAACTGTGACATCTTTGCTAATATATATATATTGTAGCATTTTCCACGTCTTGCTAGAACTCTATCACAATAAATTGCGCAAGTTGATCAAGTTATGCAAAAAAAAGGAAGTTTCATTCCTATTTCTAAAAAACATAACTATATTTCCTGATCAACTCAGCCTAGAATTGTTATGATTACAATTGTGAGCTGAACCAGTTTTTAATTTATAAATGAGGGCGCCAGAATCAATTGTGAGCTGAACCAATTTTTAATTTATAAATGAGGGCACCAGATATTATTATTCCTGGAACTTATTAAACATATTGGCAAAGATAAATTATATTCTTAAATATCACTAAACTAATATTAATAATTTTAATAATAAACACTAATAACTATTATCAATAACGCACAACTGAAAAGTTGATATTAGAAATATTTTTTTTTATTTTAACAAATTAAAATATTTAATGTTAAATTGTTAATTAAATAAACTGGAGAGAACACACACTAATCCAAACATGAAGCAATTAATAAAAAAGCAACAGTTTCACAATTAAAAAGTTCTTGGGTATATGAGTCTCTTGATCAATAAAATTAAAGTCTCTATCAGGGTCCTATTATACATATACTTTTAAGAATTGTTTGCAAACATTTAATTTTGTCACAATCAGGAATGGTTAATCTTAACTTACCGGTAAGTTTAGTGAGTTCACGAAGCTTGTAGATTACTATGCATAGTTTTTTTTTGTGTGTGTGTGGGAGAATGAGCTCGGCCATCGGTTAGAAGTTGATCTTGTGGTCTATTCTACTAGTTGGTCATGAAGGCTTTTCTGGTGTCCATCTTCTGGAACGGTGTCAGCAGAAGCTCCGGTTCACTCCAACATGCATAATTATTTCCACTTAGAGTGATCCTGGATATATTTTGTTATCCAGGACCAACTGTAGAAAGGACAGACAAAACAAGATACTGATCAAACTGGCCTCTCTCTTTTTATACTCGAGGCCCAGTTTGCAGACTTCTGTGCATACCTCTTGTTTATCAAAAATATACACTGATAATCTCGTACATTCTTTATAAAATTTACGTTACAAAGTCTTTATTTTTTTGCAGCATAATTCTGCTATCTTTAATTAGCTAAAATATTTTTCTTTTAGCTTATCTTTTTACTTTTGAAATTCTTTTAATTTATCTGGATTAGTAATCTGCGTGTCTTTTGCTCTCTCCAATTTTAACTTTTATTTTTAATTACATAAAAAAAAATACAAAAGACAATTTTAACTTTCACTGTACGTTTTTAAAAAAGATTATACTAATAAAAAAAAAATCTAAATTTACTTTTTTTTAGCTTTTTACCAAATGCCAATATATTTTACCATATATAAATAACGGTACATACCACCGGGGCCAGGAGATGAGAATAAAATAGAGGTTTACACTAATTTTATTCTTAAGTTTTAAATTCATATTCGTGTGTTTTTTTTGTAGTAGAATGCTGATATATCTCGTAGACTCATTCAACAAGTGACGTTCAGCTTTAACACCCACTTTTAGGTCTAACACAGCGAGAATGCAAATATTTCCACATTCATCTGTGTCCTTTCCACTTAAGTGTAATAGTAATGATAAGAAACCTAAGTTATAAGCACAAACGAGCATCGCTCATCGTTTTGAGTCTTATAGACTCATGGCAACTTGGTCTGCCCTCCCCTTTATCAGGATCCCTGCTAGAAATAGACTGATGGGCATATAAAGATGGTCTTATGTTATAAACTGCGTCCCACTTGGGGCTATGCTTTTTCCCCTCTTCAGTAACTGCCTACCTGGGTCAAATACTTGTGACTTACATCTATGTCAGCCACGATCATGTTTTTTTTAGACATATTAAAAAAAATTTTTTTTTTCCTGTAAGTTATATTAAACAAATATTTTTATACTTGTATAATCAGGGTTTAATTAGTTAGTTTTATTTTTTTTAAACTACTATTTATTTTTCCACTATGATCTCAGGTTGTGGTTGTTGTGTCGAAGCCTCACATTGGGAAGCCATTGTAGCATTTTCCACGTCTTGCTAGACCTCTATCACAATAAATTGTGCGAGTTAATAAAGTTATACAAAAAGAAGGAAGTTTCATTCCTATTTCTAAAAAACATAACTATATTTCCTGATCAATTCGGCCTAGAATTGTTACGATTACAATTGTGAGCTGAACCAGTTTTTAATTTATAAAAGAGGGCACCAGAGTCGATTAGACTCACTGATTATGTGTCAAACATATCGTAACTTATAAATTAAAAATAAAAATTTTTTTTTTTTAAATAAGCGGTATTATATTTTACCATGAATTAGAATTATTTCCTAAATATTATTATTCCTGGAACTTATTAAACATATTGGCAAAGGTAAATTATATTTTTAAATATCACTAAACTAATATTAATAATTTTAATAATAAAAACTAATAACTATTATCAATAATGCACAAATGAAAAGTTGATATTAGAAATATTTTTTTATTCTAACAAATTAAAATATTTAACGTTAAATTGTTAATTAAATAAACTGGAAAGAATACCCACTAATCCAAACATGAAGCAATTAATAAAAAAACAACAGTTTCACAATTAAAAAGTTCTTGGGTATAAGAGTCTCTTGGTCAATAAAATTAAAGTCTCTATTGGGATCCTATTATATGTATATTTTTAAGACTTGTTTGCAAACATTTAATTTTTTCACAATCAGGAATGGTTAATCTTAACTTACCGGTAAGTTTAGTGAGTTCACGAAGCTTGTAGATTACTATGCATAGTTTTTTTGTGTGGGGGAATGAGCTCAGCCATTGGTTAGAAGTTGATCTTGTGGTCTATTCTACTAGTCAATCATGAAGGCTTTTCTCATGTCCATCTTCAGGAACGATGTCAGCAGAAGCTCCGGTTCACTCCAACATGCAGAATTATTTCCGCATAGAGCGATCCTGGATATATTTTGTTATCCAAGACCAACTGTAGATACTGATCAAACTGGCCTCTCTCTTTTTATACTCGAGGCCCAGTTTTCAGACTTTTGTGTATACCTTTTGTTTATCAAAAATATATGCTGATAATCTCGTACATTCTTTATAAAATTTACATTACAAAGTCTTTATTTTTTTAGCATAATTCTGCCATCTTTAATTAGCTAAAATATTTTTCTTTTAGCTTATCTTTTTACTTTTGGAATTCTTTTAATTTATTTGGATTAGTAATCTGCGTGTCTTTTGTTCTCTCCAATTTTAACTTTTATTTTTAATTACATAAAAAAAAAATATGAAAGACAATTTTAACTTTTACTGTACATTTTTAAAAAAGATTATACTAATAAAAAAAATCTAAATTTACTTTTTTTTTAGCTTTTTACCAAATGCCAATATATTTGTACCATATATAAATAAACGGTACAATATATATATATATATATAGATTAATATATCATTTGAACATAATGAAAGTAAAATGATAACAGTAAACATCAGTAAAATAGAATAAAACCTTCATATAGAGATCCTATATAACTTTAAAGAATTGACTATATAACATAACAATATACAAAATAAATAATGCATAGTTTATTCATTTATTTATAATACCCATTAAACTAATCAACCATATATTTATCAATTTATATATCAATCAATTCATTTATACATTTACTCATACATACATCAAGCATTCAATCTATCCATTCATTTATCACTAAAATAGCTACTCCTCAATCCATATTGATAATTATCCATCTATCAATCAATCTCTTTGGAAAATCTTTTTATCCATGTATTTATTTACATGCTTAATCATTTTCCTTTCTTCCATCTTTATATCAATTTTTTTACTATCTATTAATCCATTTTCTTTCATGCGTCTATTTATTTATCTATATAGCAATTCAATAATTCACAGACATATACTTATTCTATTTAACTAATCATTTGTTTACTGATTTGATTTATTTTTCCATCCATTTATTTATTTGTCTATCCTTCCATCCTTCTACTACAAATAATAATAATAATCAAACAGTTTTAATCCTGGAGAGTTCATAAGTAATGTCATGTTATATATGGCTTACTTTTTTGATTATTAGTTCATAAGAGTTCAGGCACCAGAGGGTCAGAACTGAAATTGATCCAAGAACCTATACTCAAAAGTCTGACATACTATTACTGTATTAAATCATTCATGACTACCAAACTATTTATCCATCTAATCTTCAAAATACATAGACTGACCAAATGATCCTCTATCTATTTAAATTTGGTTTATATAAATCCTGGATTATGCAAACAATTACTGGAATTTATTAAGTGTAATAATGTGATGTTTACCAGAGTTTTCAGTTGTATTTCTCATATTGTGTGATTGTCTATTGAAATTAGATCTCAATTTGAATAAGATTGCTTTTATTATAGAGGCACTAAAGATTGCCAATGGGATTATCAATTAGTGAGATAATTTGCAGTATCACATTAAAGTTGTAATTATTTATTAAGTGCACAGGAAGTATTTACCTATATGTAAATACTTTAGAGACAGGCTTTAACCTATATCATATGCACCTTGAATGTTTATAATAGTCAAACAATATCTTTAATTGCCAATAGAGGAACCTCTCAAACCTTGACACAAGATAGTGACTTTTATAAAGATAAGAATGGCCATCTTATCTTTATCCTAACTTTTCATTTATATAGGCCAATCTGAAGCATCTTGATTTGGGAGCATGAAGTTGTAATTCTCTCCACTGTTTAAGTTCACTATTTCCTTTACAAATTAACTTCTTTCAGCACTGCTGTAAAATGTTTTGGAGATAAAGAGTCATCCTGTCTTTCATCCTTCTCAATGTTAACATTTCTAGTATCATTATGTAATCTAATTGTTGCTGTTGCATTTTTATAAGTATTTTTCAGAATATGACAATATCCTGGGTCTATACTTTGATGATACAATGACCCAGTTACTGAAGAAATGATTATAGAATAAAATACCTTTTCATAATCTATAGATCCAAAGCATAATGGCATCTCATACTCATTAGTCCTTTCTATAAATTCTCTCAATACTTGGATATGACTACTGTACTAAAACTATTTTTAAATCCAGCTTGTTTTATTGGTTGATTGAAATCCAATGTTCTCTGTAAACGAGTTGTAATTATCTTGGTAAAAACGTTTTACAGCAGTGCTCAAAGAAGTATTTTATGGATTAAGATGGAAAACTAAAGGAGTAAAAGTAAATGGAGATTATTTAAGTCATTTGGATTTTGCAGATGATGTAGTTGTTTTTGAAAACAATGCTTTAGGGCATCAGAAATGTTGCAGGAGTTATCAAATGGATAAATGATAAAAAGACTAAAGTAATGTTCAATAGATTTTCTCAAAAAATGTCAATGAAAATTGATTATGATGAGTTAAAAGAAGTTAACAACTTCAAATATCTTGATCAGATTATTCATAGTGGATGAAATTAATCATAGAATTAAACTTGTTTGGAGTGCTTTTGATAGAAATAACCTAATACTAAAAGGAAATATACCTATGTGTTTGAAAAGGAAGGTTTTTAATAAATATGTTTTATCAGTTCTTACTTACAGATCTAAGACTTGGACACTTAATAGAAAAGCAATACAGAGACTTCAGACCACTCAAAAAAAGTCTAAAGAGATGCATGTTAAGAGTAACAAGAAGAGATCGAAAACACAATATATGGGTAAGGAAACAAACAGATGTTAATGACATTGTTGAAAGAATTAAAAAACTGAAGTGGAGTTTGGCTGGACATATTGCTAGAAGATATGATAATAGATAGACAGTTGAAATCTTAAACTGAATTTTAAGAGATTGGAAAAGACCCAGAAAGAGATCACTAGTGAGATGGATAGATGAAATAAGAAAGTATGCAGGAGTGCTGTAGAAAAGAAAGGCTAGAGTTTGGAGATGGATTGAACTTGGAGAGACCTTCATCCTGCAGTGAACTGATAATGGTTGACAATGATATTGATGATGATGATAGAATATACTGATCCATTGATTTGTTCAATTGATATTTTATTATGCTGTTTTTAATTCTTCAGGAGAAAACTTTTTTTTTTAAATACTTCAACACTATATCTAATTTGTAGCTCTTCAACATATTCTATTCTCTGTTATATTTTCCAATTGGAAATAACTGACATCACACTTCTTTAGAATGTCTTTGAGGTAATCCTTATAATATAGAAGGGACTACCTTTCACATAAAATAAATGCTCAAGTCTTCTCTTTTAGGAAGTCTTGCATTATTTATTTGTTTTATATGTTCAACAAAGGTGCAATTTTACAACAGTGAACTCTATAGTATCACATCCAGAAAGTCAATTGATTTTATGATCTTGACATTATATTTTTAAAAGTTTACAAAATCATTAAATGAAGCTTTTTTTATGCCTCTATAAGACACCCGAGTTTTACTTCTGTGCAATAAATTAGATAAAACAACTGCTCTGTATACAGTTTAGTTATTTTCTTATATTATTTTCTTATGTTGAAATACTCTATCTTTTAACTTATTAAATGGAGCAGCGGCATATTGGAGTCTGTGTACCTTAACATTTGCCTTCTGCTTATAAAACTACTAAGGTATTTAAACTAGTTTACATTCTCAAGTTATTGTGCTTTTTTAAATATAAATTAAAACTTATTTAATCATTAGTTTATAATACAAATAACAGAATTAACATTAGTAACAAAATTATTACACTACTGCCATTGTTGAGCTATAGTTTTACAGCTCCCCTTCCATCAAAGATTCCAATAACATAGTTTGTACTTATCTTCAAGAACAATACCAGAAGCAAACACCTCATAACATCCCATCCAATGCATTGTTTCCATAATTATTCACAGTCTATCCCAGGGGTCCCCAACCTTTTTGCACTTAAGAGCACATTCTATAATACCAGCAAGGTGGCGGGCACCATTTATTTTTTCAACCAGGTGGTGGGCACTACTTCGTTTAAGGAAAAGCCACAATACATCACATCACATGTAAATTTATAATTGCATATTGGTAATAATACACATAATGTACAAAAAAATATTTATTTCAAAAATAAAATTTTAACGTATAATTAATGTTTATATTTTTACACTGTAAAAGTATAGTATGCCCTATAATTTGATTACAATATAATACAATAATTTATAAAAAAAATTAAAAATTAAATTTATTTGTATCAGATAAATAATTTTTTATCGTGTTCGGATAGCAGCGGGCACACATAAAGTGGTCTGCAAACACCATGGTGCCCGCAGACATAGGGTTGGGGACCCCTGGTCTATCCTATGTGAGTCATCATCCTACCAACATTCTCAAATTGATAACCATCCAAACTAAAGTTGCTGAGAATTTTAATTTATGAAATGAGAAATCCTGGCATGAATGTAATACCGGCCTACTGTTTATTAAAATTTGAACCTATAATCATACATTTATTAGCTAGTTATTTTATTAACAATTCAGCTCGTATTTCTTCAGTACATAAAAATGAATCATATATCTAGAACTGTTAGACGGATAACACATTTTTTGTGAATAGTTATTGTTGCCCATATCCCATTTATTTTTTATATATATGCATAACCTGACAAATCAAGATTAGGCTGAGATTTTTAATTCGCCAACCAAACACAGTTAGATGTCCATTTGCTGAGTAATTGTGGATGGCTAGCCAGATGGTTATGAACAAACTATTTTAAAAAAAAAAACTCTCGGGAAAATTTCTCATTTTGCTGATTAAACCTCATCTCTTTTTGGTTTAGAGCACTGCAAAATTTGAAGTGTGAATATGGCAATATGGCAAGGTTTTTAATTAAATCAAACCATTCTGTTACAAACTAATTAATTGTCCTTAGTTTTAAAAGTTTTAAAGCTAAATTTATTAAAGAAACTTTTCAAGAAAAGATTCTAAATATAGCAACGCTGATTTCTTTTCTATTTACTTTCCGATTTAAATTCCTCAACCTAGAAGTCAAAAAGAATTAATTCCAAAGATATTTTTAGATTGAGATATTGACTTTAAGTTCATACTGAAATTTAAATAAAGATAAGTTAATAAATTAGATTTATATTTCGTAGTAATTAAGGTTAACAAAAATGTTTGAAACAATGTACGAAAATGTTAATAATATAAAAATCAATAGTGCCACGTAGTTAAATGATAATGTATTAACCGCCATGATCTAGGTTCAAACCTGGATTGAGTAAACTTTACATTTTCTTGACAATGTAGAATTATTTTTTTAAAATAACTGGTTGATTAGCCAAGTTCAGTTAACTATCCAATATTGATCTGGTTATTTAGTTCCTTCATTGTTTTTCAATAAAAGTCTATTAGAGAGTTCATAAGATGTTTGCGTGCTGGAGGGGGGGGGGGAGAACTTGGGATATCAATGAATCTTAAGTTCTAGAAACTGCCACTCTACTGCATCAAACCATTCAGGATCAGTGGGCTATTTAAAAGCTGTTTTGACTTTATCGTACTTCTCAAAACACCTCACATTTTAAAAAGTGTTTACTTTCACTAATTACTTATAAATATGAGACTTAAATAGCAATATGTGGACTTCAGACTACACAACAAAAAATGGGTGGTATACTTTAGGATTAAGAAGAGAGATCAAAGTAAAGCACATTAGTTGGAGATCAAACAATTATTAGACATTACTGAGGTAATTTAAACAGTGAATGAAGTTAGGTTGTATATACTGCTGAATCTCAAAATATTTTAACCGTTATACTTTTCAGAGCCATATTGGATTTTTGGAAACTTTGATTGAATACATATTTTTTATGATAATTTCACTTTGCATTGTGTAAAAGTCAAATGGTGTATATTGTCAGAAAAGTAATGTAATAAGGAAAGTAATAAAGGTGAAAAAAATATAGACATTATATTTAAAATAGAAAAAAATGATTTTTGTACTTATTAAAAATTATTATTTTTGTTTTTTCATAAATTCTATATTTTAATAGATAAATTTTAAAACTATATTTTTATTAATAGGATCATTTTATCCCTTAAAAAATTTCTAATAAAATGGTATATAACATGACTTATCTAAGATAATCTATTATTTCAAATATCAAAAAATAGAGGCATTGACATCATTCATCTTTCTCAGAAAACCCTTAGCTATTCTTTCCTTTAAGTTGTCTATATAATCGATGAAGAGAAAATGATAACGAAGAATAGTCTAAAATAGTCTTTAGGTTGTAAATGGCTCAAATACAATACATGTGTAGTTAAACAGGAAATAAAAGCTTAGATTCAGGACAATATAGAATGTTAATAATAAAACTTATTTTTATTGTCCATCTTACTTTTCATCTATTTAGGCAGAATTCATCTAAAATATAAAATCAAGTGAATACTTCAAAATGATTGCTTACAAGTAATCGTTATTGTAACAATGCAATGAAAGAATGAACATATAAATAAAAATATTGAATTAACTTACCCATTAGAGCTATTCATGACTCCTTATCTAATTACAAAATCAGGGCATCAGCATAGAAAGATGTTGCAGGAAATGGCACATCAGTCAGCACTTCTAAATAAAACAAAGTGAGGGGGGGTTTAAAGAGGTATATTGCCTATTTCAATTTAGTTGATATAGAATATAGCAGTCTTTCTGAATGCTTTTGTTGGGTCCAATCATCACTCCATAATCAAAAAACTTTCATGCCTTCTTAAGGCAGATAATACAGGATTTTCTTTTTAAATATTATGAAACTATTAAGAGCACAACTTGAACAACCATTTATCAGAAGCTTTATTTTTGCATATAAAAACCCCATATGGCACACATATCCATTAAGGCTATCTGCATAAAGTCCATAATGATTATCTGCAACAAAGTCATTATTTGAAATCTCATTTTACTTCTTTTGAGTGATCATATTATTTTATATTATTGTAATTAGTAAATTTCTTAATAGTTTTATCAACTATTATTTCTCTATGCATCTAATATACAGCTCTAAAATTTACATCGTAATGTTCCTGGATATATATGTAATGGGGATCACATATGTATATACTGTAATTGGCCTAAATTTTATCACAATTTTTACTTTTATTTTATTTGGCTCGTTTTTATTATCATTAAAATTTAGATTACAAAAATATATAAAAAGGATCATAACTACTGAAAAGCAAGATGTCTGTGTCTCTGATCAAAATCTATCCATATATACACAAGTGATCTACAAGAAATACCTAATCTGGATCTTTTCTCATACTTGTTAATATTACAAGTGTTTTTTTCCCATCTACTTTTCTATACAATAATAACTGAAATAAATAAATAAATATGAGTGATTGAAAATCTTAGTAATAATGTTCATCATTAAAACTCATTCTCATCTATCAGGAAAAATACCACATGGTTTAAGAAAATCACTGTAATGATGAACAAATTTGGCTTGTTAATTCTTTTTAGGCACTTTCTATGAAAACATTAGCAGAAAATTACAAGAAAGTTTAGCCTCTCAGTCCCCATGTGGAGAAGTCACAGCCAATGCTTGAATCAGTTGAATAATCCATTGTTCTCCATTAATTTCTCAGTAAACATTAAACTGTAAGAATAACAAAAATGAAAAAATAATAAATATGCTATTTGGAAAAATCATCATAAAAGCATTATTTTTTATCATAGAAAAATGAAATTATGTAGTCTGAAATGAAAATGAAAGCTGAATTGAATGACACAATATGTGCTTATGTATTTTTCACATTATCAAAAGTTAAAGCCAACAATCACTAATTTCAAAAAGAAATACTACTTCATGTTGTTAAACATCACAAGTGAAATGAAAGGGTAAAAAAACTTTTCTAAAATGATATAAAAAAGAAAAGCAATGGATTGGAAATACATTCATAAATTTGAATATAATTTATGTTTATATGTTGAAATTGAATAAAAATAATTAATTTTAATTAATATAAATGAGCATATTTAATTAAGACATTGATAGTAACAAAATTTGCAAAAGTCAGAAATTACAAAGTTATTAAAATAAATATACTGATTCAGATTACTTATCTTTAGTGCATGATTACCTTAAGGACTTTCAAAATAGTAATAAGATTTTAATACAAGCACATAATTGGCATCCATTGATTACTCAGGGTGACACTACTGTATGGAGAGTTTTGCCTTGCTCAAGATTTTAATAAACTGCAGTTTGTTCTAGACTGTATTTTCTACTTAGAAAAAACAGAAATTCCAGAAAAGTTAATATATATCCAATTCACTGCTTTTTCATCTATATTTTTGAATTAATTGCTCCTAATTTCATAATCATTGATGATTAACTTTTCACAGACATTTATGATTGGTCTTAAGAGTAATAATGATATAATTTTGGATCTGACCATCTAGCATGATATTATTTAAAAAACACTACTGATCCAAAATGCTTGTTAATAAAAATATTAAAAAACCTCAGATCAAGCAAAATTCTTATAACAATGTGTTTTGTTTTTGTCACAAAATGCTAAATATAATGAGATAGGATGTGTGTCACGGCATACATCATAGTGAATATGCAACTTTAATAATGCCTATGTATATATATAATTGAAAGTAAAAAATAAAATAAACACAGGAAAAAGTTATACATATATTTTAAATAAAATCCAATATGATTTAAAAATTAATCAATTAAATAATAATATTTATTGATATTTTGAACTACTATAAATTATTAGAAATTAACTATAAAAAAGATCATTGTGATAAATATTTTATTTCTGATTTTAATTTTAAAAATCTAATTTTTTAATGTAGCAAGAAGAAAAATAATTTTTTAATAGCATGTGTAAATATAAATTCCAATCTAGTCTAGATTCAAAAAGATAAAAAAAAAATATTTAATTAATAAACTATTTAGATGTATGTAAGTTAAAAATAACAATCATTGTTCTTAATAGTTATAATATTATTTTCATATTCTCTGCTTATAAACTTTTGTACATCTCATTGTAGCTAATAGACTTACTGGAGTCAAGTTAAAAAATAAATAGCTTCAAAAAGAAGGACAGTTTCTACTAGCCTCCATTCTAGTCAAATGTAAATCTCCTCAAAAAGTTATAGAGTATCTCATAGCCCAATATGTATATAGAAGAAATCATTTATTTTACCTGAAGTTCAGAGATATAGAAATAGAACTGAACTGAGAATCATCAGCATTACTTTGTTTATTTGTTAACCAGAATGTCATATAAGCAATCTATGTGAAAAGCTGACCTTCTGACATATATAAGCTGAGCAAGTTAATCTAATCTTGAGAAATTCCAATGGCATACTTTAATATGTAATAGATATATAGAAACACATATAAAAGAAACTTGCTATTAATAGAATTATGCATAATACTTATACTCAAAGTCTTATACATATGCATAAAAATTCACAGTCAAAAACTGATTATATAATACTCCTTATGCTGCTACTGATATATGAGGCATGTATAACTGATGAATAAAATATATATCGTGAAACATTATTATAGAGCTAATTTTAGTGTTAAAGAAAACAAAGAAAAAATTATTTTTTTATAGTTGAAAAATATTTAAATTTTACTTGTTTTATTTTAGTTCTACAAACTTTAAAAGTAATTAATTTATAAATAATCTTCAATCAAATAAATTAGCTTAAAAGATTTCCAATTTAAGAAAGTAAAGAAACTAAAAGTGATTGACCAATATTCCTGAAGATAGAAACTTTAATTAAATATGTTTTGTTTTGTTTTTAAATTTTATTATGATATTCATAAAAGATTGCTTTGGAAGTTGGAAATGTTTGGTTTTAGTGTTAGAAAAATATATAATTATCAAATATTTTTCATGCTAGCATTAAATAAAAAACTAGATTTTGAATTAAAAGAATATGTTTGAATTTTGCATAATATATTGCTAAAATAATTTAGTTAGAGGTAAAAGCAAATTAATTATTACATGTTTATATTGTAATGAAATAAATAAATAAAAGCATGGAAATGAAGTGTGGGATCATGGTAGTATATATTCTAACCTGCAAACATAATTTGGTGATAATGATGAGCATCATGCAAGCTATATGTTTTATGTACAACCTGGTGGACACCACTTAATAATCCAGTAACAGTGACAATATGGTCTGTAGTCAATGAGAAAGTACAAGATATGAAAGCTGTAAAGCTTTATATTACACTATTAAAATAAGACTAATACAATGAATGCAATATCCATCACTGACAGATTTTGCATTAACTCCAAAAATAAAATAAAGAACTAAATAAAATTTAGAGATCAAGGATATCATGATAAATGATAACAATAATAATTTTATTATACAAAATATACATTATGATTATTATAATTAAAATACTAAATAAGAATAATAAAAACCATAAATTAACAATTATACTCCTTATCGATTTTCAATAGTAATTTTACAATCTTAAAAGTATATTTCACTTCTGTTAAAATTAAATGGGTATAACAGTATAAAATATCATTTCAAGCCTTTTTATGAGAATTTAATCTTATACAATAATTGAAATAATCAAGAATATCTATTATTTATGATTTAGATTGTGTTTTTGAATTGTATATTATAATTGGGAAACAGAGCAGAAGTATATCTCGTTAAGAGTTGATAGTATTTAACTATCACCACGTGATAAAGATTTTATATATATATACCCTGCTTCAAGTTACACATCTTTAAAGTATATCAAAAATTAATACCTATAATCATGTTTATTGGTTTAAAATGTTTATATGCTCGCCATATTAATAAAAAAAAAAAAATAACTAAAACAATCACCTTTATTATCAATCCACGTATGCATATTAAACATTAATTAATATTTTTCTATTATTAATATTTGCTAAACACAAGTGTTATTAAGACTATACTTTACATAAAATACTTTTCATCCCGACAAATTATTTTTTTATAGATTAAAGAGACTAATATCATTACTTTTTTTTATTTTCTCTGCATAGCGTGATATTGACTAAAAATTGTTAATTGTCCTCATGTATTTGTTTCTTTGGGGTCCATCATTAATGAAGCTACTGAAGTAATAACTGAGTGAAGTTCATTATCCAACTTTGTTTTTGAACAATATTTTTTAATCCTTGTTGATCAAAAGTATTCTAAATTATGATATATTTATTAATTTTGAAGAGAGATATTTGTATTACACAATACTTATTCCATGTTAGATTTTTAATGCTAAACTTTCCATGCTATGATATTCATTAATTTCGAAGAGAGTCTTGTTATGTACAATTCTTATTTCACTAAGTTGTTCCATTAATTTTGAAGATAGAGATTTAGGTTGTATAATTTAATTATTTTATGTTAATTCCTTTCAATATCCTGGCAAATATTATAGCAAACTATGAGATAAATCCCTTCTAAATTATTAATTTAGCAATTGGTGTTTTATTTTCTGATCATATAAAATGTTGATTATTATACACTTTAGTTTTAAAGAAATTTGCTAGTAAATTTATTTCCATTCAGCTTTCATTTTCATATTTCAGACTTCATAATTTTATTTCTCTATGATAAAAAATAATACTTTTATGATACTTTTTTCAAATAGCACATAATTTTTTTCATTTTTGTTATTTTTACAGTTTAATGTTCATCAGAAATTAATGGAAAACAATGGATTATTTAACTGATTCAAGCATTGACTATGGTTTTTCAAATGGGATTGAGAGGCTAAACTTTCTTGTAATTTTCTGTTAATGAGTTTTTAGAAGTAATAATACTTATAGTGCTTTAAAAAAAAGTAATATGGTAATTACATTTGGATTACTTTAAACGCGCCTTAGGTTTATTCATTTTTTTTATTATCATGATATGTTTCTGTAGTCTGTATAATAAATATTTTCTAAGCATAAAGCTAGAAGTTTTATGAAATGTATTTGTAAAGTATTTTTCTTAAGTGATAAAATGTAAATTATCAATTCAGTAGTGGTAAAAAAAAGAATTATAAAAGTTTTTATATTATGACAGAAAGCTTAAAGTTTGAAAAGTTGTAGAAGTGACTGTATAAATTTCAAAGTTAATACAACTTTGTTCTGCTTCCAGTGGCCATTGAGGTTAGCTCTCTATTCTCATGCTGTACTTGAGGTGGACAATTCATATGTATTAGGTTTAATATTTGAAAAAAAGTTGCCAAAACCCTGTTGAGTACCTTTTTTTTTTATAACATTATTTATCAATTGTAATAAACTAAAGATTAGCCTGCCTCATTAACATTATTTATCAAAAGTCTAAAGTTTTTTTTCATTCATAAATCTATTTATTTATTTGTCATGAAGAACGTTAAATGGCAGCCTTCAAGGAGGCTTCAGTTGGCATAGAGATGGAAATGTTACTTTAGCTAATCGCAAAAAATCTTTTGAAGAATTTAAATTGCCTAAAAGAAATCTTAAAAATGATAGAACTGTTAGAATGGTTTGAAAAAGTAACTTAGAACTTGAAAGTAAATCCATTTCCAAAGAGTTTTCAACTAAAAAAATGTCATCCAAAGTTACTAAAAGTAACATGAACTTGTAGCCAAGCAAAATCAATTTAAAATCAACTCCTAAAACAAATCCTGATTTAAACATTGTTAGTCCCAGCATAAACCCTAATCCTGTAAAGAAATCAGGCAGTTTTCTCAATTTTTTTAAAAAGTTATATTGAAAAAACTAATGAAACACATGAAATAATATACAGAAAATTGCTTCTGAAAGTTTCGAGTAGCAATGAAACCTTACAGCCATCTCAAACCCATGAAAAACCTCATTTGGAATCCAAAATTGAATTGAATACTATTTAATCCTGTGAAAAAATTAGATTTTTTAAGGGCTTCAGAACAAAGTTCTATTTCAAAAACCAATGGAACAGTGGTGGCCTTCCAAAGAAAAAATTATTTTTAATGTAAATAAAAAAAATTCCAAAAAAATTTTTGTTCCTCCAAAGATGAATTTCAAAATGTCAGAAACACTAAAAATTGCCAAGTGGATGATTTCAATGTTACCAAATAAGTAGGCAATGGATCTAAGACCAGTTCAGTGAATATGGGAATTAAATCTGAAGCCACATATTGATGCCTAATCTTTGAATGTTAAGCAATCTTGAACCTTGCAAGATTATTTCAAGAAAATATTATGATGGTCTAAAAACTTGATTTTTTGGAAAGTTTATGATTATTATTATAATTGTGTAATAATTATTAGAAATCAAAAATATATATTATTACATATTTAATTTTACACAAATGTTTTATTTTTAAATATAAAAGAATATATTCTTCTATATAACGTTCCCATAGAGGTTATGGTCCTGGGAAATACAACTATCTAGAAATGATGTCACACAACAGACTGTTATAACCTTTAGAGATATCATAAAAATTACAAAAAAAAATTAAACTCTTAAAGCATAAATTGATAGCTTTAATAGATATTAAAAGTAATTTGTTCAGATTTTTAAAGCAAACATTAAACAAAGAAGATTTTGTTCATTTTACAAACTGAATTTGCTCCACCTGAATTTTGATGATGTGACAGCACTTTGTTTTGATTAAAATCTAATTTTAAAAATAATTTCCAAAATCAGATGTGATTTTTTAAAATTTATTTAATTTCTAAACAAAAGTATCTATCAAATGAAGTCAAATTTATTATATTCTGATAAATAATAATGGTTCTATATTAAAGTGAAAGTTGAAAGCTTAAATGTAGGAAAAACAAAAAATCTGTCTGTATGTTAGCATAGTGGAAGATGGTTAAAAGTAGATAAACATAGTGTAAACTTTTTAAATTCTTAGTTCACAGTTGCTTTCACCATTTTAAAATATTATTCAAGTTAGCAAAAGTCTAATTTTTGTTAAAATATATAATATATAAAAAACAAAATTAAGCATAACAAAAAATAATTATTAATAACAATAAAACAAATATACAGTTTATTACCAGCTGTAAAGATAAAATATAATAACTTATTTATAAAGTTCAGTATATTTCTTGCTTTAAAAACATATGCACATTAATTTCTTATTTTACACAAATATTATCAAATGATAAATTGAAAAGTAATTGTAGTTCTTAGCAAATGTAATGAGTTACCTCTACAATACTTCCAATGCTGGTAAAGCAACATTGCATTTTGACATGTCCTTCCTTTGATAACAAGTTAAGTTTTCCTCGTTATGTGTACATTCAGAAGATGCTGTAATGAGACAGTTGGGCCAATGTAGAAAGTTTGAATAGATATTTTCTAGCCATTCATTGTTAAAAATTAATAAACTAGATGATTACTGGATTAATATCTTAAGAAAAAATAAGAACCAAACAAAGAAGTAAGTCTCAACATGTGGTTAGTTCTATTTATAGGATAAGTCATGTGATTTGAAGAAATCAATGATTAACCAATTTAAGGTGTTAATTAATTGATATTAGCTATCAAAGAAAATATTCTAAAAATAATTTTTTTTAAATAAATTCTCTAGATTTTACAAACAAAATAATTCATTATATAGCAATAAATTAAAATGTTACACAATGAATAATTATTTAAAAACATTTTTTTTAAAAAAAAGTTCTCAAAATTAGACAACATAATATTTTTAAAGATAAAAAATATTTAAACAAAATATTGCAGTTTAAGCTGTTTTAAGTATTAATTTCTTTAAACAAGGCACTTCAATTTTTTTTCAGCTTTACTTCAGTCAAAACAAGTATTACAATGCACACACACTTAGGAGATTTAAAATATTAAATTAGAACTATTTAAAAGACTTGCAACTAACTCCTTATATTAGTAAAAATAATAAAGTATTATTTAAATGTTTAAGCAACTTACTTAGTAAGCATTGCCTAAACTACATCTAGTGTATAATTTTATTTTTAAATTAAAACCAAGCTATACATTAATAGGAATGTAAAATCTATGGTTTTAAAATATTTAAAGTTACAGCATTAGCTCAACTGCTACTTTAAAAATAATTAAGCTTTTTTTATTTAGACTTACCATAAAGAAATATCTTATAAAAACAGTTTTATAAATAATAATTTAGCTTATTAAATTATTTTCCATGCTTAATATGAAAATTGACCTATATGAATTGAAATAAACTTTTATGCACATATGTTAGATACATACAGAGAGCGTACCAATAGCTCAAACAAGCTTTTAATTAATAAGTGTGGTATGAGAAAATATTTAAAATCTCTACCCAGAACATTCTCATCTCCAGACCAACTGGTTTCGAGCTTATGGCTCACGTCAATGGAGAGCTAGAATATTTGGACACTAGACCTAAAATATCAACTCCAAAAAACCAGCACTTATTTCATACATATATTTAAGAAGCTCTGAAATTTTCAGACATGAAAATGTCTTTAAATCCAGCTATCTAACTTAAATAGCTATATGGGACTGAACTATATATATGTATGAAATAAGTACTGGTTTTTTTGAGTTGATATTTTAGGTCTAGTGTCTGAATATTCTAGCTCTCCACTGACATGAGCCATAAGCTCGAAACCAGTTGGTCTGGAGATGAGAATGTTCTTGGTAGATATTTTAAATATTTTCTCATACTGCACTTATTAATTAAAAGCTTGTTTGAGCTATTGGTATGCTCTCTGTGTGCATTTTTGTAACTACAAGCTTATTAAAAGTAACGTCACGTTATATATGACTTGCTTTTTTAATTATTATAGTTTTACCTTCATGGCTTTGGCTATGCTAAGGCTATAAGAATATAGTAGATCTGAATTTAGTTCTGTCCCATATAGCTATTTAAGTTAGATAGCTGGATTTAAAGACCATGTCCGAAAATTTCAGAGTATCTTCTTAAATATACGTATGAAATAAGTGCTGGTTTTTTTTAGTTGATATTTTAGGTCTAGTGTCCGAATATTCTACTCTCCACTGATGTGAGCCATAATCTCGAAAGCAGTTGGTCTGGAGATGAGAGTGTTCTGGGTAGAGATTTTAAATATTTTCTCATACCGCACTTATTAATTAAAAGCTTGTTTGAGCTATTGGTACACTCTCTGTGTGCATTTTTGTAACTACAAGCTTATTAAAATTAATGTCACATTATATATGACTTGCTTTTTTAATTATTATATGTTAGATATATCAACAAAACACAAACATAATTCTATATGCAAAACTTAAGGTTACAATATATATATATAAATTCCATAACAGAGATTAAATATATTAAATGAAATTAAGTAAGCCAATAAACTTTCAATGTGTGTGCTTCATAATCATGGTTGTTCTATTATGAATCTACGAGATCTATTTTTGTTAATTTGAATGCTGCTTTGTATGATAAATTATGCTTTTTTGATTTTACACTTTCTACTGTTTCTTTCTTCACACATTATGTTAACAATACTTCATGGTTGTAAATTTCAGATGCATTAGTTGAATCAGTCTTGGCTTTTTTATACATTAAAGGGTGTTGTCAAGCGTTGTTAGCCCAGAGGTCATCGCAGCCACCTTGCAAGAAAGTAGTTGTTTGCAGATGGTTGTGGTTTTACCTCCCGGCCAATGCTATGACATATGAAAAAAAAAAGGGTGTTGTGTTAATCTTGTCCTCAAATTAGCTTTTGTTTCCCCGTAGTAGATGTAAAGACAGTTTATTTGGCTGCATCCTACAGCATACATAATGTTAGTTCAATCCAATTTGCATATTTTATTATTTTTATTATTAAGTAGTCTACTTAAATTGATGAGCATTTTAAATCCCATGTTAAAAGTAATTAGTACAAATTTTTATAATTTTATTTCTGATGTATGGTAAGTATGGTAACACAGTTCAAAATTTTTTTGTTTCTTGTATTCTCAGTTCTCTTTGAAATATTTATTTTAAATTGTTCTACATATTTGTACATGTCAGTTGTGCTGTATCCTGATCTTATCAAATCAGCGACCTTATCAGACTCAAATTCTTAATAGAATAACCATGATTAAGATGCACGTGCTACAAAAATATACTTAATTTAGTTAATTTCATTTAACATATTTAATCTCTGTTGAAATATTTTCATATTATCATTAACAATGATAGAGAACCAAGATATTACATATATATATATATATATATATATATATATATATATATCCATATATATATATATATATATTGTGCCCTTATCTATAGGTCATAATAGGGTAGAATGGTCAATTACTAAAAAAATTTAAATTTTAAGATATGTTTGTATGATATATAAATAATAGTAGGATAATTAGATTTTATAGTACAATTTAAGGCTGAAAATACCTGGTATATAAAAGTGTAATGGATTATTTTAAAAGGAACAGTTAAATAAAGATTAAAGATATCCTTGCTTATGGTTGTAAAAGCTGGCCATATAAAATAACACAGCTATAAATAGTTAAAAATATATTAATAATTCGAGTATGATATTTTAAAACTAATAAATTAAATAAATGCTATATGTAGTGTTATAATTATATTTAATGGTCAAAATTAATAAAATATATTTTAAAATAAACTTTATGATGATGAGAATTATATTTAGTTCTACATTTTTAAATTATTTTCCAAATTTTTATAAAATATATCAGTTTTGGTAATTTAGACCGAGACGTAAATTTAAAAAAAATCATCTGTTAAAGTTAGTAATCATGTGACTGTATATTATATACCTTCACACACACGCTTGTTAGACTAATAATAAAGTGTGTGAAATATAAAACTAAATATAATTGCTATCGATCGTTAAAGTAAAAGTTGAAATATTAAATGATATTTTAATAATTGTTTTAAAGTTTAAATGATTTTGATAAAAATATAATTTAATTAAAAAATACATTCTAAATAGTGTTTAAATCATTACGTCATAAATGTCTTATTTAAAAAATTTAGTCTGTTATAAAACTAAAAATGTGTAAATTTGTTCGCGCTAAAAAAAAAAGTCATTAACCAATCAACGGAGGTATTTTAGCAGACAAAATATAAGAATTAGACGAAGCGGGAGAAAGTAATGTGTAAGTGAAGGAGGAAGTAACATATTTTTTAGCTGAATAAGACCGTAAGCTAGAAAAGTGATATAATTTTAAAATTTTGTATTTATTTTAAAAGTTTTTTTAACATATAATATTTTGACTGCCTTTACATGAAGGGCTAATTTTTAAAAGTTTTCTTGCCAGTGATTTTATTCAAGTTTAGCCAAAACCTTGCAGTAAAAATGGAAGTACTAAAGGAAAAAATACCTAAAAATATTGCTAAAGGAAAAATATTTGTAAAGTGCCTCGATACAGCTTTATTTATGCTCAACCAGAAACTTATTATTGTAACTCAGAGGAATATAATTTGGACGCTATACGAAAACTTAAAAGAGAAGTTACTTGCCGTCAGGAAAATTATGACGCACAAATTTTATAAGGCTACTCTGAAGTTATTTTATTCTTCTCTATGGGAAAATTAAGATGCTGTATATTATAAAGAATTATGTAAAAGTTATAATGAGAAAAAAAATGTTTGTCCTTTTTAAAGGAAACATTACAAAGTATATAGTTACCAGAACTTTAAAAGAAAGGAAAATTTACCGAATAATAATATGAACGAGTCATTATTTTTTATGAAAAAAAGAACAGAAAAACTTTCTCTAAGAGAAATTGGAAAATATAAATCTAATATACTTAATAAAATGGATCCATGGAGACAGAAAAAATTTACTGAATATTTAAATAAAAGTACCTAGAAGATGCATCATAAAAGTCGCGCGGGAAAATATTAGCAGAAAATATTAGAAGAGAATATGTAGACGTTTTCTTTACGGGATTAATTAATGTCATAATCAATAATTGTATTAAATATTATAAAAAACCAAGGATTGTCAATTATGAATATTTATTCAACAGAGCAATAATTGTTTTACCTTAAAATAGAACATTAAGTGACTGAAGAAGAAATAATAAACATTTTTTTTTTAGCTTTAATATGAACGGTTTTCAAGAAAGTTTGATAAAGAAGTACAGTAAATATAGTTTAAATATTTTACTAAGTTATTTTAGAATATAAAATGCTATGTGAGATTAGGGAAAACATATAAACATAAATTTAGTAATATTGAGATTTAAATATAATAGCTTGATAAAATTATTAGAAGTATTGTTTAAAAATAAAGTGTATGTATGTGAGTCTTATATCTACAAGAATCAAATGGATGGTGAAGCCTATGGAACGCGATCGAGAAGATAAAGATCGTTTGGTAATATTGATATTTATTTATAATGCATAATGTATTTTTTTTTAGATCATCTATTGATTAAGAATGAAGTGTGAAAGTTTAAATTATATGTACACATTTTATACAACATTTTAACATATAATGAGATAGGAGTAATTCGGAATATGCATGCAATAATTTATTTAAAGTATATTAATAATATAATTTAACAGAGCAATTGTGTGATTCTTTTGAACTTTCATGTGATAAAGTATTCAGATATTTTAAAATAGTTTGTATATGATTAAATATACGAGAAAAGTAGTAAGCAAGCTGTCTTATAGAACAGTGGAATAGTTTTGAAATAAATGAATTTTATTATTGTTAGAAATGCAGATATGTATTTGTCGATGTACAGTATAGAAAAATCTTGAGAAATAAGATCGGATAGTGACTTGGAAGTACTAGTGGAGAGGAAACCAAGATGATGTTTTTTTTTTAAGAAATAGGAAAAATAAAGGATTTGGATCATATTTAGTTTTGTGTGATTTCAGTATAGTTAACTAAGCCCTATGACTGAACACATATAGTTTGGACAGTGTTTTGCATATTTTTAAACTTTTTGATGTTATAATAAAGCTGAAGAAATAGCTTTAGCATCGTTCCTATAATAGAGGTGGGTAGACAGGTAAAGGTCACTCCTCTATAGTGTCTTTTAATTCACTGTGCCATGATTGTCAAGATATATGACGAGTAATATTCTAGTTGTATTTTGATCCTATGCATCTATCTTCGCTATCCTTATTTTGTGAATCTGCATCGGTCAGAAAGATATTTTCAGAGAAATAATGAATAAAATAGAACTGAAGATAAGTTATCGTTTATGTAAGAATAGTTTATTTGCTGGAATGTATAGAATTGTGTAACTTTAAAATTGAAAGTCCAAAATATCATAAAGAGAGAAAGAATCATATAATACATTGTAAAATTAATTCGGAAATGAATATAAGATTTTTTGAAAAGAAATCTAAACCAAGTATTTAAAAGTGATAATAAAATTTGAATGAATTTTTTGTTAAAATAATATTTAGAAAATAAGTATTGCATATTTATTAAGAAAATAGTTCAATAAGGTATAATAAACATATACTTGTGCATGGTATATTAATAGTTGTAATTATATCATCCGAAGTAAGGCTTGAATGAGAATATTAGGATTAATAAACATTGGATAATGAACAATAAAAACCTAATACCGAATGTAGAACAATGTTTTGACTTTGTAAGATTCCATACAACCAATATAAAACTAGAATTTTATTATTTTGTAGAATTTTACTACGAATGTAAATTTTGTAAAAATATAATTTTAATAATATTAGGGATGCAAAGTGTTTGTGATAAGCATATAAGAAATGCATTTTGTAACAAGCTAACCATAATAATAAATCAAATAATAATACTGTATTTTCTTAAGCGTTTTAAAAATAAGATTTAACTAGGAAAAATAAATAGTATTTTGATTTCAATTTTATAAACTAGTAAACTAAGTTGAGATAGGAGAGTAAGGGATATCCAATGTACATAATGTAAAAATATTGTTAATTTATTTATGTTGTTAATAAACTTTGTTTTAAATTTGTTTTAAAGTTTTGTGTCCGCGTTGTTATTTCTCCACATGGATGCATGAAATCACGATACATTTATAATTGAAACAGACATATAGGTTTTGCACAAAAGGTAAACATAAAAGTGTTATAAGAATTTTGAGAATTTATTGGTATGTTAAAATTAAAAGATCATAATTTTATATTATTTATTGGTCATAAGTCGGTTGCCACAATATTACATTAAATTATATGCTAATGTTGCCACACGTATTCTGTTGTCAGATTATTAAAATACTACCACGTACATATTTATTTATTTTATTTAGGAAGAAATAAGATTATATTATATTATTATTGTTATTATTATTTTTTTATTATTAGTTGCTGTGTAGTAGATTATGACATAAAATTCCCTTTTCATATTTTACTACCGTAATTTTAAATTAGTTAGAATACAATTTCTGAACCTGAGATTTTATTTTATTTTACTTCATTTTATTTAATTGAGCTAGATTCTTGTTATAAAGAAGATTAAGATATGATTATTATTTTAATCGTAGTGAATAGAGCTTAGAAAGTCGTAAGAATACTATGAGTTAATTATTTAGTATAGTAAAAAGGGGGAATAGTGTTCTTATGCCATTGAGGTAGTATCGTGTGGATAATGTCTCAATGTAGTCTATCTCGTTCCCCGTATTGTCACTCCATGTCTCATGAAAATAGTAAATATTTGTTAATTCATTTTAAAATTGAACCGTATTTATATTTTAAAATTAGAGCTAGTAATCATTTTAATTAATGCTGAATATTTCATTTATTTATTTGTTAACTGAGCTAGAACCCGTAATATTCGTAATAAACAATATATTTTGGGGTGAGGATGCGCGGGGGGAGGTTAGAATATATATGTCATATTATTATTACTATTTGCAGGATATTCCATGTAGTGAATATCCCGCAAATAGTAATAATAATATGACATCTTTTATCCGTGAAAACATTAGAATTAATATATATATATATTCAGTATTGTTTTTCATTCTTGATTCATGTTCTATTTGCAGCCAATATCCATGAATATTATTTTAAAAGTACTAGGTTACTTTAAGTTTAGATCTTAAAACTATGCTGGTAAAATATGTTTTTGCTAAATTTTTATGTTGATGTGTTAAAAAAGTTACTTTTTAATGCAATTGTAGCAGAAAATTGATCTATGTAATTATAATGCCTTAACAAATATATCGTGAAATTTATATCTAGGTAACTAGAACAAACTGTTGCTTTATCCAGTATTATGGACTCATACTAATTAGCATAAATCTGGTATTTTTTATTGTGATTGATATATTTATATTGGTTGAATTTTTTTCCAAAAATATGTATTTTCTGTTAAACAATCTTCTATTAAGTCACTTTTGTTTATCTGCACCAGAAGAATTTAGCAGTACTCCTATTTATGTGTGCCAATAAAATGTGGCAAATTTTAACATTTGAAAGTAATATCACAAAAATTGTAATATTGAATATGTATAATGATGAAAAATAAAACTTAAATATCAAGAAAAGTTATCAAATATTAGAGATGAGAAGAAAGTTATAGACACTAACAATAATTTTTTTAAATGTGAGCTCGAAAAAGGCATAAATCCAAAATTAAAAAACCTTTCAATATTTTTTTTTATAGAACAACAATCTTTATTCAAACCCATTTATAATCAAACATAAACAAATCTGAGCATAGAAATGAGAGCGGAGAGAAAAAAGCATATTGTGCTTAAATGAATATTGTACTCTATTTTTCAATGTCAAAGTGCCAGTTATTAGCTTGTAATTAGATCTTGAAACTATATAGATCTAAACTACAGTCGGATATATATAACTTGAACAAGTAAATGATCTGAGTTTAAGCCCTTGCTATTAAAATTGAATAGTATGAGAATATATCAAATACATCATTCTTCTAGTTGTTTACATTTAATCTAGTGTCTCTAGGATGTGAATGGTTGTAGGCAAATATTTTTTGCCATAAGTTCTGTCTATATAAACAAACTGATTTTAAAATATGCCAAAAGTCTTTACTGATATTGATTAATTGATTCTAAAAAAAGAGAATAATTGAATTTTTCAACAATGGGAGAAGCGAATGGGAAAAGATTTCCTCAGAAATAATCTTATTATGGTTTAATAAAGACTACAACACTCTAAAACTTGGTGATTATTTTATATATTGAGATTATCAACAGAATATCGATTGCTAGTTATTTATTGATTTAGTTAGTTATTGATGTTATTTATATAGTACATACAATATTATAAAGCATATTCATTTATATATTTCATCTGCCATTGTAATGACACATCTTTATTGGACTAGATAAAAATACTTTTAAAGTTTGCAATACTGATTGCTTTTATCAGGAAGAAATGGCACAGTGCTCATACTTTGTTATGAATAGTTTGCTAATGATGATGATTCATGAAATCTATTTTATATATACAATATATTATTTATCTTAGTATTTAAAATATTCCATGACCTAATATATATTTATGATGTATTTGAACAAAAAATAATGATTCCAAATAATTCCACACAAAATTCAAGTCAGAAAGAAGCCACTGAAAAATTTCATTGATTGCATCCACATTGTCAGCTAATAATATAGATTTATATTAACAAACTTGCTAAGTTCACAAACAAGATGTGCACTTTAAAATCTCCTAGTTATCTTTGCTCATTGTAGTAATGGTATCAAAATTATCTTCGCCGGCTGAAACTGATGCTTTTGTTGTAAAATTCTTAAGCTTGTCATCATTAATTATATAAACTCTGAAAAAATAGTTCTGCATGTTTCAATATAATGGTTAGAGAAGCACATTTTAAAAAATAAATTAAAAAACTATCTGAAATAGGTGAAAAATTAGCCTTGCGTGTTTGAATATAATGATTACGTAAGCAGATTTAAAAAATTAAGATTTCTTATGAATGAAAAATAAAAATTAAAAACTTTTTGAGATTGCACACTACACTTCAGTCTTTAATTTGTGGGTTAAGAAGGATAATGATAGGCGTTTTTATATATCCTGTATGTACGTAAATAAAATGTCTCCTACTGATAATTGCTGGGATTCTA
The DNA here is from genome assembly GCA_028023455.1 of Epiperipatus broadwayi. Classification (NCBI taxonomy): domain Eukaryota; kingdom Metazoa; phylum Onychophora; class Udeonychophora; order Euonychophora; family Peripatidae; genus Epiperipatus; species Epiperipatus broadwayi. Next base: position 4,960,209 of record JAQFVV010006263.1, on the reverse strand, counting down.
TTAAAAAATTCCAGCTGCTCAATGATAAAGGAGCAAACAATATTGGCTCTTAAAGTTACCATCCAATTACAAAACTTGTATGGTTCGTCTCAAGCCAGCACTTGTTACAAGGAATCCATTCAATTTAAATAACCATTCTTAAGACTTTAAATGAAAGGTTTTATATATTTTACTGCTAAATTTTGCGAAAAACCGATAAAAATTTAATATTTTAAACAAAACGTTAGATACTTAATAACTATAAATATATATTATACATTTGAATTAAAAATATAACTTAAAATCGGTTTTTCAAATATTTTTTCGTGAAAATTTTCGATAGTTCAACACTACCTAGTGACATAATAAAGCAAATACAGTTTAAAAAGAAAACAGATATTTGAAAGCCAATAATTTATTTATTCTGTATAATTAATTAAAATAGAAAAATATTATTGGCACAATATTTGAGACTGTCAAAAAAAATGGAATAATGTTGCTGCTTTTTTAAAAAAAAGTTATTAGTTTAATCATTTAGAAGACACGATCGTTATGATGTAGAGTGAAAGACAATCTATCTTTGCTTTTTAGTGACATCTTACGGAAATAATTTAATCTTTTTTAAATAAAAATTATTTTGAAAAGTTAAATTGAATAAAATCGACTGTGATTTTGAGGAATTAAAATATGTTATTTCTTTTATCTAATTGACATATATTTTATTAATAGTTTTAAAAAATAAAACTTTGAAAAACGTTGTTCATATCAGACAAATAATATACAGTATTATAGATAATCTAGTAGTGATGCATCCTTGACCTCGATATTTCCATCGGTTAACTTGCAATGTATTCTATATTTGTAAATGTTTAAAGTGAAATAAAAATTTAAAAAATTTATTATTCTTTTTGAGTTTTTGACATGCAAAACATTGAATACCATTTTCAATATAAGATTTATTATATAATAAATAAAATAGATCAAAGTTAAAACTTTCATCATTGTAATTTTTGAGATTAAATTTTTTTTTCTTATAATTTGCAAAACTGATGTTGAGATAAGTTAAAACTTCTAGTTCAAAAAAAAAACACGAACAGTCTCAGTATACCAGTAAATATAAAATAGTCTTAAATAGCCTTTTGTAATTTTTCCAGCATCATCTAAACCAAGTGTTTGCAAAATGGTTGATATCGACCCTCTGGGATCGATTTGAACTTTATAGGGATCGATAATTTCAATAAAAAAATGTGGGGGTCGACAACAGCAAAAATGAACTCCCTTACTACTGCTATTTGTTTGTTACTTCAAATGTTTATGATTCCAGTAGGTCCCTAAATAAGAAGTAAAATAATTCAAGAAAGCACACATTACATACCAAACTTGTGAAAGAAAAGGTAAAATGTGTCATTAAAAGAATCACCCATGGAATGCATAAAAATACATGTAGCACAAACATGTCTGTGCATTGTCTTATCAAACATCGCAGCAAGTGCAGACATGAAAAACCATTATGTGTCCACACTTAGTCAAGATGGGATGAGAAGATATTCGATATTAGCAGAATCTATCAGTCTTGTATGTTTGTGATTTGGTTTGTTTGATGTGACGTGTACTTATTTGTGATTTGAACTTTGAATATAATTATTTATTAAGGAACAGTACTATATAAAAAAAAATCAGAGGTTACAGTTTATTTATTTGAGTTTGAACAAAAATCTTCTGTTTCAAATAAGTACATACTTTATTGTTGTTGTTTTTTTTATCACAGAGGTTGGTGAAATAGTTTGTTAATAAAAAAATTTTTTTTTTTTACAATAATAACATGACTGAACCAAAAAAGAAATATTGACAAACATTTACAAATGTGCCTCATATGCAAAAAAAATCTTTAGCAATGATGCTATAAAACCATCAAAACTAGCAGATTATTTGAACAGAATTCACTCTGACAATAAATAAAAAGATTTGTTATACTTTCAATCACTTAAATATAAAATCCTAAAGAGAACTACTTATAGATAATATGTTTGTTTCTTCTTGAAGCAAAATGATGATGTATTAAGGACATTGTACAACATATCCCTGCTCATCATGAAATCTGGTGAGCTGCACACCATAAGGGAGAAACTGATTCTACCAGCCATCATGGAAGTATTGAATACTGTACTCTACAATTCTGCACAAGATGTTATAAAAAGGATTCCATTGAGCAATAACATAGAGCAAAAATATATCCATGAAATCAGTCATGATGTGGAAAACTGTTTTGTGTAATCATTTGCAAAAAAAATGTTTTTACCCTCCAATTGGATGAGTCAACATTACCCATTAATTAAATTTTGTTGCTGGCATACATTTGTTTTATTCAAGATCAGAAAGTGCATGAAGAGCTGCTTTTTGCTAGAACTTTAGAAACTGGCACCAGAGGCGAATCAATTTTTAAGTTAATGGAGCTATTTTTCAGAGGGGAAATAATTTCATTAACAAATATAATATCTGTTGTGACAGATGGAGTACAAACTACAGTTTGTCATTATTGTGATTTCATAAGTTACCTGAAACAACATGTACTTGAAGTGGTTGCAGTTCAATGAGTAATTCTTAGGTAACATTTAGTAGCCAAGAATCTTAGTGACAAATTGCATCAATTACTTCAGTTTGTTATAACAACTGTAATCAAAATTTGAAGTAATGTTTTGTACACCAGACTGTTCACTCGATTATGCGAGAAAGCAATGAAGATATCTATTGATTGGTTCTGCATACCAAAGTCCACCGGCTTTCAAAAGGTTTATGTTTGACAAGATTTTTTGCACATTTTCAATCTGTTTTAGAGTTTTTGGAAGAGAAGGTTTCCAGTTTAAAAGAAAATTCACTTTAAAGTAAGACAGTTATTGCTCATTTAACTGACTTATTTGGCAAATTTAATGATATTAATTTAAAACTGCAAGGAGACAATTTGAATCTCATCAAGATAAAATCAGTCATATCAGTTTTTGTTGCCAGCTTAATATTTTTAAGCAAAATATTGCAAGATCTGAGCTTTCCCAGTTCCCCAACTTATTTAAGATAGGCACAATCCAAGAAGAAAACATCTTGCTATTCATCAACTACTTGGAGGTTCTTCACTTAGATTTCAAAACTAGGTTTGAAGATATTCTATCATTGGAAATACCAGACTGGATAATAAACCCTTAGTGCAGATTCAAATATAAATTTTGTAAGATGAGTTGATAACTATCAGCATGAATGAGGATCTCCAGGTACAATTTTAACAGGGTTATCAAAAATTTTGGCTGCAGCAAGATATTCCACTTCTGTACCCAACTCTATGGACTGTTGTACAAAAGTATTTGCTGGCATTTCCATCATCATATCTGGCAGAGAGAGGCATCAGTGTAGTTTTAAACCTGCTTCAGAACAGACATCGATTGCATATCACTGAACATGAAGATTTGAGATTGCAACTCAATTTAAAATCAGACATAAATTGTTGACAGATCACCTGGTGCACTCATCTCATTAAATTCAGTTTTCCAAGCTAATTTATTAAGTATTCTTATTTTTATAATTCTGATTAAAATCTTTCATTGTTGTAATTTTGTTGATGTTTAATTTTGCCTGAATATGTTGATTTTTTCACCTCATTTCTATGTTTAATAAAGTGATTTCAATATTTGTACTTATTTTGAAATGAAATATTTATTTGATAAATGTCAAAAATTAAAAAACTCTGATCGTATTTTTTTTTGCTTTAATTTTCATTAGCGCATGGTTCGACATTAAATGTTGCACAAGATAATGCCATATTTCATACTTCTTTTATCTTTGGCTGAAAAAGATTTGGAAACTCTTGATTTAAACAAAAGATAGTTACTCATTTAATATGATAATTTCATGCTATCTGAGATATTCATGAACTGGAAACTTAAAAGAAATGTTTTGCATGTTCAAAAATTCTCAATTATAATGGTGACTGGTAAATGAAAATCAGTTCAGTACTAAAATTTCTTTGGAATACTTTTTGCAATTGACTTTTATTTTTTTTATTATACACAAATTCTATTAAAATTATTAAATAATAATGTTAAAATGAATTATGACTGGCTTACAAATTATAGAGAGTTATTTCTATAACAACAACTGTAAGATAATCAGAATGTCTTTTTGAAATTCAATGCTACATTAAAATGCAGATATAATCTATTTTTAATTATTTTACATTTAAAAAATATTTTTGAATTCTGTTAGTTTTAGTTTCAATGATTACTAGTTACTTTTTAAAGTAGATCTAAGGGCAATTGACACTTTGACTTGGTGTTTATGTCAGCACTTCATGGGTACACTATATCAGCACTTCTTAAACTTTTTTCATTCATGACCCCTTTTGATCATTGAGATTTTTTTGTGACCCCAGATATTAAATATAAAATAGATATAGAAATAAATATTCCCATAAACAATTTATTTCTTTGGTAAACTATATATATATTTGTAAACTATATATATATGAAAATAAGTAATTTTAGGATTTGTTTTAAGTATACAAAAAATTAATGAAAGAAAATCACATTTTAATGAGATGAATGTGCTGGTTTTTTGCTGCATAACATATTAAATCTTGGTGAAATATTTAATACTGCTGGATGTAAAGCATCTTCAATGTTTTTCAGCATTGAACAGTATTTGGATTTAATATACATTAAAGCTGGAAAAGTTATTTCGCATAAGTATATGATGCTAAATGGCAGAAGAACATTTAATGCCATTTCAGAAATTGTGAGAAATTCAGTCCTAGTTCCAATTCAGAATTCAGTCAAGGATTTTTGTGGAAAGTCAAGTTTTAAATTTGAGTCACTTGATATCTCAGCAAATTCCTCTTGGGCTTTATATGGGAGGTGATTAATCTCATTAATGTCAATCAAAAATGATCTTTGAATTCAAGATAACTTTTTGAAATCTAAATTCGATATAAAATATTTGCAAAACTGTGTTTCTAGGGTGTTTAAGTGATCTATAATAATTTTTGCAATTAAAGTTTTACAATTATTTTTTCAATTATAAAATTGTCAATAGTCAAAAACATTTCATTTCCACTCTATTCTTCCAAATGTTGATCCTTTTAATAAAACCTTCAATTTTATCATTCAAAGTAAAAATATTGCTATTTTTTCCTTGAAGAGACAAGTTAAGATTATTTAGCTTCTCAAAAATATCAGACAAATAGCACAGCTTTGATAGCCATAAGTCATTTTGAAAAAAAAGCAGCAAGATCAGATTTTTTGTTTGGTTAAAAATATAATAATTTCTTCTTTTAATAGCAATAATCTTCTTAAACTTCACTCTTTTGACATCCATTTTACCTTTGAATGTAGTAATACATTTTTGTATTCAGAGTCCATGTCTTTTTAAAGATTTGAAAATAAATGCCTGTTAAAAACACAACTTTTAATACAGTTTATAATTTTAATACCATCCTGAAGCACATCGTTCAATTCTGTGGTTATTTTTTTTGCTGCAAGGGGCTTCTCAATGGATCAGGCAGTGTGTAAAAGCTACATGATTATTACTAGAAGCTTTAACAGATGATTAAAAACTAATATTTTTACCAGTCATTGCTTTTGTACCATCTGTGCATACTCCAAAGCAATTTTTCCATTCTAAACCTTCAATTTTAAAAAAAATTGTCTACTTTATTACATATGTCTTCCCTTTTTGTATGTTCTTCCAAAGAATGACAAAATAACAATTCTTCTTCGATGTTTTCTTTATAAATGTATCTGATATATACTATTAATTGAGCTATTTTTGAAATATCAGTTGTTTTGTCCAACCTAATTGTAAATATTGGGCTTTCTTTAAGTCTAGTAATAATTTGCTCATATTGGTCATTGCTACTAGTGACAGTGTCATTGGACAAAGAAATTTTCTGAATTTCATCACCAAATTTACTTCTGTGAAGTATTTCTACCATTGTAATAGCAGTAGGTAATATAAGATCTTCCCCAATGGTGTATGGCTTTTTATTTTTAGCAATCAGATATGAAACTTCATATGATGTGAGTAAATATTTTTCATTAACAGTTATAATTTTCTCAAAATATTGTTTTTCTTTATTTGAAGTTTTTAACAGTTGTTTGAAATATTCTTTTGGTTTATTGACATATAAAGGATGCTTGGATTCAAAATGCTTTTTTAATTTTGATGGTTTCATACTTGAACAATTAGAAAAAGAAATGAGAAAATAATCAAGATTCTAAATGCATGGATTTGGAAAAGAAAAACAAATTACAAACATAAGTGTAAAAAAATTAAGTATATATATGTAAGATTACTCATTAATTCTTTGCAATTATAATCTGGATTAAACACTTGGAAGTGTGAACTAAGAAAAACTTGACATGGAATTCTCAAATGAAGCAAGAAATAAGAATGTTTGAAATGAAATTCTTTTAATACTCTTAATATAGTATACTGAGCATGCTTTCAATATATCTATAATAATAGCATAATTATAACAATACAGCTGCAAAGTGTGAGTGAAGGGTGTGATGTAAATAATATGTAATGAATAGGTTTAGAGAGGGAGAAGCAGGATTTTTTGTTGGCAATATACCAGGCTTTTTTTATTTTATATTTTGGGTCACTCCATTCTAAGCATATCATCCTGGCTAATGTAAATTTGAAGGTATGACCAAATTTATTTTCATGATTCTACAAATATGAATTTATGGTCAGAATTGTTCTTGGCTCTGTTATATAGATATTGGTGCTACATAGCTCTTGTTGTCAGGCTAGCATGAGATTCCCCAAAATAGTGTTACAATTAGTGTGTTTGCAGAAAATCTTGGTCATGATTTGGGGATCTGATATAGGGAAATTTTATATACAAGCTTTCCTGAAATATGCAATCTATTTCAGAGAATTTCGAGCCAGCCTGGCAACAAGAGTCATCCAGTACCAATTTCTGTATAACAGAACCAAGATCAACTCTCATCATAAATCCATATTTGTAGATCATAAAAATAAACTCAGCCATACTTTTAAACTTATATTGGCCAGTGTGGTATGCTTAAAATGGAATGATGTAAAATGGAAGATAAAATAGGTCTGACATATCGCCAACAATGTGAATGCCATAAAAAAATGCTGCTTCCCCTTCTCTAAAAAGTGGGTCATGTAAAATTACTTATTTATATATTACACCATTCACCTATTCTTTGTGGCTGCATTGCTATGATTTGGGGGTCTATTCATGGGGGAATTTCATGTACAAGAGTTTCTGAAATCACCCTAATTGCAACACGGTCTATTTTGGAGAATCTCGAGCCAACCTGGCAACAAGACTCACTCAGCATCAATTTCTGTATAACAGAATCAAGCACAATTCTGATCATAAATCCATATTTGTAGCTCATGAAAGTAAACTCAGCTGTATCTTTGAACCTATATTGTCAAGCATGGTATGCTTAGAATGGATTGATGCAAAACAGAAGATAAAATTAGGCCTGACATATCACCAACAATGTCAACACCATGTTATCTCTTTTCTAAAAAGTGGGTCATATAAACCTACTTATGTAAATACTGTTTACATATTTTTTATATCACACCATTCATCTACACTTTGTGGTTGTATTGCTGTGACTATGATTGGGGGAGTCTGTTCGGGGGGAAGTTTCATGTATAAAATTTTCTACAATCACACTAATTGCAATGCAGTCTATTTTGAGGGAATCTCATGTCAGCCTAGCAACAAGTGTCGCCCAGCACCAATATCTGTGTAATAAAACTGTGATGATAAATCCATATTTATAGATCACAAAAAATGAACTTGGCCATATCTTTGAACCTATATTGGTCAGTGTGATATACTTAGAATAGAATGATGCAAAACATAAGATAAATAGACCTAGCATATCACCAATAATGCAAACACTTTGTTTAAGAATTCAATTTCAAACTTTATTTAATTTGTGCTTCCAAGTATTTAATCTAAAAATTACTTATTGAAGAAGATAAAATAGAGAAGTAGAAAAAAAAACAACTTGTTAGTTTTAATATTAGCCAAGAAGATAGTAATTATAATGAGTCTTTGAAAAATAGAACAAATGATTGGAGTACTTGGAGAAAGTAATTTAAGTTGATCTATGGAACCTATTTTTTTGAGAGATAACTGGTGATATATTCATATGTATATGTCTAATACAAAAAGTAGGACTGTTCATATGTTAATGAAATGCAGAGTTTAAATACAAAACCCAATTTTTTTTAAAAAAACAAAAAAAAAACTGTTTTTGATGTTATTATTAAAAAAAATAAAATAAAAATCTGGTAAATCCTGACAAGTTGATAAAATGTATATGCTACACTGCATATTATAATCTATCAACCATCTTATTTAAAATAATTTTTGAGAAGTTTCTCCCCTCCTTCAAATAAAATATTAATTAAATATTTAAAAGGAAAGTTAAATAATGACCTTAGTATTTATCTTTTCCTTTGATTAATACTAATCTGTAAGACCCTAATTGTCATTTTATCTTCAGACATAAGTTCAATTTACGACACTTAAAACTTTAATCTCATATTGTAGTCATGATAGACTAAATTCCTTGACTGCAATTTCCAAATGATCATATGTATATGTTAAGACAAGTTCTTTATTGGAAGGCAAGTAAGTAAACAAGATATGGTTACCAATTATAAACCAAGCATGGTCGGTGTTAGCTTGCCATGCTTTCAACACAATTTATTTTAGTAATTTAATTTTAAAGCTGCATTGGGTTATATAAAATGCAAATTTATTATAATCCAGAAACTTTCTCACTCATACGTAGCAATGTGATTAGAGATTAAGATATAACTAGATCATTTATCAAAATCATTAACATTTTTGATAGAGATCCATATAACAAAAGAAAAAACTAGGGAAAATGTGCAACTATTTCATCTACATTTGTGCTTCTTAATGTGAAGTCATTTCATTTACGTTTGTGCTTATTATCGTTGTTCAGCAATGATATTTTTTTATTTTTTTTCTATATGTCATAGCATCGGCCGCGAACATGATAAATAGATGAAAAACAAACAAATTTCTAAAAAAAATAATTTAAGGAGAACATGAAATGGTTCTTTTTTGGGAAATAAAGATTTGTTCCTTTATAATTTTTCAAAGTCAGTCTTAAAAACCGCAATATCTAGTCTATGTTCAGATTGCAATCTCCATAGATTTTTTAAATAATATTTTCATTAAAAAAAAACCTGCGTATCTAAATAAACAAATGAAAATAGAATATAGGGGAAGTTAATTAGTTTAGGTCTTCAAAGTTTCTCCCCGTCTCCTAAGGCTTGCAAATATATTACCCTCGATCTCTATTCCAAGTAAATGAAAAAATAGAATATTATTTTATCTTTATGTGTCCAAAAGTGGCTGCTGCGGAACGCAAAAGGCGAACCACGGCTGAGTACACTTATGGGTATAATATCTACTCCGTAAGCAACTATTTCAGAGAAAAGACTGAATTGTTCGCGCAGAGTAATACGTAGTTAAGGGACAATTGAATTATTATATGCAGAATTAAAGTTTAAATTATACGTTGAATACTATATTATAATAAAGTTTTTTAGAAATGAAAAAAAGAACAATCTTTAATGTTATTATTCAACATATATTATATTAAAAAATTTTAATTAAATAATATTAAGAATAATAAAAGACCATAATTTAAAAAAGAAATTTTTACACGTATTTTAAACGAAGTAGACAGTTACAATGTTAATATGGAAGAATTACTCTATTGCTTAGTAGTGTCCTCTCGCGTGACTAATGAGTAATAAAAATTTGTTGTTTTTATAACCTTTAAATAGAGACTACTGTTAAGGAATAGTTATCCTAATTCCAGAAAGAAAGAAAAAAAGAAAGACAAAGAGAAAATATATAGAGTTTGCATTAATTATGCAAACTAATTTATGGATTTCTAATCATCATTATCTTTTTTGACGATTATCAAATACATTGCACGATGAATGAATATCTCCCCAAGATTAATTAAGTTTATCCTATCTATAGCCTCTTTTCTTCATATCACTTCAGTAAACTGTCCTTATTTCATCTTCCTATTTTACATGTGGTCTTTTTCTGAATCTTTTACTATCATTTGTGTTTTCTTTCTTCTAGCAGTATTCCCTAGTCCATTCTTTTTATTATGTCAATGGCATCTGTTTGTTTTGTCATATATATTTAACTTTTGACATAATTATTCTCTGCATTGTGTTAAATGGTCTGAAGTCTCCATATTGTTTTTTTATTACATTCCAAGTTCCAGAGCCATATGTAAAAATCAGAAAAATCCAAATTTTATTCTGGATTTAATTTTGTTTATTATATTTCCATCTGTATTAATAATTCGATCGTTGTATTTATAGCTTTTAATTTCTAATTCATAATTACCGATATTTATTTTATTACTTTTAGTTTGTTAGCATTTATGTTAGATTTTTTTGTTTTGTTTTGTTTTGTTTTCCTTTGGTACTTTTTACATTTCTTCAAGCTTTGAAGTTTTATTTGCAAAATCTAGATGACTTAAATAATATCAATGTATTTTTATTTTTTTTAACTTCCTATTTTAATCCATCACCCCCTACCCCATAAAATTACTATAAAAATTTTTAACAATACGGAATCACCTGTCATATATCTTTATTTTTGTTCATCTTCTTAATAGCATGATATAATTTGATGACTATTATTGCATTTTGGTAAAAGTTCTTCAGTATCTGACAATATCTCACATCTATATTGTAATAAGCCACAACTCTAATTATAATATTTAAATACATGTATACTTTATATTGCTGGATTTTGGATGTAATTGTAGGGGATTTAAACCCAGACTTTCAAGCTCCCTTCAGCTATCCAATCTATTTCATGCAATCAATACACATCTTTTTCACATGTGTACAGTCATGGGTATCAGTTGTGTAAGATAGATTGGATAGCTGAAGGGAGCTTGAAAGTCTGGATTCAAATCTCTTATAATTAACTCTAATTATAGTGGAAATATTTATAAAATTAAATCATAATCTAATCATAATGGCAATTCTCACTCATTGGTTTCTTTCTATAACTTGTCTCAATACTTCAATGAAGTCCATTCTCCGTTTAATAAAATTTAGCTTGTTTATGTGGATGCTTTGAATCCAAAGTTTACTGAACGAGTGGCAACGTAGCTGCAATATCTGCTATATTTTGTTCTGAATCTGCCTCACATACATCATATATCATCTGTAATATATATCTCACATTTTGTTGATAAGCTTCGATTACAATAAAAACCATATTTATTAAACTGCAAATATACATTTTCAACATACACAAATATGTAACGTGGATATTTTTTAGGATATATAGTATGCATTTATAAATTAAGATTATAGTATAAAAAAATTAAAATATATTAATGTAGTTATTAATAGTAAATTGTAGAGGCCTATATATTTATTGGGTGTGTGATCATTCATTCACATTGACACCAGAGTGGCCATCTTTTGAAAATAAGGAAGCTGAACAAAAAAGAAAGTGTGTGTGGGGGGGGGGGTGATAAAAATAATTTATTACATACAATTTTTTAATAGAACAAATTAACAAAAATAATTTTTAATTTTTGTACACAATATATACAGATTTTTTCAAAAAATTAAATTATTTAACTGTATAAAAATCATATTAATTACAAAACTTTATTTATTCGTAAATATTATCATCATCATGAGAATTATATTTATTTTTGCTTTTTGCAACATTTAGATTTTTTATCTCTTCTGGGATATTTAAAATTTTTTGAAAATCCAGGCATGTCAATTTGGAATTTTCTTTGACCATTAGTTCAACTGCCAAATTGTTTAATGATAAATTATTTCTTTATTTGTGCCAAGCTGTTTTCATCAAGCTGAAAATTCTTTCAGATGCAGCATTACTATATGGAATCAATAAAATATAGCCAACTATTTTCTACAGTTTTGATGTCTTGAATTTAGGGGCGAAAGCTACCCATTTTTTATCAACTCTCCACTTTTTTCAGTCTCACTCATTAACTGGTAAAACATTTTTTTTTTAAATATGTCAAAGCATCAGCTGGGAGCGAACCCTGGGACAATTTCTTGTAAGGCAGCTGTGCTAACTACTCGGCCACCAATGCTTCACTGGTAAAACATTTTTAAATCTGAAATTTCTAATAAGAGAATCTGAATCAATATTATTGATTTTAAAAACATGAACAAGATCAATAATTGAATTAAAAATCAGTGGTTCAATTAATGATGGACATTTTAATTTAATGTATTTTTCTTTTTGAAATCATATCATTTTTCATTATAATTAATTGCTATTATAAAAAAAAGTATATCAATTTGAGTTTTGAATTGGTTCACAGCTATAAAATTATTGCATTTTTGTATCTTGCTGTGAGCAAGTAAGCCATAAATGTTTTATGCTTTTCTTTCTAATAAAGTTTTATAATATGAGCTTGTTTAAATTAGGTCATGTGACATCTGACTTGATTTATTTGTAATTCTAAAGTGCATTGTAGTCTATTCATATATAATCATCACACTGTAATCTTTTTAGTACTAGTTAAAAATATTGCCAATATTGGCAATAAATTCTAAGTAAACCTTACAAAGTTCATCTTCAAAAACATTTTAATCAATAGACTTAAACACTCCCTTTCATTGCTTAGCAATACATTTTTATGGAATCAGAATTAGATATTATATGTTCAACTGCTGACAATAATGTCAACCATCATGTTGGAACATGGCATGTCAACTCTATCCATACTGTATTGGTCTATTCAAAAAGCACTTTCAGTTTGTTTATTTATTTTGTTGATCTATAAAATTCATTATATATTGTCATTGTTATTGTTTCTATATCATAATTTAAACATTTTCTAGCCTTTTTTCACTGTATCGTGAAATATATGTGCATTATAGCCTGCTGTGATAATAATTACTGTTTACTTTTTAAAATTCTTTACAAAAGCTTTGATTTTTGCCATAATTAACTGATGCATTATCTGCACAAAAAGAAGTTATATAATGAAATGAGAAATTTGAAGATTCAATTTTATCTTTAATGTCAGTGAATGATTCAGTATTTAAAAAATAAAAGGAAAAATGTTTGAACTCCTTTGTCTTTATCAAAATATTTCATAATGAAAAAGAATGTTTTAATGTTATCCTTATTGCAAACATCAGTCAAAATTGAGAAGTTATGTTCTTACAAATCTTCCAGCCATAACTTTTTAGAATATGGCTCTAATACTGATGTAATTATGGCACCACTTTTTGATTTAGCATAGCTGTATTTATATGCAATTTTGGAATCAGGTAACTTACCTTTAAATAAAGTACTGGCACATCCTTTTGACCAATAACTGTGAAAATATATGTATGAGTGGTATCAAAGACTTGTTTCAGCTGTTATTATGTCCATTTCACTGTTATCATTTGCTGTTGTAAAATAAGAGGAAATTTTGGATGATTGATTAAAAACACATTCTTGATATGATTGTTGCTTCACATTTGTCTTTTCAAATCATGTTTACCACCATTGCAGAAAATCTGTCCCATCTATTGGTGACCCATGAGAATTTCTATCTCCATGAATTATTAAATTTTACCATTTGTTTTTTATTTTGACTTCTAGTGGTGATGTATTTTTCATTGCTGATTTGTGTCTAGTTTCTTCATGATTCATTAAACAAATAAAACATATTAGAAAAAATATTAATATTTTAAAATTTTTAAATTATAATTTTTTTGAATAATTTATTTTTAAAGGCAATGTTCATCCAATGCAGTTTCCTTTTCTGATTCCTTTTAGTGTTCATTTCCTTATAGATCCATTGAACAAATAAAATACATATTATTAAAATATATATAATATATTCCATTTTATTTTATGTATATAATATATGTAATTATTGTTATTAATTGATATTCTCTGCTGAGCGAATCAGTAAAGTCAAGAACCAAAACTTATATCGATAATCACTCTTGTCAAACTGTTAACTATTCTAGTCAAAATAAGAATCATAGATCAATTCATAGATTGCATGACCCTATCTCTTAAGCTTGTAAGTTATAAACAGTGAGGATTGCTATGACTACTAATATATGGTATGGCTGAAGATCTATCAGCCCCATATAGCTATTTGAGTTGGATAGCTGGGTTTGAAGACGTGTAGATGTCTGAAAATTTCAGATTTTCCACTCAATAGATTTCTTTTAGATGAATGCTTAGCTTTGGGTTGGTATTTTTAAATCTAGGATCTGAACCTACCCTGACACCTCTCTGAGGAGTGCCAAAGCACGAAACCATGGTCAGGGGTGTGTGGAGGGGTTCCTGAGAGATATTTTAAATGCTGGCTCTGGCTAAGCATTTATCATAAAGCTTGTAGAGGAATTGGCAATCCTCACTGTTAACTATTCTGTTTCTGAATGACTTAACCTACTTAAAAAATTGCAATAGGCAACTGCAATGCCATTTGTAAACAAGAAGAAGATAGCCCCTATCGGCATATTATCTTGTGGTCTCAAAAAAGTAGTATTTATAACATACAAACTATGAACTCGTTATACAAAAATATAAAATTTGTATAAATTAATCAATTGTTGAATACTTATTTATTTTTTAAGAAATTTGTGGTAATTATATGAAATTATGTGATGATGGAATTTCTTAATAATAAAGCGGGACAAGGGACTTCTGTTTTTAAATCAGAACATTCACAATGAAACCAGGACGGATGGCCATCATCCCTGATTGACTCAAAAAAATAAAACTAATTATCATATCTTTAATTTTAAACAAAATGAATAATGAAATTTCAACTTCCATCATAATTAAATACATTGCAATATTTTTTTCTTCAATACTTTTTTATTTGAAAATGTAATAGCAGTCTTACTATTAGCAAACTACGTCCTCTCTAATTATTTTGATATGTTTGAAAGCCGTATCAATTTTATAAATGTTTTTACATTTTGTAAAACTTTTAGCATTACATTGAAGAATATGTTATTAAATAAAATATTAAAAATTAAATTCAGAAAGAATAATATAGTAAACAATGAAATATATATGTTTTCAAAATAAGCTAAAAAACATCAACAATAAGCACTATCACATACAACACTCTGAGATAATGTCTATTGCTATATGATAAAATTTGTTAACTTTATGAATTTTAATGTTTTTTTTTATACACATGATCATAAATAATGTTCTGAGACAGATAAAGGACTGTTGATTAAATAACATTTATTACATTTGTGAATTTTTTTTTTCTATATTTACACTTTTTTTATATATTTTTTATGTGGGATAGCATAATTGATACTACATATATCATCATCTTAGTATAATTATAAAGAACTTATATTAAAAAATAGAAAACTAATAGGTCTATAATATTTCTTTTTTTTCCTCTCCCTAATTCTTAAATATTAATATTAGTATTGTATTCTTCTAATTATCTGGTACATTATTTTCTGGTTCTTTATTATTATATAATTCTATGTAGAATTCTTCCATACATTTCATGATATAATCAAGACTATTATACTCTTCTATATATTTTATACAATGTAATTGTTTAGCATTTCATTTTTCCACAATTACAAAAATAACTGATTGTTTGGATTGTCCAGAAGTCTTGTTAAAAGTTGTAATATATATATATAAACACAATAAAACAAAATAAATGTCCGCTAATATCAATAATACAATAACAAAACTTAAATATATTCCAAACAACGATAAACAATTTATAATACAATATAAATAAAAACTCAATAAAAACTCATAAAGAAATATTTTCGATTATATTCATAATCATTTTCAACTCAACTTTCAAAATGAAATCATCTATTACCAACTGGAAACACATGTCGATTTAAATATCCCACAATTCATTAATCCTAACATTTGCTGACTGTCTGTTTATTATCGTATTTTTATACCTACTAATAAAAACTGCCTCTTTAATTTTTCTTTTTTCATTATCTCTCTCTTGGCCTAAAATTTTTATTTTATTTATATCAAAATTAAACTTAAAATTACAATTTCTATCATGATCATAAAAAACAGATTCAGTATATAAAAATGTACAGATATGTAATGATAATAGTAATGAAGTCAAGTTAATTTCCAGGTGTATTTGCTAATGTAAAATTACATAAAGAATGTTATCCACCTAGAATAATTTTGGATTTTGGAGGGTCTTTTGTGTATAAGACTAGTAAATATATAGCTAAAATTTTACAAGAATTACTTGGAATTGGAAAATATTCTGTAACGTCATCATTTGATTTTGTTGAAAAAATTAAAGATTTAAGTTTGGACTGTGATGATGTTTTAGTGTCATTGGATGTTTCTGAGATGTATGGATCTATTGATAGACTTGATTCAATTAAGATAATTCATCAAGCTTTATTGGAAAAGAAAGTGGATAATCAATTAATATGTTTTCTGATGAAGGCTTTAAATTTTATTGAACAAAATATTGTTGCATCCTTTAATGGTAAATTTTATAAGATGAGTAAAGGCTGGCCAATGGGATTACCCATGGTGGCACAGTTATGCAGTTTTGTTTGGCATATTATGAAGAAAAAAATTTAAACAAATTTATATTTATGGGAAATATTAAGATATATACGAGATATGTGGATGATGTTTTTATATGTGCTTCTTCAGAAATGATTGATAAAATTTTTGATGAATATAATAAATTAAAAGGTCTTATCTGGACTATGGAGAAAGAATATAATGACAGTATTAAATATTTAGATTTGATAATTTCAAGGAACAATAATATGATTGACTATAAATTGTTTATTAAACCTATTGAAACTAGAGGGTATATTCCCTATTTATCTAAAGTGCCACATAATTATAAAATGGCTGGTTTTAGGTATTTTTTGTATAGAAATAATATTTTGTGTAAATATGCATGTGATAAAGAGAAAAATATTGAAAATTATGTAAGTGAATTATTAAGTGTAGGTTATAATATAAAAGAAATTTATCAAGTGGTTTGTCAATTTAGTAAGAAAATTAATAGAAATACTGGTGATGAAGAAATTAAGAGTAAGAAGTGGATTTCTTTGCCTTTTTATAATAATAATCAAGTAAAATTTATGAAAAAAGTTTATAATGGTATATATAATGTTTCTTTTTATGGATCAGGTAATTTAAATAGAATGGTTAATAATTCAAAAGATAAGTTAGAAAAAAATAACGTGAGTAATATAATTTATAGAATTTTTTGTGGGTGTAACTTATCATATGTAGGGGAATCTAGATGTAATATAGAGAAAAGAATTAAAGAACATAAATTGTTATATAAAAGAGTTTTGAAAAATGTACAGATATGTAATGATAATAGTAATGAAGTCAAGTTATATACTGAATCTGTTTTTTATGATCATGATAGAAATTGTAATTTTAAGTTTAATTTTGATATAAATAAAATAAAAATTTTAGGCCAAGAGAGAGATAATAAAAAAAGAAAAATTAAAGAGGCAGTTTTTATTAGTAGGTATAAAAATACGATAATAAACAGACAGTCAGCAAATGTTAGGATTAATGAATTGTGGGTATTTAAATCGACATGTGTTTCCGGTTGGTAATAGATGATTCCATTTTGAAAGTTGAGTTGAAAATGATTATGATTATAATCGAAAATATTTCTTTATGAGTTTTTATTGAGTTTTTATTTATATTGTATTATAAATTGTTTACTGTTGTTTGGAATATATTTAAGTTTCATTATTATATATATATAAGTTTCCCTATTGTAACAAATTAAACATACAAACCTGCAATGTTCAAGGTCAAGCAAGGAATATATGTGTGTGTGCAACAACAAATGTATGATAATTATGTAGAATAACAATAATTGTGGATAATGATTGTTTGAAATATAAATAACTGTGTAACAATAAATGTGTGGCAATATAACTATCAATGTGTAACAATGTTGTTTAGTCGTAGAGTTGCATAGATGATCTTATAAGATCAGAGAACTGTAAAAAATGCCATATATGGTGAGGTGTGTAAAAGCAGGGGTGTCCAAGAAGTCGATCGTGATCCACTGGTCGATCGCAAAGCCAATTTTGGTTGATCGCAAGGCCAATCTGGTAATAGCTGTCGGATAACAAGTGAAACAAATTAAGTCAAGATTTTTAAGTTTTTTTGTTATCTTAGTTTTTGTTCTAAATTTTTTCCCAATTCTAGATAGGTAAAGTCCACTAAGGCATATCATTACTGAAAATAATATTTTTAATCTTGATTTAATGTAGCTAATTTGAATTAATAAATATTGTTAATAATTATTCATGTTGCTTTAATTTCCCCCGGACATGAGTTTTTTGGCCCGTTAAATAATTGTTATTTTTTGCTAGGTAGTTATATAAAAATAGTATGTATTTCACACCTCCCTCCACTTAGACTATTAACAAGTTGATCGGCTATGACAACAAGTCGATCGCAACACATTTTTAAAATAAAAAGTACATCTTATGAACACAAAAGTTGGCCACCCCTGTGTAAAAGAATAGCATGTGTATGTAAAAAACACCATAAATGGTAAGATATCTAAAAATGTTGTATTTGATAAAGTTTGTAAAGACTCCAGAAGTCTTGAGGGTTATATAAACCTCCAGAACCTGGTCTATATGTTCTGATATTAATATAAATCAGAGAACTCCTGACTTTGTAAGTCCAAAAGCAGGACTAAGGTTTATTATGTGCAAGTCACCATGAACTTTTATTATTTTAATGTACCTTAAATAGGCTATGTACATTTGTAAATATGCTCATACATTATTTAAATTAAACTATTATCTTACCTTCTCAATTCTGCCTTTGTCAATTATTTGCTTGCTGCTTACAGGATACAGCAAAAACAAAAAAAAAATTATGTTAAAAACTACAAAAAAATTAAATTAAAATAACTTAAATATGATTTTCTTTAATGTTGATTTAATTATTAAAGAGCCAATTTGAATTGTGTTTAATTTTAAATTAAACAGTTTTAAATACTTTATATATAGAAAATCTAAACTTTATTTAAACTTTTCAAATACAAACAACTTGTTAGCAATAACACTCAAATAGACAACAGGTTAGTAATGACACAACACTTCAAATTGTATTATTCTCTACTCTTCTTCGGGGTGTTGCTGGCCTAACCAGTAACAGTATTAGCATAGGAGTCGAACTTGCATCTTTAGATTCTCGAATATTGAATTTAAGGCAAATACTCTAACCAATTGAGCTATTCTGGTTTTCTTAATAATTTTTGGCACTATAATTTTACATTAACATGCATCTTATATCTCACTAATCAATGATCACTTCCTGTTTTGAATCTATTAAAAACATTACAATCTTAAAATATATATATATATATTCATAAATATAAATATTTATATATTTACAAATTATATAAATAATTCTGCTGAACCTTCATTTGAATGACTTTATGTCCACTTCACTTTTAACATTTTTGTCAAAATATTGAATTCATAATATACAATTTGTATTTTTCTGCAATCTCTATAGCTATCTGTTCTTTCTCATTACTGCTCCATGACTAAATTTACCCACAGTATCTTCATATTTTACTATTTACAAATTATAGCATTAAAATCTCTTGTGACAATTTCAAAATATTATTGGTATGATCAAAAACATTTGCTCATCTACATAAAAATTCTCAACTTCTTCATCACAGTGAGAAGTTGTTGGAGCAATAAACTTGAATTATCTCCATTTGATATTCTCCATCAAATTAAATGATTATTCTCACCAATTTTCCAGATATATCATCAATCTCAAGAAAGTTATTTTTTCCACTTTGTTCCAATATTGAACTTTCATAACAAAGTAGAAGTAAATTAGTAAATCAATTATCTCATCTTTTCTTCTAATTTCACAAAATTTAACAATGTTTCATTTAATATTAAATAGTTTTTTGTTTAGTTTATGCAATTTTATTTTACTTAAAAGTGATTTGTGGTAGCTAAATAAAAAATCATTATCAAATGGCAACCTGGGTCCATAATCATGAAAATTTTTGGCATTCCTTCTGCCATCAATCACCAGCATAAATCATGCTAATCCAATAAAAACAATCAATATGGCAGCTCTTTGGAATGCTTTGATATTATTTTTATAGCATTGATGGATTATCTTTCTTCTGTTAAAATCATTCTCCAATTATTTACAATGTTTTTATAATAAATATATTATTCTTTGACTGCTTTTTCTAACCAATCTAATCAAATTATGCTTTACAATTGTAGTTTCAGTATCATCTAGTAAGTTGAAGAACATGTCATTTAATCTTTGTGCCAACTTTCAGAGTATTATAAAATACCTTTACATAACATTTCTATTAATTTTTATATTGAAATATGAAATTTATGCTATTATTCTATACAATAAATTTGTAAAGTAGTAGTCTTATAATCTGTATGCAATTAATTTATATTCAACATTCATTCATTTAATCTAAGATTTTTTTTTTTAATTATGATATTCATTCTGAATTTTACGCTCTGCCATTATTACAAATGCAACAGCAACATATTGGAGTTTGTAACATAAATAATCAAATTAATTTGTTGCTCAGGAGGTCATTTGAAAATTCATGATGTTTGAACACTAAATTAACTAATCTAATCTGCCATCCATAGATACTAAGCTTCAGAGTTCACCCCTCTACCACTACCATAAGCTATGCAGGGCGTTCATGAAATTCAACATTTATATATTTAGTTCTATTTAAAAACTTATGAAGATATTAAAAACTAATAACTATCCTAAAACATTTTCTGAAAAATCTTTTTTTTTTCCTTTCTCCTTTTAATAAAAAGAAAGAACCTGAGTTTTTGAACACTAATTACTAAACAATGTGATAGATAGAGCTCACAAATAAACACTTAACAAACTTTGTAGAATATTCCCAACTCCCAGACTCAACCCCAGACCAGTTTCTGCTACTAGCAATCTGGAGTTGGGGATATTCTGCAAAGCTTGTTAAGAGCTTATTTGCAAGCTCTCTATATAACCATTGTAATACAAGCTTATTAAATTGGGTCATGTGACATCTGACTTTTTTTTTAATTACTAAACAATTTCTTACTAATTTCAGAACATTAAGGTGACCCTGTAAATTATTCCTTGAATTGGTGTAAATACAACTATTATCAGCATGATGTAAATCTGGAAGTCAAAAAAATGATCTCACTTTTACTTTTATCAATCCAAATTAAAAATCTCACCATTAAACCTGTATTACATCTTCACATCTACTTCATAATGATCCTACAAATTCTTTCAAAAAACAGTTATAAAATAAAATAAAAAACGAAGTTATAGATAGAATATATTCTATTTGGCAACAATTATCATTTTAATTACATCATTCTTTATATCATTATATAGAAGCTATTTATACAATGTGAATATTTCTGAGGACAATCAGATATTTCCAAACATTGCTGCAAATTTTTTTAATTAACTGAGTCAAATACCTTAGTCAAATTGATCAAAACAAAACATAACCCAACTTTGCTTATGGCATTTTTTGTTGTATTTGCTTGGCAAACAAAACTGCATTAATATTTTTTGATTCTCTAAAAAATCATATTGAGTCTATAATTTATTCAGTAAAATCTGTTATAAGTAATTTTGCTGCATGAATTACATGAATATTCCATGATAATTTCTTTTATCAATTCTAACCTCTTTATTTTTTATAAATTAAAATATTATTAGTCCTTAAAATTAGTTGCTCAACTTAATGGATCGATATCTTTCTAAAAAAATTTCAATAGTATTCAAGCTAACATACCTCCACAATATTTTTTTTTCAGTGTTTCTATCAGTATTTGAAGTGTTGTTCTTCAAAGAATTATCATAAAATACATGACATAAGGAATTTTTTTTATTAACAATCAAGTAGATCACCTCTTAATAGCATATAACTACTCTTATAATAAATGGTTTGGCTATTTCTAAAACACATGGGTCACATTTTAACCTCTAAACTAAGTTTCTGGATTACCATTCAATGGTAAGGGTTTATAATTAATTATTTATGTTTGAATGTTACATTGAAGTGAAGAAAGTTTATGTGAATTGAAATAACTATCATACAATAAATAGAATATTTAAAAAATTTGTGAAGTTAGAAAGGAAAAGGAAGACTGAAGTAGTTTGAAAAGTGGATGGGAACTTTACTTTTAAAAAAAAATAAATATTGAAAAATTGAGTGGAATTTGGTATGAGTAACATAGTTTATTAGCAGAATGGCAAGTTTAGTTATTTAACTTAATCATTATCAGCAACATTAGAACCCATTTATAAACAAATATAGTTTTTTTAACTATTAAAAAAAAAGTTAAAATAAGTTCTATAAATTAATACATGAAACAGGGATATAAGTTTTTGTATCGTTGTCTTTCAGTTTCCACAGCAAACTTTGATTTTTAAAAAAACTTTGTTACCTTACCTAATTATACCTATTCACTGTATTCAATGTTTAGTCATATCTTCCTATTGAAATCATTCTTCATAATGTAAATAAGATTTGCCTATACTCAAATTCATCGTAAAATACATTTTTTCATTTGCTTTACATGATCAAAAGTGTTACTAATTGATCTTATGATTTTATCATCATATTTTTAGAAACTTTCACAGATAAAGGTTTTTACAGTCTTTATTACATCAATAGAGATTCTGATTTTACTTCTATGCAATATATTGAAGAAAATAATTCTATGTACAATTAATTTAAGGTGTACTTGCTGTGTAATATTGATGAATTATCTTATTTTTTAGTTACTATGTGGAGCAGTAACCAATGGAGTCTTTTTTTTTTATTCCAATAATCTAAATTTGAATTTTTAATCCCAAAAATTATTCTCATATTTAAATTGATTCATAATTTTAACATGATAACCATTCAAACTAAAAGATGTTGAAGATTTTTCATTCATCACTTTAATTACTAAAACAAAAAATTTTAAGGTGACATTAAAAATATTAAAAACACAATCATCAGTATATTGTAAATCAATAATCCAAGATGGTGTTCTAATTTTGCTTTTATACATTAAAAATTTTAGTATTGCCACTAATCTTTTTGACTGATTGAGTCTAAGTACTTTGACTAAATTAAAATCAATAAGTAAATCATGCCTTTGATTCC
Organism: Epiperipatus broadwayi; assembly: GCA_028023455.1. NCBI lineage: Eukaryota > Metazoa > Onychophora > Udeonychophora > Euonychophora > Peripatidae > Epiperipatus > Epiperipatus broadwayi. The sequence continues at coordinate 4,936,939 of JAQFVV010006263.1, read as the reverse complement.
AATATTTTTCTTAAATCTGTCTGGAAACAAAAATCATATCTATAATGCTTCTTTATTGTAAGATATGTAACCATTTTTGATACAATCTATTTAATAAATCCTTAAAATTACTTTTCGTATAATGAATAACAATCATATTTGACAAAAAAAGAACAACAATCATATCTCTCTCTCTCTCTCTCGCTCTCTTTCTCGCCCTCTCTCTCTCTCCCCCTCTCTATATCTTCTTTTTTTAAAGATTTACATATTTATATTGGTAAGAACAGTAAATTTTGCTTAGAATATTATTGGAAATAATGGTGTTCAGTTTTGAACTCAAAGAATCTATTATTATGGACTTTTGTATAGCATATGTGTTGATTACTACAAATACTTTGTTTATAAAGAAACTAGTCCTATGAAACAATTTGGATATATATAAATTCAAGATAATTACATGTTGATGAATATGATATAGTTAAGGCATTGGAATGAAAAAAAAATTATTATACACTTGTACTTATTGGCATAGATTGTTAGATGGATTATAGATTGCATGTTCTGAGGTTAAAATGAAAAAAATAGATTTATTTTAAACTCTAATAACATAAAATCTGATGCTCATTCTTTAAAAGTAAATACTACTCATGCTAAATTTGAACAACATCAAACAATAAAATGTCTATTTTCAAGTTTGTCATATTGCTGAGGAATGGAATTCTCTTAAGGAGCATTTTATGGATATAAGAAAGTTCTATTATTGTATTCATTACAAGAAAAATCTTATCTTGAGCAATGCTTCAGTTATTAATGACTTCATTAAAAGAAAACATATGGCATTTTCTATCTGGCAGAATAATAAGTTGACACTGACAGTTCATAAACAATATAGAAGTTTCAAGGCCAAAGTTCATCAATTGTCAAGAAAGCTTAAAAATTATTGATAGATTAAAAGAGCAAATATTTATTGATCTTCATCACCATGTGGATATTGTATTTTAATCATTTTTTGAATATTGATAAAAAAAATTGAGATAATAGCCTTTAATCAGGTATTTAACTTACCTATTCACTTATATTTGGACAAAGATATTAATTTAGTAAAATTTAAATATTTCTTTCTAATAATTAAAAAAATGGAAAAGACTCCAAGTTCTGGTGAGATATACAGAGAGAAGTTTAACTGATGATGATGAGTTACTTTTAAAATATTGCATGAATTTGCATTGCTTGATCTTAAGAATACTTCTATTATTCCAATTTTTAAAACTAAAAAGGGTATACAAGATTTCAATAATTGTTATGGAATACATTATTTTCTATTATAACAAAGATTATTTCAGGGATTTTTTTTAATAGATTGCTTTCAGCCATAGATGAATATCATGTTTTTCCAAAAATAAGACCTAACCAGAAAATAATCCCTGGCATGATTTTTCTTTTCCAGGATGCTTATAATACTCTAAATATAAATCCGAGCTAAGATCATCAGCCAGATAGATGGTTTTTTATTTGCCCATTAAAACACATGACAGACATATTGACTTATAAAGTAATGAATATATAAATAAACAATACTATTGAAATTAATGCTTTAAATAGATGGTAATATAAATAATATGATTCTTTTTGTATTTTCCAATTGGCCATTTTTGACAAATATAATTCTACCTGTATAGAGGAACAATTTATCTAGCTCAAGTCAGTATATTGGACAATTTTTAATTTTATTGATGTATTTTAGATATTTATTTCATTTATATTTAATACTTAAATTTAGAATTCTTGAGTTAGTTTTACAATTTCATTATGGCAGCTTTTAAATATTCAAGATAAAATAAAAATTAGTTTGGTTTCTTAATTATTTTTCCCTCCTAAAAGACTTGATTAAAATAATGTAAGTGATTTTAATAATCAAAGTTTAATTTAAGTTAAATCATTAATCTTTCTTTTAAAAAAAAGTTTTAAAAAATACCTAAGCAGAGATATTATGAGTAATTTGGAAAGTATTTACAATGTGTACATTTGATAATGGATGGATATGTTTGTCATACATGAATCATCATAATTCAATATGCTGTATGTTGTAATGAATGTATTTAATGTTCATGTGTGAAATATGAATCATTTTCTGAAATTTTGTGCTTGCATTTTTTTTCTTGCTTTTGTGTAGGCAAACCATTCTTAACCATAATCATTTTTGTTATATTTTCAATTAACACTTGATTTAATGGTAAAGATGAGTGCAAAAAAAAAGATATATCCCAGTAAGTACAAGCAAGTACAAGAAAGGAATTGAGAATGGTTCTCAGGGTAAGAATCTTACGGCTTTTTATGAAGAGAAGTACTTGAATAAATGTACATTTTTGTACTCTAATAAATATCAGTTTTTGTGCATGAAAAAATAAGACATCCCCTGAAAATAAGCCTTACGGTATCTTTTGGAGTAAAAATTAACGTAAGAACTGATCTTCTTTTCAGGGAAACATTGTAATTATCAGTGACCTACTGAAGTTTATATAATCAAGAATGACTATCAACATGGAAACAGTCTGTGACACTATTTAAAATTAATTGGTCATCTACCAAATTGTGCTTTTGTATAATGGAATCATTACTAAAGATGAAAAACCAAACTAGGGCTTAATAAAAATAGGTAGTAGTTCCAATATCTAATAAAGAAATAAGTAATAAGTACAGACAAAGTGAGGTAAAATAAATTTGTTTATTAATCTGCTGACACAGAGTGTCTATTTTAAAACATAACTGGTATATCAACAATGAACATTGCCAATTGCTCAACAAGTTTTGTGATAAATGCTTAGCCAGAGAAAGCATTTAAAATGTCTCTGTCAGGAACCCCCTCCCCACCTCTGACCAATAATTTTATGCTTTGGCACTCCTCAGAGAGGCACTAGGGTAGCTTCAGACACTAAATCTAAAAATACCAACCCAAAGCCAGCATTTATCTAAAAGTTATCTATTGAGTGGAAAATCTGAAATTTTCAGACACCTTCATGTCTTTAAATCCAGCTATTCAACTCAAATAGCTATATGGAGCTGAGAGATCTTCATCCAAACCATATATTAGTAGTCTTATCAATATAACATCACATAAGACTTAAAGCAGAAACTATAAATAGTCAAATAAAAAATAGTCATAGATCACATGATCACATTCTTTTAAGCTTGTAAGATATAAACAATGAGCACTGCCAATTGCTCAACAAGCTTTGTGATAAATGCTTAACCAGAGAAAGCATTTAAAATATCTCTGTCAGAAACCCCCCCCCCATCTCTGACTATGGTTTTGTGCATTAGCAAAATGTGGTAGTGACTCCAACTATAAAATATTAAACTTGGTAATGTGTGAAAATTTTACATAATTGCATGTTTAATAAATAATTGCAAAGCACTGCCTACATTGTCAGATTAAACAACCAATGACTATTGAGTGGAACACTGTTGGCTTGTATATTTACTGCATGTGTGGAATTAATTATGTGCTAAGATTCTTTGATCTTGCATTTTTTGTAGTTACTCTTGGGGCAAACAACTCTGGCAGATATAGGTTTAATAATATGGCTGACAACACTGTCATGCTCCAAAACTACCAAGCTGTATAATGGTTTCAGTTTTGCTCTATTACATAAATAGGCATGTTGAGAGATTTTTGATTTTAAGTTGGCACAAGTCTCACCTTAGTATTTACTATTGCAGAATGGGAAGTCTGTGGCTTATACTAACTGTGCCTTGTCATCATTGCAAACTTTATATTTCAAATTATTGTTAAGTGTTTTGAGGGATGGAGGGTATTTGAAACCAATGTTGAATGATTACACAATTTTTTCCTATTCAAGGGCTTCTCAATGGAAGCCATAGTCTTGGAAAATAAAAATAAAAATGGGGACTATACAATTTTTAAGGAAGCAATGAATAAGGTATCAAGAAAGACAGTATTCATATATTATAAATAAAACAAGCTACTATTTCTGATTAATTCTATGCTGATACAAGCATGAACTGGAACAAATTAAAGCTTAAAGTTATGGTTTCAACATATGCAACATTTGATACCATTGTTTTGTATGTTTAAAAATTGTTCATTGTTCAGAATTCTAAATTATGACATTTATAATCTAAAATAGTCTGCAATAGGTGATTTGGTGTGTTATATGTTATTGCTGTTGCATGTGATAACAAAAGTAAGAAGCATCTTTTATACTTGTTATATTGCCAAAGTAATATTTGTATTTCTCAAAGAAATTGCATTCTAGAAAAATACTTTATCAGCACATAATCAAACATAATCTCAAATAATCATGTCTTTAAGAATAATGAAAAAATAACGTGTAACTTATAAAAAGTAGAACATAACACAATAGTTACAATTGATATAGATGTTATTTTACTATGGCATGCTTGCAAATATTTATCATATTATAATTTTATCCAGAAATATCAGATATCATTTAATTATTTTTTGGACTAAAGAAATATTGTTAAAATTTTAATTCATACAACTTCTTAATTTACAAATTAAGGTTTTTTTTTTAAATAAAAGACTAATTACAATAAAAAATTAAGATCTTCATGTCAATTTTCTGTTTTTAAATTTCATTTTATAGATTTTCTTTTATCATCTGAATAGAGATTAAAAGATGAACCGAAATTAAACAATTAAATTTTACTTTTATTTACTACATGTATATGAATTGTTTAAGAAATATATAGCTTGAAGTTTTACAAATTTATTATTATAAATCAATTTGGATCATCTATAAATAAGATTATTAATTACAAATATTGTTTTCTTATGTATATACTACTTCTGTCAATACTTTGAAAAGATATACTATTGTAACTATTAGAGAAAACTTAAGGTAATGATTGTTTTAATTTCATGTAATTTTAATTTTGGTACAAATCTTTTTTTCACTTTAAAATGAATTGTTTGTGGAAATGTTTTTTTAAATGAATAATAAATATTGAGAAAAGTTTTAATATTAATTATTTTATTTTAGTCAACAGTATTTAATGTATTTTATTTTTAAAGATTGCCAATTACAAAGTTATCTTTAAAATTAAGATTGAAAATTTAAAAATTGAATATATTTAATATTTAAACTCTGATATAGGAGACAAATGTCTGAAAACATGTTAGATTAAGACCACCTTTACAAATAGAAAAACAGAATTAATTGAAGATGTGATGGTGATCCTCAGATACATGATTATAATTATTATAGTCATGAGATTTCTAACAGCAGTCCTAAAAAGATGCTTCTATGGATTATAATAATTAAATATACCAGAACAGCATAAACAATATAAACTTTTATTATAGGATGAAGTAATTTTGGGCAGAAGGCTTTTATTTCTGTATTAAATTTTCTGATGACTAGATGATTTAGAACAGTGTGTCCAATTTATCAATCACAATCAACTGGTCAATTGCCAAGAAATTTTAAGTTAATTGTGCAAGCAAAAATAAAATTTTATATAGAAAAGATTTTATCTTTAAAAACTAAAATTTTAAAAAAAAATTTTTTTTTGAAAAGCAACCATTGAAATTTAGGATTTTTTTTATATGAATGCGAAATCCAATTTAAAACTACAATTTTAAAAACTATAAGCTTGTAAAAACGGTCAAATAACGAAAAATTGAAGAAAACAATCTATAAATTTATTGTTTTGTTTTGTCGCATCTATTTTGGTTATGGCAATACAAAAAAAAAAAAACCGTTTATTTTTGAATTTTCATTTAAATATGCAGACTAGTTTTGACATTTTGATTTTTTGAAATAATTAAAAAAACATTTGTTTTTCAATTGTAAAAAGTGGTTTTGATACTTAAATTGTATTAATTTAATACTATATGAGTATGATAATTCTTATTTTGTGGCAAAAATTAAATTATTTGATTTCCCTCCATAATGTGCAATAAAAAAGCAAAAATATATCATTTCAATAATGATAGGGAAGCAGAGTTTTTATTCACCGTGTATAAAAAAAAGTGTTTATGTTTATTGTGTAATTCTACAGTAATTTTACTGAAAAGATGTTGGCATTTTACTATTATTCATCCAAGTTTAATTGAAACTTTCCTCCGAAATCTATAAGAAAAAATCTGAAGTATAAAGATTAAAAAGATCTCTAAATTCGCAGCATTCTTCATTCAAAAAAAGTTGTTGTAAATCAATAATGGCAATGATGGCATCTCTCCATGTGTGTCAAATTTTTATAAAGCACAAAAAGCCTTTTACAGGTAGTGAGATATTCCAAGAAGCTTTTTTGGCTGCAGCAGATAGTTTATTTCACAATTTTAAAAATAAAATGGAGATTGTTGATGCTATCCATGGAATACAATTCTCCAGACAAACTGTAACAATATGAGTTGAAACCATGGTGGTGGATTTAAGGTCACAACTTAAATGGGATTTTGAAAATTGTTCATAGTTTTTATTTCAATTTGATGAGTCAACTGACAGTTGTGATATGTCCCAGCTTAGTATATTTGTCCATTTAATATTTCTCAAAATCCTATCTTTAAAAGAGTGAACCAGAGAAGAGGACACCTACAATGTTCTTAAAGTTTTTGTAATATCTGAAAATCTTCCTCTTAAGAAGCTTGTTTCTACTGCAGATGCTGTTCCTTCGATGACTGTTTGTGAAAATGGATTTTTAGCATTTTGTAAGAGAGAAATTGATTTTCCTAATTTTATTTCATACCATTGCATAATTCATCAACAATCATTATGCAATAAAATGTTGACTCTTGATGATGTTCTGAATACAACTATTAAAATAATTAATTTGATTAGGGTGAAAGCACTGCAAAGAAGATTGTGTGCACTGAAGATTGTTTCAATCATTTTTAGATAGCATTGATGCAGATTATGGTGACTTAGTTCTCCATAATTCAGTCAGATGGTTGAACAAAGTTAATGTTTTATAAAGATTCTGCAAGCTGTTGCCACATATAAAAGACTAAAAAATGAAAAAAAAAAGATCCTTGTGTTGTTTTACTTCACAATAAGGTGTGGCTGCAAAAGCTTGCATTTTTAATGGATCTAATAACTAAATTAATGATCAAAAATTAAATTAAATGAATTAAATCTAGATTTGCAAGGACAAACCAAAACAATAACTGAAATGATTAGCTCCATCAATACATTTAAAATAAAACTGGAAATGTGGAATTTTCAAATTAATAAAAAGGATTTGAAACATTTCACAAATTTAAGAGAAGAAATTAAGTCAAACATAGAAACGTGATTACCAAGAATTTGGAAGTATTTTCCAAAACATTCTTCTGCAATTTGAACAATGATTTCAAGACTTTGAAAAACTTAGACCAATCATTTCATTTTTCACACTACCAATCTCTAAAATAAATATAGAAAATCAAACTCTACTAATCACAGAAGTATTTAATATGGATGTAGAATGCTTGGAAATGCAATTTAATTGAACTACAAAATAACATTAGATTGAAATCACATATCAATTTGATATATGGAAGTATATTAACATTGAAAATTACTCACTATTGAAAGATGCATATTTTAGACTTCTTTCATTTTTGAATCTACATATTTATGTGAATCATGATTGTTTATTGACTGTTTCTAATTACGAATCAAATTACTCAAAAATAGCTAATAATATTCAATGTCAATTATCACATTAAATAAATTTATTTAAAATTTTAACTATATGTATTTATTTCATTTATAAATTGATTCATTTTGCTTTTTCCCCATTTAGTCGATCGCCATTTATTTGGAAAATAAAAAGTAACTCTTAGGTTCTAAAAGGTTGGGCATACCTTATTTAGAAGATGATTTAAGTATGTTTTAGATAAACTGATTAAAATTCCAAGAAAAGATGAGTAAGTACCTGTGAAGAATAATGGTAGATTATGAACAACAGCTAATTGTCTCACGAACAATTTACAAACTTTTATTATTCAAAGTTTACTTAATACAATAATCATCTGTTTGCTTTTATATTGAAAAAATCGTTTATGTTCTTTTAAGACTTTCTTCATTTTTTATTTGACTTCCAAGTTAAAAGACAATCCAAGAATCATAATGATAAAATGTTCATTAAATCTGAAAAGAAAAATATATTTTATGTATTAAAAATTATATGTTTTTTTTTTTCATGGGTAAAATCATCGACTGGGAAGCGAACACGCTAATGCAGGAAAACTGCTTGTAAGGCAGCTGTGCTGACCTCTTGACCACCAATGTTAATTATAAATTTAAATTTTGTTAAGCCATTTTCATATCTTATAATATTATATTGTTGAAAAAGATTTATTTATTAATTTTTAGATTTTTTTTTTAAATGATATTATTATAAGAGCAATATATATATATATTGGTCAGTTTTTTTAGAAATATTTCAGGAAAGAAGTGATATAAGTGGAATCTAAATGTGAATACAAAATAAAATTGATAAATAAATATCCTGTGATAAAAGAACAAAATATGTGAAAAATACTTAATGTTAATTATAAAATGAATAAATAAAATCCAAAAAAAGAGGTGAAATTTAAGTAGCTTAAATTTAATAAATATTTAATGGGATTACATTTATTAATTAACAATTATGGAAACTATATATGAAGTTATACTATTTTTACATGCCATTTATTTATTAATTTTAAAATGAGAAGTGGCTTTTGAATGGCTTATATCTAATAGAGTCCTGGCAATGTGAAATACAATTGAAAATTAAAATTTTATTCAGAAAGAAACAAATCTTTCTCAGAAAAGTTAATCTTTTTACTGTTGTGTTAATGTTTTATATTGTGTTTTAATTATGCTAATATAGTATACAACTGTCAAAGATTTTAGTATAAAGTTTTGTTTATTTTAAATATTTTTGTCGTATCATCTTCTTATGCACAAATAGAACCTTATTTGATATCTTGTTTTTATTCCAGTTCAAAATATGCTTTTGTTACAATTGGTGTTTTCTCATGCTTATCAGTTTTTTAAAGGCTTTTGTTTAGCCTATTTTTCTCTCCAATATTTTTATCTTCTAATGCTTTAGTTTTTCTTTTCCTATATCACAGTATCGGCCAGGACGGGATGCTTTAGTTTTTCTTAAATCTGACTTTTCTGTGAAATATTGGTAAATTCCAATTACTAAATATGATTAGGGTAACTATCTTGAGACATCATTTTGAAATGTCTATATAAGAAGAATCATTTTGGCAATACAAAAAATAATATAAATTAATTACAGTTTTTGAACTTATTCATTTTTTTATTACTCTGCCAATGAATGTAATATTCTTTCTCAATTTTCTTTATCTGCTTAATCTTTTCAACCAGCACCTTTATCCAGAAGATATTTTCACTTATTATATCATTTGAAAATATTATTTAAAATTTAATCAAAGGTATGTTGTATGAACTTCTTTATTTTTAACTTCATTTTTTGAATTTTGAGTGTATACAATCCGATTAAATAAAAACATATATATATAAATTATTTCTATTAGTGATAATGATGTCATTCCTTTCTATTTGTAAATTCTATTTAGTTGGTTTTTTTTTTAACTTTAAATGTGCTATTGTTTAATGGCATGTAAAATAATTTCAAAATGAACTAATCTGTTGAGACTACTGCATTAGCCATAATTAAAGTACTATACTGTGTCACACTTTTTTTGTTTTTTAATACTTTTAACTAATATTTTTTTCTTATCATAACATTTCAACCAATTAATAGTTTTCTTCAGGGCTATAAATGACAAATCATTATTTTAATGTATTTATAATATATATAAAGTGTTTTTTTGAATTCATCTGAGTAGTTTTGAATTTTTTTCAGGAAACATATGAGCTTAGAATCCCAGCTGACTATTAAATAATGATCAGTAAATAGGAATCAGGTATTTTCATGTTAAAGGTTTGAGATTAATCTGGTTTAGTCAGATGAGGATCAATGTTGTCATAAAAATGAGAAAAAAATATGATTGTTGTATGATACAGCTTCCTTATTGGTGAAGGTGTTATACTCATACAGGTACTGAACCTATTGGATTACTTTACTTTTATCTTTATAATATTCTTTTTTATTAATATACTTATGGCTTCTGAAATTATTTAAAACATTAATTCTATGATGTTTATACACTTCCAGAGAAAAGATTAAATACTTATCATAGAATTATATAGTATAGTAAAAGTAAAGAAGCAAAAATTGTTACAGAATTGAAACTTTAATAAAATTATATATATATATGTGATCTTGTAATTAATAAATACATTAACATAAATATATATATATAAAGTACAACTTTAAAAACTTTTATCCATCTAAGAGCAGTTTCAACTTGTTTCATAGTTTTTGTCAACTAACTCTTTCAAATACATTTTCAAAGTCTAACCTTCCCGCAATTCATTGATTTTTATGTTTGCTGCCTATCTGTTTATTAAGTCATGCTTGCAGTTATATACTAACATAGCTTCCTTTATTTTTCTTTTATTATTGTTTTTTTTTTAATTTGTAACATTTTCACATTATTATACTCCAAATTAACATCATATATACATGATCTATTATGATCATAAAAAACCTATGTTGAAACATTATCATTTCCATTCAAATTTTGTTTAATTTTTTGAACTCTTTTTAATAACTGCAAGTGTTCTTTAGTTCTTTTCTCCAGTATACATCTTGATTCTCCTGTAATACCACTGCTACATGTACATCTCCATTTATATATGATGCAATTTTGATTTAAGGATGAGATTTTACCATTTGAATTATTTATTATTTTATTTAATTCATGAGGTGCATAAAATACAATATCGCATATATCTTTATATATTTCCCTTATAAAAGTCACTTGTTCATTTGAAATATATGGCATTGATATCCGTATCTTTTGTTTACTATTAGTAGAATCCACCTTATTATTAATATTTTTATTTTTATACTTCCTATTAAAAATTTTAATAGTAACATATACTAAATGATAATCATATCCAACATTTAACAATTCATTCGCATAAACTTCAATATTTTTCAAATGAACAAGTGACTTTTATAGGGAAATATATAAAGACATATGCGATATTGCTTTTTATGCACTTCCTGGATTAAACTATCTTCCAATGTAATATAATAAATATCTAACAAAAAAATTTGTTTGTGTTTATTTCTACTTTTCCTTTCAACTTTATATATGTATACATGCATACATACTACTATATTGTTTTATGCCATATGACATAATTATCTCATATCCCTCATTATGGGGAAAAGAAAAAGAGAAATGAAACAACCACATAACAATATTTTTTATAATATACATGTATAATCAAAACAAAGTTCATATCTCAAACTATGTACTCATCAATAAAATCCTTGATATAAAATAAAAATGCAAACATCTTTAGACCTCTTTATTTACTTTTAGCTGATAATTCATGCTATAAAACTCTGAAGCATTCTTTGCAAAAACAATCACATCATTTGTAAAATCTAGAAAACCTAAAAATCTCCAATACATTTTTCTCCTTTAGCTTCCCATTTTAAGTTCAAAATACTTCTTGTAAAACTGCAATAAAAAATAATTTGGAGATACAGAGTATACCCTTCTCAATGTTACTCTTCTTATTATCACCACATAATCTAATAACTGCTGTTGCATTTTGATAAATATTCTTTACAATATAACATCCTGAATTTATATCTTGATAATCCAAAGATTTAATCACAGTGGAAATATTTATGGAATCAAATGCTTTTTTATAATCTATAAATCCAAAGAATAATAGCAACTCAAATTCATTGATTCTTTCTATCACTTCTCTTAATTTATGGATATAATATACTATGCTAAAATCACTTTTAAATCCAGCTTATTCTTTTGGTTGATTTGAAGTAAAAAATTTACACAAAAGACTGTAATTTTTAATATATATTTTTATCTTTCTTAAATCTCAGTATTACTACTGCATTCTTCCAATCATTTGCTATTTCCTTATTATTTAGATACTTGATAGATAGTTTTTCCAGTAATTTGTTTATTTTTTCATCTGCTTTTTTTAAGATATCAGTTTTAATTCCATCATTTCCTGGAATTTTTCCCTTCTTCATAGATTTAATTGTGTATTTCACATTTTGTTTTGATTTCCTTCGTTTTTATTATTTTATATTTTTTTGTAGATATTTCACATTTTGTGATATTACCCCTCTTTTTAGTAATGGTTCCATCATTATTTATTGCTGAAATAACTTCTTCCATTACCAAGATATTGTTTAATATTTATGAAATTTTTATTTTCTTTTGTAGTTTATTTGCCAATTCACAGTTATATTTTTTATATCATCATCATCATCATCATCATTATTATTATTATTATTATTATTATTATTATTATTATTATTATTATTATTTTACAGAATTCTGATATTTAATTTTTTAAATGAATTATTTGTAAATATTTTCATATCTTTTCTTCATATATTCTATTGTCTAAGTTAAAATTTATTGGTAAGTTGCTGTTTTTTTCATTAACTACTTTTGTTGCAGCATTTAATAGATTATTAATTATCTTTTTATTCATATCAATAAAGTCTGAATCATCTTCAAGAATATTAAGTTTTAATAAAGTCTGAATCATCTTCAAAAGTTTTTAATATTTTTAAATAATTTGAAAGTTCTAAATTAAATTCATTGTATTGTTTCTGAAGATTAGGAATATTAACTGATAATACTGTTTTTATTAATAGTTTTTGTGTTAAATCTATTAGGATCATGACAATCTTAAAATATATTTTTTCTATTAGTCAAAATATAATCCAATTTCATTGTACCTTAATTTAATTGCTTCATTGTCCATTTTCATTTAGTTTTTTTTAAAAAAAAAAAAATCTTAAGTCTGTGCCTCTCTCATTTCTATCACCATAATCAAATTGGCCACAACACTCTCATGTTTCAATCGTTTACTAATTCTAGTAGTAAAATCTCCCATGACAATTTTTTTGATGTGATTAAAAGTATTTTATATAGCTATATATAAATCTTTTATTTCTTCATCACAAAAATGTATAGATGTAAACCTGATTATCTGTTTTTGTTATCTTACTTTAATTTGAGTAACTAATTTTGTCACTCTGATGTATTATCAATCTATGCAATGTTGTTCTTTCACCTTTTATTTGTAATAAATTCCATTCTACTTGTGTTTTCAATATTGGGGGCTTTATGCAGATCCACTTTTTAAATCATTTTGTTTGTCATCCTTTCTTTTAACAAGTCCAGTAACATTCCATTTAATATTCAACAGTTCTTTTTTTACTTCATGCATTCTTCCTTCATTTGAAAGTCATCCATGGTTATAGATACTTGTAAGAAATGTTTTCATTGAATGGCAGTCTAGTCTATAATCAGGTGGTTTTTAATACTCTCTTTCTTTGGCTACCAACTGCTGCCTTGGCTGTTAACTTTATATATTTATGGCAATGAGGGCTAAAATTTAATTTTGTCATTTTAAAAAAAATCATTCATACATACTTTTATCCTTACTTTAAGATAACTCAACTGATGTTTCAGTTAAGAACTATCAGCAAACTGAAAAGAAAAATCATGATATTTCTTGATCTTAGACTCAGAAGTAAAATGCCAATAACCTCTTCTCATTGGCTGATACACATTATGAGAATTCCATCCATTTTCATATACTATATGACTAATGATATAGTAATAATAGTTGCAAGAATAAGAATGCATGGAATGGACATTACAAATTTTCCCTTCTTGATTCCTTTAAGATAAAAAGGAATCAAAGAGTTTCCTTTCATTTAATAAAAAACGCTTTTCTGCAGCCATATATTTACAGTTGTAGTTGATTGGCACAATAATTCTATAATAAAAGAATTTATAAATAACAGAATCGAAATGTCTAGCATTATGATATGCAAAAATATAAAACAATACATATATTTATGAGAAAAAAGGAAGCTTAAGATATAGTGGCAATTATATGTTAGATTATTTTCATCATCAAATATTAAGTGGGGGGGGGGGACAATTATTTGTACTGTAGAGTATTCATATATAAAAAAGCAGCAGACAAGCTAAAAAACTCTGAAATCGATATAACATTTAAACAGCTTTTCAAAACCATCCCATCCTATAAGGATTTCTTTATAAAACCTAAACTTGAAATGCTGGAAAAAAATATTTAATCCTTCCAAATTTAAATGACATTTTTTAGATGCATTTTTTGATTAGTTTGTCATCTTAAAGTCAATACTCACAAATTTGAAATACCAGATTCAATTCCCATGCTGGATCCATTGCTGATCAGGCCAGTAATACCCTGAAGGTAGGAGAAAAAAAATACCATTTGAAACGTTTTTTTATATACTAAACAGTAAGCCATTACTAACGTGTATTTGAAAAGCTTAAATAAAGTTTGAATTTTTCTGATGATATTTAATAATTGATATTAGATTCTGAAAATAGTTCAATATATAATTAAAACTAAAATATAACCATTACAAACTTTTAGACAAACATTAGAACATAGGAGTAACTGCACTCATTAGCCTTGCTCATAACTAGATAGATCAATGGAAAGGTTTAGGAATTTATTTAGGTAGTTGAGGATTTGTCAAATAAGTTCAATATTTATTCAAACTGCATTTAATATGTCATTTAGTTACTTTTAACTGGAAAGTAAAGAAAGACCAAAATCAGATTAGTGCAATTGTTCAGAAAAAATGTAATTGTAGTATTTATATGATGTAATGTTTACCATTGCTTTTATTGCTTATATGGATTCTTGGTGCCATTACTCATAAGATTAAGTGTGATTTTATTTCAAAATGATAAATAATAAATATTGTTTCTGACATTCCAAAAGGAGATCATCATCATCAATCATTATCAATTCACTGCAAGTTCAATCCATCTTCTCCGATCTTTATTTTCTCTTCTCCACATCACCCTGCACATTTTCTTATTTCATCCATCCATCTCACATATGGTCACTTTCTGAATCTTTTACAATCTCTTGGAATCCAGTTTAAGATGTCACTTGTCCATCTATTATCATATTTTTTAGCAATATGTTCGGTCCAACTCCATTTCAGTCTTTTAATTTTTCAATAAAGTCAGTAACACCTATTTTTTCTCTTACCCATATATTGTATTTTTGATCTCTTCTTCTTACTCCTAATATGCATCTCTCCATACTTCTTTGAGTGGCCTGAAGTCTCTGTATTGCTCTTTTATTAAGTGTCCAAGTCTCAGATCCATAAGTAAGAACTGGTAAAACATATTTATTAAAAATCTTCCTTTTCAATCACATAGGCATATTTCCTTTTAGTATCAAATTATTTTTACCAAAAGCACTCCAACCAAGTTTAACTTCATGATTAATTTCATCCATTATGTTTCCATCTTTATTAATAATCTGACCCAAATATTTGTAGCTGTTAACTTCTTCTAACTCATCATAATCAATCTTTATTTTCATATTTTGAAAAAATCTATTGAACATTATTTTAGTCTTTTTAACATTTATCTTTAGTCCTAATTTTCTACTTTCATATGATAACTCCTGCAACATTTCCTGCAACTCTAAAGCATCATTTGCAAAAACAACTACTGTACATCATTTGCAAAATTTAAATGACTTAAACAATCTCCATTTACTTTCATTCCTTTAGCTTCCCATTTCAATCCACAAAATACTTCTTGCAGCACTGCTATAAAAAGTTTTGGAGATATGAAATCATCCTGTCATACACCCTTTTCAACATTCACTTTCTTAGTATCATTATTTAATCTAATTGTTGCAGTTGCATTTTTATAACCTTGATGATCCAATGCTTTAATCATTGAAGAAATGTTTATAGAATCAAATGCCTTTTCATAATCTACAAATCCAAAGCATAATGACAACTCAAATTCATTTGTCCTTTCTATAACTGCTATCAATATCTGGATACAATCTACTGCACTAAAAACACTTTTAAATCTAGCTTGTTCTCTTGGTTGGTGGAAATCCAATGTTCTCTGTAGATGAGTTGTAATTATCTTGTAAAAATTTTGTATAAAACTGATAAAAGGCTGATAGGTCTGTAATTTCTAATATCTTTGTTATCATCTTTTTTAAATATTAACTGTGTCATTTAAACATTTGGTATATAACTTTGCAAAAAATTTATATTCTTCACCTGCTTCTTTTAATATATCAATTATAATTCCATCATTACCTGGAGCCTTTCCTTTCTTCATAAATTTAATCGCATGTCTCACTTCTTCATTTAAAATTCTAAGCAATTCAGAAGCTATAATAGATATAGGAGGTACTTGTTCTTTATTACTATATAATTCTTGATAAAAGTCTTCTACCCATTTCACGATGTCATCTATCTTTTTAGTAATAATTCCATATTTTTTCCTTATTGCAGATATAAATTTCCTACCAATACCAAAATGTTGTTTTACACTCTTGAGACTTTTATTCATTTCTACAGCTTTCCTTCCTAGTTACAGTTATACTTTCTTATATCATTTTCAACTTTTTTCCATATAATTTTACAAAATTCAAGGTATTCAATTCTTTTTAATGCAACATTTTTGTATATCTTCATATTCCTTCTTTTCTTCATAAATTCTCTAGTCTCAGAAATTTTATTGGTCAATTGCTGCTTTTTTTTTTTACCCACTATCTTTGTTGCAGTTTTTAAAAGTGTATCAGTTATTTTCTAATTAATTTCATTCAAATCTGAATCATGTTCAAAATATACTAATATTTGAAATCGATTTGTAAGTTCTAATTTAAATTCATTAGAATGTTTCTGAAGATTAGGAATATCAACTGTAAATATTGTTTTTCTTGATAATTTTTGTTTCTCTAGTTTTGCATTAACACATATCTTACATCTTACTAATTGATGATCACTTCCTGTGTTAAATTTATTAAGAACATTACAATCTTGAAATATGTATTTTCTGTTAATCAAAATATAATCCAGTTCTGCTGTGCCTTCATTTGGATGCTTCCATGTCCATTTCCTTTTAACATTTTTCTCAAAAAGAGAATTCATAATATAAAGTTTTTTTTCTTCTGCAAACTCCTCAAGTCTATGTCTTCTCTCATTTCTATTACCATAATTAAAATTACCTACTGCATGTCATTTTTCATTTGTTTACCAATTCTAGCATTAAAGTCTCCCATAACAATTTTAAAATGTTGTTTACTCTGATCAAAAATCTTCTGTACATCCATATAAAAATTTTCTACTACTTCATCACTATGAAAAATTGTTGGGGTATAAACCTGAATTATCTGCATTTAGTATCTGCTATTAAATTGTATAACTAATCTTGCCACTCTGTCCTATACAACATCAATCTACACAATGTTGTTCTTAAATCAATTGTCTCTTCACCTTTTCTTCCAACTTCACAGTATCCAATAATGTCCCATTTAATATAAGTCAGTTCTTCTTCTAATTCTTGCAGTCTTCCTTGACTTGAAAGTGATCTGCAGTTGTAAGTACCTAAATAAAAAGTCGTCATCAAAAAAAGGAGATAATTGTATTATTATATAATAGTAAATAATGCGCTAGACAAAATAGTATAAGTTGCCAAAGAAAATAGTCGTCCAAGTGTTAAAAATGTTAATTATGATTCTGTATATCTGTGTATGCAAGCATACTTATCGTAAATCGGTTTTTATGTATTATAAAACTTGTCATTTAACAATCAAAATCGCTCCGTATTTAGCAGTAATTTATTTTCTAGCTTCTTCATCTTTTTCAATAATTTGTTTATTCTACTTATTATCTCCAAAAGTCTTTATAAGATAGAATTTGCAGAAAAATAAAAGGCTTCATTCTGAGAGAAAGTTTAATCGAAGCAGTCCGATTCCGGAAAAACAACAATTTTTAATTATACATTTAATGTATTTCAATATAACAATAATAAAACTTTCAATTTTGTTCTAACGAAATAGATTTATTAAAATGCATTTATAAATTTTGAATATATATATAGCTACCTTTTGTATTGTCTGTAGGTTCATGTTAAATTTAAGGTTGAGATAACTAAGTAATATGGAAATACTAACAAACTATTTGATCATTATTGGTAATAAATATTCCATGTGTCTTTTAATACAATTTTAAATTATGATATTCAGAGTTCTTCCAAAGAATAAGCTTGTCGTTAAGACCTGTAGAGGTCCCTACCTTCGCATTTTCAAGAGCACATGCTTAAAGGTTTATTGCTTTAGTAAATATTACTATAGCAATGATGTAAATAAATAAAATCATATCATTATATTACATTTCCTGCCTGCGTTACCATAATGGTAGAATAGTGGAAGCAAGAGTCAAAAGTTTATGAATTATTTATTGCTCAGTCTTCAGATAACGAACTTTTTGTGACCTTTCAAGTATTATGTAAAGACGTCATAGAATTGTCATTTTCGGAACTCATCTACTATGCGCATTGCCTAGGTTTTAAATCTGAGTGAAACTTTGGAATTTTTCAGATGTGAAGATCCAATTATTGGGTCAGTAAGAAGAATGACTAGATATTGTTGGCTAATTAATTAACAGTTGACTAAAGCTTCTTTACTCTTAATTTAAATTTTATATTTGGTCAGTAAGAAGAATGACTAGATATTGTTGGCTAATTAATTAACAGTTGACTAAAGCTTCTTTACTCTTAATTTAAATTTTATATTTGCAAAAAAGTTTTATTGTCTAATCAGATATTTATGAAAGTCAAGCAACCATGAGATCACAACAAGTCAAATTAATTTTTTTATTCCTCTTTCATACTTTCTTCAATTGCGAAGCATTGTAAGAATTATATGTTCATTAGTGTACTTTTCTTACTCTATACCAACTGCAAACAAACTAAAAATTATTTACAAAATATGTATTTTGTAATTTTATTTGTAATAGTAAATGTGAATTCAATAGTTTAGGTTTCGTGCATATGAAATTTACTATAAAATGAATAAACATAATTTAGCAAATTATTGGCATTCATTAATTTCAACAATCCCAGCACAATGGATAAGATAACATGCCCTCCCCCACATCTCTCAATTGTTAATCATTAGAATTATCCTTCATGATATGATGCACAGGAAAGATGTAAATAAACGGAGAGGGTCAGATGGATAGATAGATAGATAGATAGATAGATAGATAGATAGATAGATAGATAGATAGATAGATAGATAGATAGGTAGGTAGGTAGGTAGGTAGGTAGGTAGGTAGGTAGGTAGGTAGATAGATAGATAGATAGATAGATAGATAGATAGATAGATAGATAGATAGATAGATAGATAGATAGATAGATAGATAGATAGATAGATAGATAGATAGATAGATAGATAGATAGATAGATAGATAGATAGATAGATAGATAGATAGATAGATAGATAGATAGATAGATAGATAGATAGATAGATAGATAGATAGATAGATAGATAGATAGATAGATAGATAGATAGATAGATAGATAGATAGATAGGTAGGTAGGTAGGTAGGTAGGTAGGTAGGTAGGTGGGTGGGTGGGTGGGTGGGTGGGTGGGTGGGTGGGTAGGTGGGTGGGTGGGTGGGTGGGTGGATGGATGGATGGATGGATGGATAGATAGATAGATAGATTTCTTAGAATTCTTACACAAGTGCAATTCAAAATCTAACCTTCCATGAGACTATTTCAGTCTTTAAACAAATAGTGAGCAAGTATAATTATATAGTTGTAGTATTCTATTGAATAATTATTCTATTTGATGTTTGACAATAAAATGTGCACATATGTGTATGTATAACAATAATATTTAAACTGTAATTGGTGGTCGAGAGGTCAGTGCGACTGCCTTGCACTTGCAGGCAGTTGCCTGGGTTGCGGGTTCGCGTCCCTGCCGATGCTATGACACTTAAAAAAAAAAAAAGATTGATGTGGACAATTAAAAATTATTATGGCATTAAACAGACTTTCAGTGCAGTACATATTTGGCAAAGTTTAGTTAATTTTAAATATTAACCTGATATTAGTTATTATTTAAGCACATGCTTATGAAATATAATAACATAGAAAGAAAACATACACAATTTGGCAAAAAGAGCCTTTATATGTACAGCAGACAAGTACATGGGTAAAATCTTTTATTAATATACTCATATATAATCAAAAGTTCTTGATCAACAATATTACCTAATTATTTCTACCTATTCGTGTAAGAAATTTACCTTACACACTTATTTTGAAATAAGCATGGATTGCAAAATTGGCACACAAACTTTATTGACTAAAGCAGTTGTGATAGGATTAAAAATTTTAGTAACTACATAAGTGATAAAAATTAATGTTAAAACTTATATATTAAGTAATGAGACACATACATAAAATACTATATATGTGCGCGTGAGAATAAATGTGTGCATGGATGTATAAGTTCATGTTAATAAAATAGAAATTCTACATTTTTAGTTTCTTTAATCAAAAAAATAATTTTACTTTAAAAAAATAAAAGGAGTTTTGAAATATAATAGGTTTAATACTGTTTTCAAAATCAGTAAAATTGAAAAAGTTATAATTTTTTAAGCTTGTTTTGTAATATGTAATAATAAGTTTTAATAGAAATAGAAAATCATAATCCTTTAGTAAAAATATTTTTAATTAATCAAAAAACTTGATTTTTCATTATTAATAATGAAAACTGGAAAAAGGTATAATTTTTTTTGTTATAAATACATTCTGTCATGTTCCTTTTAAACTCTTATGCTATTGCATAATGATATCAGTTAATCACCATGAATCAGAAAATCAGTCAATCTTGAATATTAGATCATTCACTGATAATGATATGCAAATGCTAAGAACAAACTTTAATTTCCAGTGTTATGTTAATAGTATATTTTTTCATTGAACAGAAATTCAGTATGTCTGAGTTGGAACCATTTTAAAAATATCTTGAACTTACCTGCAGCTATGCTGAGATGTTCTAAAAAGTGCATTGTGTTGATATCTCCATAAAAAAAACTCTATAAGTTATATTATGCTAAATAAAATCTGTGTACAACTCTACAGAAGCTGTTTTTAAAAAATATAAAAACATAAAATAAACATTCATATATTTGTAAAATATTACAGCTATTCCTTAGACCTGCGTTTCCCAACCTGTGGTACGCGTACCACTGGTGGTACGCGAGTTGCTGGTTGCTGGTACACGAAAAATAATCAATAATGGCGGACATAAAAAATAAAAAAAATTAAATCATAAAAATATCATAGAAACGTTTTTTCCTATAATTCATAAAAATTATTTTAATGAATAATATTATACAGTAAAGTTGTTAATATGTACAGTCGATGATCGAAAATCCAGCAATTGATATCGGTTTTTTTTTTGGAGTGCACTTTTAAATTTAGCCGTTAGCCACCAGTAACTTGAGATGTCGCCGCCACTGTTGTCATAGTGCTGCACTCTCATTCACTTCACCGCATGGCTTACAAGTGACAGGTTATTGTTTGTGATTGTATCGTCTTTGTTTATTAAAATTCATTGATCCCTATATAACCTGCTTATTCGAACTTAGACAAGAAGCACAGATTTTTTTTTAAGACAATCCTTTTGATCTCTCTTCGAAATTATATGATTTTGATTGGCTTCAGGTGCTTGCATATTTATCTGATATTTTTTGCAAATAAATGAACTTAAATTTGACACTTCAGAATAACTCGATAACAATCTTTAATGTTAATGATAAAATTGAAAGTATGATTAAGAAATTAGATTTTTAGAAACAGTGTATTGAAAACAATCAACCGGAAAAATTCGAAACTCTACATATTTTTTTGTTTGAAAATAAGGTTAGTCTGTCTCAAGATATACAGAAAATATAATAGCACATTTAACAGGATTAAAATTGTCTTTCATGGAATATTTTCCAAAACCCGAAAACACAAATGATAAGTGGATTTCAAACCCCTTCTATGAAGAAAATTGAGAAAAAGCTACATCATTATCAATAAAAGAGAAAGAAAATTTAATAGAATTATCGACACAATCTAATTAATTTTGGTTAAACATTAAAGAATATGAACAGTTTTCTGAGAAAGCTCTTAAATTATTCTTCATATATTTTTTTAAAAAAAAAGTATTGAAACAGATTGAATGCAGCTGTAGACTTAAGGGTATATCTTGCATCTTCTGAACCAAATTTCAAAAAATTATGTTCTTCAAAACAAGCACAAGGATCTCATTAAATTTATTTTATAAAAACATTTGATTATGATAGAAAAATATATTAATTGGGTTTTTATAATTTTGTGTTTTTATTAAAACCATTTATTAGTAAATGAAATATGACAAAATAGTAGATAAATATGATACTTTGAACAAACACATACATATATGTTACAGTGAGTTTATAATCCAGCATGACGTTTAGGCATGTTACAATGTAATTTGTCTCATTATGTGATGTGAATACATGGTCACCCTATAATATGTATAATGCAAATAAAATAACACACTCCCAATAACAAATTTCACAAAATACAATCATTTTTACGAAGTGGTACAATTTAGCATGATATACTACCAAGTGGTACGTGAGCCAAAAAAGGTTGGGAAACGCTGCCTTAGACCATTCTTATCAAGCAAGATCTAAAAAAAATCACGATTAAAATTGTACAATTGTAGTGATCAAGAATTTATAAAAACCAGCAAGTGTCTTAAAAATAAGAAATATTAATGAAATCCATTAAAACTTAAGATGAATTCAATGTTTTGAATATTATTTTGTAAGAACTAAGCAAATAATCATAAGAAAATAGTTGCAGTACTTTCTTTTGTTATTTAGGATTTTTATATTGTATAGTTTTAGATTTAAATATTTTAAGTAGTATAACTTCTGAATAGAATTCTTTATTATAGTTGGATAGAAAGAAAATAATTGAATCACTTTTTTTATTCATTTTGCTTGTTCTTGTTAAATTAAAAAATATATAGAACTGCAAAAGTGTAATCAGCAAATGAGTTTTAGAATTAATTAAAAAATTGCATTCTTAAAATTGAAAAGTATAAATTGTAGTAAGCATCTATTTTTTAATAATTTTTATAGAAGTTTAAAATCAAAAATTTAAATCAGTCTCTTTTTGAAAAAAAAAAAAACACAAATATTCTACTTAAATGTGAATTTATGCACATTCATATAAATTTATATAAAAATGGAAAAGGTTAAATAAAAAATTATAGTAATAAAAATGATTTTCTTTAACATAATTCAATATATTTTCAGACCTACAGTTCTGATACTTATGCAGATGTGATAAATCAGTACAGTAGACTGTAAAAGAGAAATCAAAGATGTATAACATTGAATATACGTTTTCCTTCTTTTTTTAGCGTTTCTCTGCATATCTTTCATGGTTTTATGAAGATATTTATTTTAGTAATTATTTACCAGATCACTTTTTAGGCCAGAATGCCAAATAGCCTATAAACCCTTGAGAGTTAGTTATATTATAATTTCCAAAATTTAAGCACTGGGGTGACTGTCTTAAGCAATTAAGTGTATCCTGCAGATATATCTGTCATCTTATATGTATAGTTGAAGTTAAAGCAATTGAGTGTATTCTGCAGATATACCTTTCGTCTTATATGTATAATTGCAGTCAAAAGTTAACAAGTTGGTTGTCATGCTTTTAATGAATAATAAACAAATAAGGAATAATATAACTTCATAATAATCATATCTATAAATATATAATACCATTTATTTATAAATCAGCATTTATTTTTTATAGCGTCTGTATACAATTGTAATCACATTCATATCGGCTTTTTTTCAAACCAAATTGTGCAAACGCTTTTTGAGAGTGTTAAATAATAAATGAATAACCTCTGACCCATACAAGATATAGAATTTATGCAGCAATAAAAGGAATCCTCTTATTACTACAACTCAAATATTTATATATGAGCAAATCTGAAGTACTGGCACAGAAGGTGTGACTATATGACAGTCACTTTATAGTAATTCAAAGTGACTGTCATATAGTCACACCTTCTGTGCCAGTACTTCAGATTTGCTCATATATAAATATTTGAGTTGTAGTAATAAGAGGATTCCTTTTATTGCTGCATAAATTCTATATCTTGTATGGGTCAGAGGTTATTCATTTATTATTTAACACTCTCAAAAAGCGTTTGCACAATTTGGTTTGAAAAAAAAAAAGCCGATATGAATGTGAATACCATTTATTGTATTCTAGTACTAACCATATAGAAAAAAACCTAAATTTTGGTTAAGTCAGTGCTGAATTTGAATATGTTTAGTGTATTATTTTTTAAGTAAAAGTCTCAGCTATCATTTTCCATACCATTTGTAAATATTTTTAGAACTTAATATAAAAAATATTACTGCATTATATAAAAAATATCTTTCATTTACTGATTTTATACAAAAGTCAATTTGACTTTTCTTTTTTTTTTAAATTAATTCTCTTGCCTGGGTATTTATTCTTATAAATGAGTAAGAATCTATGTCATTTTGTGTCTTAAATGCAAAATGTAAATTGTTTCATGTCATTAGTTTGTCACACCCATGACAGACAGATAGGTATATTGAAAGTCTGAAAGCAGTAATATATTCCAGCAATTACATCATAGATAAATAAATTAGTTTCATTTAAGTTCAAAGGTTATAGGATTTGGTAACTTATCAAATTTTCTGTTTATATTTTCTAGATAATGAAGAAGCCGATTTGAGTTTGAATTCATCATTGAGTTGAACATATTTTATAAAAAAAAAAAAAAAAATATTATATCAATTTTTTTTAATAATGATTAATATTTTGAAATATTTACTTAAGAGCTGAAAATTAATAAGAAATTTATATGAAACCTAACCTAGCAGTGGTACTA
The DNA here is from genome assembly GCA_028023455.1 of Epiperipatus broadwayi. Classification (NCBI taxonomy): domain Eukaryota; kingdom Metazoa; phylum Onychophora; class Udeonychophora; order Euonychophora; family Peripatidae; genus Epiperipatus; species Epiperipatus broadwayi. Next base: position 4,912,010 of record JAQFVV010006263.1, on the reverse strand, counting down.
ATTATGGTGATAGTATGTACTGATTTGTGATATGAAAGGGAATATATAATTCAGGAGAGATATGGAATTATTAATGGAATAGAAAAAGTATAATAGGATGTTACATTACACTAAAAAAATTAAATTATATTTATTCTGACCACAAATGTGATGGCAATGATAGACCATGTTGCATGATTCACTTCTAACCAGTGCTGATTTGTTTTACTAAGAAACATTGCTTGAAATCAGACATTATTGCATAATATTCAATTAAAAATAGGCACATACCTATTTGCTGAGCAGTATCGATTAGTTAGTTGAACTAGATAAAAAATGCAATTAGCAGATTATAATTGAAATGACAATGACCAGCAATGGGGAGAAAATACAAAAAAGTTACATACCTTGAAAAAAGTAAGACATGTTGATGAGATTACATACATAAAGCAATTCTCAATAATAAAAGATAAAACCATCAGTATTAATGAACATTACTGACCAATAATGTCAATTATTCTGAAAAACTATTCAATAAATTACTAAATTGGTAAAAAAAAATCCAATTTATTTATATTTCTATATCAAAGAAAGAACTTCAGGGCAAAACAATTATACATCCACTTGCCATGTTCTATGATCTTGAACTTTTTTCAAGCTTTAATTAGGCTTAGTTAATCCAAACACAGGCCAATAAATACTATATAGCCACTCTTAGTTAGATGGACAAATAAATAAATCTCTACAATCACATTTGTTTTTTCTGAGTTGTTAGTTATATTTTTTGCATATAGTGAACAAATATATATATATTTGAAGATTATGTGAACTTTTGTACAATATTTCTTATATCCCAGGCAAATAAGATTGTCAATGGATGTATCCTATTGAGCTATTTAATGAATTAGCAATAGGTTATTGTGTTTCTTCATTCCTACCCTTTTTTAGGCAGTTTACTCATCAACATTTGTATGATTATCTTAGATATGATAATGGTTTATGCCACACCATTGATCATAGCTGAAAATATTATTGATGCTGCTTGTTAACTAACTTGACTTCAACTTGCAATAACAGCAATAAATTAATAACTTCATTTTTGGATTTATGTGTTACTGAACAAGCAGATGTCATCTGTATGAATTTTGTGATGTAGTTTTTCAAAGTTTCTTCAATAATAATAGTAATATAATTAGTATGTTATATTATATTATTACAATTCTATACTGGAATCGATATTTTAATTTACTAAATTTGTATTGGTGTCAATTGCAAGTATTTTATATCCACTGATGGAGTTGCCTTATATACATATACTAAGATAAACCAGAATAAACTAATTTGATAAGTTTAACTTTTTTTTTGGAAAATATCTAAAATAAAAAAATAAGCAAAAAAAAAAAAAATTCAATGTGTTTAAAATATTTTAAATAAATTATATTATTTTCAATCTGATATTAATATATTTTGCAAGCAGATAATAGTTAAAAAAACAAATAAATATGTTTGAAAACATTAAATAAAATGACTTTTTTTTAGAAAACTGACTTTTGGGAAGAAATTAAATTTGTGATGAGGGTAAACATATTTCTGTAATAAACTGAATTTCAAAATCAGAAAGTATAATAATACAAAAAAAGTAAACTATGCAATCCATAAAAATGTAATTGTAAACAATAAATCCATAAGAAATTCAAAAGGGTATTAATCTCCATGTGGTAGTTATAAAAAAACAGACTGGTTAAATGTCATATTTAGATTAAAAAATACATAAAATTAAATCAAAGAAATAAATAGCACTTTAACAATAAAATTAAATGCAAATCTATAAAAAAAATTAATTCCACAAAGTTTGGAAAAATGAATAACATGAATAACAAAAAGCGCACAAAATCAAAATGTTCATTTATTATAGTTGTGGGTAGATCTGAAATTTCATTATTTTCATGCTTCTTCATTGGATTATGCTATATTAGAACTCATGAAATTTCTTGGTTAATGTGACTTATCATAGCTATAGTCCCTTTAAAACAGTATGTAATATTTTTAATCACTGGTATAATTTCTGTCAAAATGTTGATAAAAGATTTCTATTATCAAGAGATAAGTAGTGAAGACGAATCATTGGCAAGATAGAATTTATTTCTATTTTGAGAAGTAGGTCAGACAAATCTTTGAGTCAAATGTTATATAATGTTCATTGTGTTCCTGATAGATCTTTGTAACATTTTTCACAGAGACTTTATTCACCTTTTTGGATTTTTGCTGTCCATTTTTTTATTATAAATAATACTTATTAAAAATAGTTATTATCTAATGATCTTGGAATAGATTATCAAGTTTGCTTTTAAAATAAATGTTTCCGTAATTTAACTTCAGCATTTTTTGTTTTAGATCTAATTTTTATATTTGCTTTTCTACAGATCTATATGAAAACTGATACTTTTTGAATTTTAATTTCTTTATGGATTTATTACTATTAATTACTCTCTTAAAATATTTATTTTTGTATCGTTGTTGTGTTGGTTTGCTAACTATATTAATTTCAGTTTTGATTTTTATTGTATCGAATACCAAATAAAACTTTCCATTCTAATTCTTAGTAGTAATTAAAATCTAATTATATATTAACTGAATTCCATTTCTTTAGCTGTACCCTCACGTTAGTAGAATCTTTTATAATTAATATATATATATTTATGTAATATTTACGTGAAATAATTATCAACAGCAGACTCGCAAAAAAAAAAAAAAATTTAAGTAAATTATTTTATATTTTTGGTATGATAATTTTTAAAATGGTAATAAAATTTTAACTTTGTAGTATAGGTAAGTAAAAAATTAAATACGTGGGTGACATTTAATTATTTTAAAATATATTATGCAACAAAATTTTACCTTGGATTACCAAAAACTAATTAACTCCGTTTCTGTAGTACATATTTCAATACGAAGGCCACAACCTTTTTTAACATTTTCGATCTTTTAATTAGGCTATCTTCTTTTTGCATTTTTGTGATATCATTGATGCATTTTATATTGTAAATTACTAATGTTTTTAAAATAATTAAGTACCACAAAGCAAAAATTCATAGCTTATAAAATTCACCTCAAAAAAAATAAAGAAAATTATGCAAGATTGTCGCAATATTTGCAGTTATAAAGTAACAAAAAACAAATTTACCTATTTATATATTAATATAGATATAAAATCAAATGTTGAATAATTATAAATAAAGAAACACATTTATATAAAAGATTAACAAATTTATGGATTTAAATGTTTATATTTTTGCCAGAAATATCTGTTATATTCCTTGTAGATATATTATTTATGTGCTTTTGTATTATTATCTCTGTTCATTCGTCGCCCCCCCCCTCCCCATCCACCTTTAAGGATTCCAAAAATAAATCCCTCCACAGTGCACATAAAAATCTAGGCATAGCATTGGCTCGGAAGGTCATGTAAAATTCGAGTACCCAAGTAGCACACTTAATTCAATTTACCAAACAGACTTTTTTTTTTACTCAATTCAAACTGCGCGAAACATTTAGAAGAATTATTACAGATAAACAACTTTTAACTAGCTCAAGATTTATATAAATCTATACATGCTCATATATAGGTGTATACATATATATTTATTATGTTCTGTGTTAGTGTTTATGAATATACACATATATATTTCATTAAAAACCAGTCAACACTTAGACAATCCTAATATCAATAACAATAAACAATTTCAAACTGTTGACAAGGCAACCTCTTTTTAACAATGTATCTGTATATACGAATATATTATTATATAAATACATCCATGTACTTCTGGGCGTTGAAAACTACTGCGTATTTCTTTGGATTCATGGTATTTGATAAATATAGAGCGAGAGAAATTAGAAGAGTGAATGGATTTGGAAATAAAAGATTTTATTTTTAGAAAATAGCATCCAACATTAAAAATAATATGACAATTTAATTTTAAATCTTTAAAATTCTTTTCGGCCTCTATTCGATAGGTTGACTCGAATCAAACTTTCAGATTATTGCTTTTTCTGAATAGACAATGTCTAATTTCTTTGCCTGACATTTAAAAAGCTTTGGTGAAGAGTTTTCTTTCTTTCACCGTAATGATAGACTGCAACTCATATTCGGCATTGAAAAGAAACACAAAGACGTTGGGAAATGGAGGGGGGTAGTAATCGAACTCGCCATTGTGTGAGCAAAATCAGAAGAAGGCTTTATCAGTTTTAATCTCAGATCAGCAAAGGAAGCTATCACTAACTTTTAACAATACTAGCAGATAATTCCGTAATAACAATAAAGCAATATTAATTCATTGTAATAATTATAACAGCAAAGAAATTAATTCATGGTAATAGTTACAACAGCAAAGAATAATAATTAAAATATATTTACTAAATTTAATAACACTGATGGAACATCTGAAAAGTACGTTTATAAATTCCAAAGAATAAGCATCTCTAGAACAATAAGTACATACAGGGAGATTACTATTAATTAAAAAAAAAAACTTTACCCCCCCCCCTCAAATAAAATTGCAAATGTTATTTTCCATGTGTCATAGCATCGTCCGGGACGCGAACCCACAACCGTCTGCAACCAACTACTTGCTTGCATGGCGGCTGCGATATCTCTCGGTTAACAACGCAATCACTATATAAACATTTTGTGCTAATATAAATATAAGCATATTCTGTATTTTCAAGTATTATAATAATATAATTATTGGAGATTTGAACACAGACTTTCAAGATCCCTTCAGTTATCCACTGTATCTCATACAACCAATACACCTGACCACACACACACACGTGAAAAAGATAAATGATCTCCAATATACATATTTCATGCTGAACCAGCCCTCATCAGATGGTCCAAATCATCATCTACCACACATATATAAAATCAATGCTCGGTTTATATTAAGATAGCAAATCTTCAAACTTTAATGAACAGGCTTCAATCTACTTCACCATCCAACCCTTCAGCCATTCATACCATAGAATATCTCATGATGAAATGCCTAAATCCTTTCTTGATACCAGTATTATTGTCATGCTTATGTTGACTTTAAGTCACTCTGACCGCTCATGTATAGAACATTGTTCATTTAAATACAAAGATATGCCCATCTATTTATTTTATATATAAAAAATTAATATATATAAACTATAGATAGAAAGGAGCAATGAGCAATGAACATGAGTGTCCATTATACTTTTGAGTTTGTAGATTATGAAAAAATGATGGATTTTGTAAGCATATCTACAGTGATTAATGCCTTGAATTATCAATATATAGACCTGGAATATTGTCATATTCTGAAGAATATTTCCCAAAATGCAAACAATGATTAGCTTATATAGTGATACTAAAAAAAAATAATATTGAGAAGGATGTGACAGGATGATTCCATATCTCCAAACAATTTTGCAGCTGTTTTACAAAAATTATTTTATGGGTTAAAATGGAAGTTAAGAAAATAAAAGTAAATGAAAATTATTTAAGTCATCTAGATTTTACAGATGTTATAATTGCTTTTGCAAAGAATGCTTCAGGAAGATGGTGCAAGAATTATCTGATGAAAGTAAGAAAATAGGACTAAAGATAAATGCTTAAGATTCAGAAGAATAAAATACTGATAATGATGAATTAGAAGAAATTACCATTTATACATACCTTAGTCAAATAAATAATACAGATGAAAGATGAAATTGATTATATAATTAAACTTGGATGAAGTGCTTTTGGTAAAAAATAATTTAACATTAAAATGTGATATGCTTTTGTGTTTGAAAAAAAAAGATTTTAGTAAACGTGTTTTACCAATTTTTATTTATGGATCTGGGACTTGAGTACTTAACAAAAGAACAAAATAAAGATTTCAGATCATTCAATGAACAAATATATATGTTAGGAATAATGAAAACAGATTGAAAATGAAATACATAGATGAGAGAATAAACAGATATTATTTATTATAACTGAAAGGTTTAAGAATTTAAAATGAATCTGGGCTGAACATATTGCTAGGAGAGATGATAATAGATGGGCAGTTGAAGTATAAAACTGTATCCCAAGAAATTGTAATAAAAGACCTAGAAATGGACCATATGTGAGATGGTTAAATGAAAAAAAAGTTTGTTAGTGTGGTGTGGAGAAGACATGCTAGAGATCAGTGAAACTGGAATAAGGCTTGGGGGTAAATAATATTTCTGTAGTGTAATTTTAACTATACCATTCTCACACAAGTTAGGGAGGAACTGGTTTCTATCAACTTTTAACATCTTATGGAAGAATGTAATCATAAACATATGATTAAAGACGTGAAAAAAAAGATTTATGCTCCCCAAGATGCACATTTTGTGCTGAAACGGCACTCATCAATTGACCCAGACCATGATCTCTTACACATATCTTTAGCATTGTTTAGTACATATTTATACAGCAAATTACTACAGCCTGATTGTGATTACATCACTCCACAAGGTGTTAAATGTGGATAAAAACCAGTCCCTACTTTATCTGAGAATGGTGTAGTTAAAATTACACTACAGAAATATTATTCATTTTTGGATAGTCTCTAGCTTAATGAGTGACAAATAAAAATTAATATACTTTTAATAAGTGATTTATTTGTGTAAACGTTATGAGGACCACATGATTGACACTTATCAATTAAACTGCAGTAATTTGCTATCTATATTGAAACAGTAAGATTTGCTTTGCAGATCTTCATTTCACCTTTTCTCACCTCTTTCCTACCCTCATATCTTAGTTTAAACCCCAGTATATCATAGTGTGTCTGCAATGCACTTATATGCCAAAAATCCCACCCAATTTCAAATCATGAGTACAACACTCATGTTATATATATATATATTTCTGTTTATAACTAGTGCAAATTATGTGTATGTACACGTAAAAGATATTTGTTTAAAGAGTAGGTTATATAGGTCGTAATTATGCACGCACTGTGATATATTTATTTTCAAAACTTAAGTTAAAATAATTTTGTTATTTAGAATTATTTCTGTTTAGATCTATTTATAAAAAAGAGATTACATTCATAATATTTTTTTTATTTTTTTTTATTTTTATTAAGTGTCATAGCATCAGCCGGGACGCAAACCCGCAACCCAGGCAACTGCCTGCTAGTGCAATTTCTCAGTAAATAGATTTGGACATTTTACAATTTAAAAGTAAAATAATTTTGTTTTTTGGATTTCTAAAATCACGCCACATATTTTCTGTTAAAAATAAATGAGGGTTGGTCAGAAAACAATAGTTTTAATTAATATGTTCTAGTAGCTTATCTAGAAATACAGCAGATGTCCACTTAGGGAAATTTTAATTAGCAAAAGTTTTTTTTAAATGAAATCAAAGTTGTAATTTGAATGTCGTAACAATAAAAAATTAATTAAAATTTTGTTGAATTCCTTTGGACATTTGGATGGGCTTGATTGCAGCTTTGATAAGATAGCAAATTTTGGTATATTTGAAATGCTCCAAGACAGTTTTTATTGTCCAGCTCTAATATATATAGAGGGTTTTTCTTTTGTTTGATTCTTATTCTAATTCTAGATTATATTATTCTAGGCTTAGTCTCCTGACAGTAGGCAAGTAGCCTGCAAGTTTTATCATTGAAGTTAAGATTTTGTCTTCAAGTAGACTAAAAGTATTCAAAGATAATGCATCTAAAGTGTTTTCTGGGAAAGTTTAAATTTGCTGAGAACTGCACATCCAGCTTTTAACAGAAATCTTAAAAATGACTGAGTAGAGCCGGCAAGAAGGCTATTTTCCTTTCAGAAATGGCCATCCACTGCACATCAATGCCATCTGATGCCTTCATTTAAGAAGCCCTAAAAACTGCCACCACTGATAAAAATGTGAACTGGTAACCAAAATTTGCTGCCAAATTCTTATGAGTGCTGCTACCATCAAACTGGAAAGTCTCCACCTGAAATTTGCTGCCAAATGCCTACTTCTGACAAGGTAATCCAAATTAACCCAAGAGCTCTTGTGATAACATATTCCTTCAAAAAGCTATAGCTAATTCCATTTGTTTCTATTTGTTTTATCTTATAATTCTGTTCTTGCTTCTTTAAATTCTATAACTTAATTAGTGTAATCTATCTCTATACTTGGGTTAATATTTTGTATTTTAATCTGTTTTTCTTTTATTATGATGGTGTGCCAGCATAGCCATTGACCGAGCAAATTACTTCCTTTTTAAATTTAAATCAAGATGCCACCATCATTAACACGTTTTAAATTATAAATTCAGTCCTATTTTATTATTTTGTTAAATCACTCATTCGAGGCCTATCTTACTATTAGTCAACTATTCAATAATTTTGCAGTTAAAATCCACGTTTATTGGTTTTAACATAATATGAGAATATGTGCGAGGTCAATGAGTAAATATTTAACAAATGCATGATTGTGTAATTAACTTATATTTTCTTTAAAACCCCACACTCATGCATTCTCCCACTTTAAATATGTTTTATTATTTTGCTTAATTTCCAAAGCGTATAATTTTGATGTCGAGAATGTGCGGACTTTCTTAAAATAAATATTTGGGGAATTGATTAGGTGCTTTATCAAACTAGATGAATCCTTTTTAAAATATTTTATATACTTTATTTGAGTGTTGCTAGTAGGTGTATCGGGTGTTTGAGACTGCTTTGCTCCTTCCAAGGGCTTTAAATGGCTAAGACCATTTCCCCTTCCCTTTCTATGGTTCCCAGGAGAGTGTGTACTCGAATTTTCACACCTGGGAATTCTATGCAGTTGTCACACAGTCACTAAGTACTTGGATGAATCCAGACTTGGGCTGCCAAGTGACACCACTTCCTACGGATTTAGGTCAAGACATCTTCCCATATTTTATCTATTTATTTATTATTTAGTTATTTATTTTGCAAAGTTCTGTGGTTTCAATGTACCACACCCTCCATCCTTTACAGGAATTCCTCACTAGCACCACCGACCCCCCAATATAATTTAATTATTTCTATGAATATGCATGCCTTAATCACATCCCCACTTTATAGCTTAACGAGCATTAGTCATTTCTATTCTTGAATTCAAGAGATGTATATTGAAACTTTACTGTCGCCAAACCTTTTATTCAATTATTTCTGATATTTTCTTAAAATACCTCGCATATTTTCGTAAACTTTCTTAGGAAAATTATCGTAATGTTATTGTATTAGCCCGAGCTATAGTGAATTCATTAACAAGCCATAATATAAATTTTGATTAACATTGGTTTTAAAAACAATGTTAGTTATGCAGCGTCACTGTCTTACACATGCAGACAACGCGTGTATATAATTGATAGTTTAATAAATCTTTTAAAGTTACTAAATTTGATTTCTTCATTTACTTTCTTGATCTATATCACTGTCTCGGTCTATATCTTTTATACATCTCTTTTGTGCCACCCATAGATGTTTAGTTAGCAAACCCAAGCTTATATTGTAGTATAGAGTCTCTTTGTTTCTTCCTGATCACCAGCACTGGTGAAAAGGTTATATTATTAGTAGCATCAAATGCGTTATCATGTGGGTGGTGCGGTGGAGCATAGATTTTGGATTTGAACTTAGGTTTTCCAGGAAGCAGCCCTTCCTAGTGTTGAGTTTGGTGTCTGGGTTTAAATTCTGCAGTGTAATAGTGAGATATATATACCAAACAGTGAAAAAGATATATGTAAGAAATTGTGGTCTGGGCTAAAATAAGTGCTGGCTCAGCCCAAAATGTGCATCTTGGAGATCACAGATCTTTTTCATATGTTTTTGGTCATGTGTTTATGATTATATTCTTCCACAGGATGTTAAAATTGGATTGAAACCAGTTCCTACCTTGAATGACAATGGTGTAATTCAAATTACACTATAGAAATGATATTCATTATTGGATAATCATTAGTTTTATGAAGAATTAATAAAAATTATTAATAAGCTTGGGGGTATTATTATTATGTAGTGGATGGATAATGGTCAAACATTTTGTAAATAAACTATAAAAAAACAAAACAAATTGTTAATGTGATAATGATCAATTAGTCAATTGCTCAGAAAGTTATAATATTAAAATCATAACTATTAATTAATAAATAAAAGTTGTGTTTTCAGCACTGGAAATGACAGACTGAACTTTAAACTAAGGATATTTAGCTATCAAATCTATTACTCTATCACTAACCAAAGATACACAAGACAAATGACTGGCTTAAAGTACTCAATATTCACATGCAGTCACTCATTTATTGCTATGATGAACTAAAAGCTTTTGAATTAATTTCTTGATAAAGAGAAGAAGAGAGTTAAGAAAAGTTGTTCTCTGCTATTCTATTACCAGAATATTACTTCAATTCACAAATAATTAACTTTAACTTTAAAAAAATGCTAACATTCACTGTCAGAAAGCATTATTTCAGTCTTTTTTAATGAAGCAGATTAAACTTTTGTTAATTTTCTGTGAATAGATGATTCTTCTGTTGTCAAATTAAAACATTACATGGCGAAATCTAACATAACAAAGATTTATAAAATGTTCAAAATAGTAATAATAAAAAACTTTATTTACTCAATTAAAATTTATGCAACAAATTTGATGCATATAATAAATACAGACCTTTTTACCAGATAAGGTTTAGTTCATTTTTTTTTTTTACCTCTAGCAATGAAAATATTGTGCATATTATTTTTTAAAATATACTGCATACTGTAATAATTTTAGCTATAAATCATAAAGCATCATTTTAAAGCTGGTTAATGTTGATGGCAAAATAAAAATGATAGAAATCTAATTGTTAACACCGGACTGTTAAATTAACAAATGTCATTGGTGAATATCAAATGTCACGATAAATGCTATCCTCTAATATAGCAATTACTTGTATAAAATTTTTCATAGTACTTCAGTTTTGAATAAAGCCTCAGACAATTTTTTTTTTGTGTGATCCTAATTTTATTTAATTTTTCTTCTACAATTTGATCATTTTTACTTTAAAAAAAAAAAAAAATTCCTTACACATAAAAATATTAATTTTAATCACGAGGCAAAAGAATAAAATAAAAAAATTGTCATTGAAGTGTACCGTTCTATTAGCATGTTTAAACTGCTTGATGGTGTTGTTTCTAGGAAAACACACATAAATATAATGTTACTGGGCCCATCACCTTATTTTTGAAATAAGAATAATAAGAATAATCATATGGGTTAACGTAGTTCATTTATTTTCCTTAATAAATTACTGTAATTCTTTTTACAATTTTTTTTTGTCTCTGGATATAACTACGAAACATTTTTTACACGCAGACATTTTATCATACGGGATAACGTAATACATTGATTGATTTTCTTAATAAATAACTGTCAAATTTATTCGAAAAACAAATTTACGATGATAAATTTAAACCTTTAACAAGTACCTACAAATTTCATTTTAGTCCTGCAATGTAGGGGGGGGGGGGAGATGGTATGCCTTTTCACATCTGCAAGAATTAAAACTTTATCAATTAACAAACATTATTGCAAATATTCTATTCTAGTAGAATTCCCCGTGTATGCCAGCGCTTTACTCTGGAACCCCTGTCTCCCCACTCCCTCAAACTTTAAAAAGTCTACTATCATTGCTTGACAGATAACTAACTACATCGTAGTGGAAGAAATGAGAATGCTTTAATTACTGAACTGTATTTGACTCTTTTTTTTTTTTTTGGTCATTTTTGAAAAGAAAAATTAATCTTTATTTATTCCAATAGTCTTTGAAAGAATATATGACTAAGGTATGATGGATAACATTAATGGCACTTCTACTAATAACGATTAATACTTTTCCAACTTCATTGTATTTTTCTGTTTTTTTTTCTTTAAGATTAAGAAATATATTCTTTTTACAATTTCTTTTTGTCTCCGGATATAACTGTGAGAAATTTTACAGTCAGACATTTTAATTCTCATAGGTGTTCTCACGAACTGTGACTTTTTTCGGAGAAAACAGTGAAATTGTGGTTTTCCCTAATCTTTTATAATTATTTACATGTTGGGTTCAGAAGCGGGGTAATGGGTTTATAATTATTACTTTTTAATAATACATTAGGTAAGTTGTACCATAATTACTTTTAAATGCAGATTGCAATAGTTGTGCAAACTTTAAATCTACCAACCCTGAAATGGTATAGCGAAGAGCTAACGTTGCTAAAAGATAGTATTGTGTGCGCTCACACAAACTATGCAAGTCAAAGCAAGCCAGTAGTTACAACAGAAAAAAAAGTTGTGGCTATCTGTTTTGACTGCATTCCACTAAACAGAATATTTATATGCGTCTGAATGGGATCAATGCCATCAAGCTGTTTCAACAGCTAATAGGACAATACCAAACAAAAATAGTTACTGATTTAAATTCTGAATATGGCATGGCTACATCAATGATTTGCACCATTGCCCGGTAAAACAGTTTACATTGGAGCATCATGAAACAAGTAGAAACTTTTTTTGCTAATGTAGATTAATAAAAAGCAAATGATAGGTAAAAATATCAATGAAGTGATTGCTTGTAAAAAGATTAATCCTAAATACATGTTTTTCAATAAAAGTTACAATGAATAAATGATATAACAAGCAACCTTCTGGAAGTATAAATTTTATTAATTGCAATATATATATACTGTACCTGTCAAAATATGTTGATCCATCTAACATGAGCTGAAACTCACCAAAATGTACTTCAAACCCAGATAAACCCAAGATTTAGGTGAGGGACCAATCTGGATTCGAATCCATTCCCCAAGCCCAGATGAGACACCTAATAAATAACATATAATGATGGCACATGAGAATTTATTCTAATCTGACCCACTAGCAGAGCGGAGAAGACAATGAGACAATATTAACTATAACTTAATTACTATAGGCATGTGCACGATTGTACGTATGAAAGTGGAGAAAAAAGAATTCGAACAACTCAAATAAGTTTAGATAATAAAAAAAACATATAGTTTAGTAATATGAATTAATTATATACATTAGTGTGTGGAATTCACACAAATGGTTCTCATATGTTCTTTTATTTTTTAAGTGTCATAGCATCGGTCGGGACGCAAACCCGCAACCCGGGCAACTGTCTAGCAAGGCAGTCGCGCTGACCTCTCGACCACCAATACATTAACACATCTCTTTGGTTGGTATGGTATTAAGATGCCAATCATTATTTTAAAAAATTTACATAAGATTGCTATTAACACTTTGGTTTACGGTTCTGAAACATGGTGACTAACATATAATTTCAGGGAGTGTTCCAGGATTCATTACAAATATAATATAAACTATTTTCATGCCATTACGGTCGTGAAAATAAATAAAACACCTTTGAAAATTACATTTATTTATATTACAAAATATTTATTGAAAATTCTTTTGATTACCACTACCACCAGCACCACTACCGCCACCATTGCCACCACCATCACTGCCACCACCACTGTCACTGCCACCATCACTCCCACCCACCTCCATTACCAGCCCCACCTCCACTGCCATTCACCACTGCCACCAATAATAATAATAATAATAATAATAATAATAATAATAATAATAATAATAATAATAATAATAATAATAATCATCATCATCATCATCATCACTATAATTTTATGGACTAAAATTTTTCTTATAAGTTTTGAATGATAACATTTATGCTCTTACAGAATAAAATTCGGACAATATCAGATCATATTCTATGCTTCCAATATTAAAAATGATTTTATAATTCATTAATAAATGACAATTATTAATTCTAGACATTTTTTTTATTCTACCAAATTTAATTTTTAATAGTACATATGCGACATAAATAGAATAACTGCAAATGCATTCATAATTCAACCTTCTTTCCTCCCAAATAAATAATTCATATGCTTGTTTTTAAATATTTAAATCGTGGATTTTACTTGTGTTTTAATATTATAAAAATTGAATTATTGACATATAAGCATATGTGATAGGCACTGTCTGTTCTACCCAGACATATATATCTAAAGATTATTAATAAATATTTCAATAACCTTAATTATAATCACATTACATATAGATAGAAAATGGATCAAATGAGTTGATCCATTTTCTAACTGTATGACTATGATTGCTGAAACATTTTTGGTGACTTGTAGGCATGCATGGGTGGTTATTGGATTTATATATGCATGACCATTTACTTATTGAGATATTTTTATATTATTAAGTACTTTATGAATTTTAAGTTGATATTATTATATATAATAGAAAAGAAAAATTAATTCTTCATCTCTGAAGCTATGTCACTTAATTTATTTTATATGATTTATTTTTATATTTCTTTGTGATTTACTTCATTAAAAATGTTTATATAATTTCTTACAAATGGTATCAAATCATAGCTTATTTTCTATATGCTACTATAATTATTACAAACTCATTGAGATTTTTTTGTACAATGGAAAAGATCTTAATAATATTACTTGATTATCCTACTGATTGTTTGATATATCTATTAAATTCTGTTTATCACATTGGTTGTTTCATATGTGTACTAAATTCTGTCATGTGACTTTGGTGTTTTACAGTTTGTTATATTCTCATGCTATTAATATTTCATATCTCTAGTTTGGGTTTACTGTTGTTAATAAACTGTCATAATCCTGCTCATGCATATTAAGCTAGAAAACTTCACTATCAGGTCCTCATTTTATGAATTTAAATAGACTACCCAATAATAATGATAAAAATGAACTATAGAAATATAAAAAGAATTACTGTATTAATTAAACAAAATTAAATTGTAATTCAGTAAGCATTAGCTTATGGTTATAGTGCCTATTATCTAATTATCTCTATCTGCCTTTGGACAGAGAATCTTTAGATATATAGTATTGTTTAATATGTTTATTAAAAAATGTTTCTTCATAATCTTTTTAAATCATTTTATTAAGGTAAGTTTATTTCACGTTCTTCCAGAATATCTTTTTTTTTTTTTTTTTTTTACATGAAATAAAAATTAGCTATTTCTTATTTTGTCATTAAAGATTTTTTTTTGTAATTCAGTTATCAAATTACCTAATAACTTTCTCTTATATAGGTACAGACTGATGTTTCGCTTTGATCTTTGCAACAAATTACATTTCATAACTAGGAATAAATGTGAAATAAATCTCAAAATAACAAGCATAATGGAAATATAAAAAATGATAGAATATAACAATGATAATGATAATAGTATATAGTAATTCAAACGGCATAGTTTTATCAGTATGCACATACTGCACAAGTTACATTATGCAGAAAATGTGATTGTAATAATTTTATGTAGATTATGTATAGAAATATTCATGGCATCTGATGACTTATATGAGACTTAGCTTAATTCAAAAAACTTGGTTAATCAAAATACATCTTAGAAATCATTAGTAAGAGTCTATTTTCCCAATATGTTTGAAATATGGTAATTAATATTAAATATAATTTTTAAAAATATTATGTACAAACAATTAGATTCTAGAATAATGATGCTGTGACTAGTATTATTTTCTTAATCAAAGAAAATTAATCATCCAAACAAAACTCATTATTCTTATTGTTACATCATTGAAGCTACTTTGCTGTTGATTAGATTCCATATTCTACAAAATTTCAAATCTGCTCTCACCAAAATCCAACAATTGACAGATAAGCTTTCAACATATGTAACTCATACTCAGATGCAACATAAATATTTAAGATTAAATTTGACTATTTGAGAATTAAATTACTGAATATTCAGAGCTACTTTTAGTGTGTGAATGGTTTGATGCAAACATAGAGTCATAAACCCAAGATCCCTGTTATTTTCAATAATCATGCAACACATAATTAACTAAACATCCCATTATCACATTAAATATATTATCTATAAATAATTCTGTTATAATTATTATTTATTAATTTTGTTATTATATATACATATGTAATTAAAATTAAACGTTATCCTTGTAATTATTTTATAGAAAGAACTGAATATGATTTAAATGCCCTAATATATATTATAAATTATTTATAATTATATAAAAATATAATTTTACTTGTATAAAATATAGTATACAAAGAAATAGAAATGATACAAACAAATTACCAAGTTGGAATTCCATTATTAAAAAAAAAGGATGAAAACACTAAACTAGTTAATGAATCTACATATTTTTACTCAAAATGTTCTGCATGTTGAATCTGAAATAAATATTATAATAAAGTTACTCCAAGAATATATAAACTGTGTCATAGTTCATTGATTAGTCCATTTATCTCATGAGTATAACTAGGGTTCAAACTCAAAAGGAGTTTGATATTTTCAGATATTTGATCCAATAAACATCACATGACCCAATCCATCTAATAATAGGTAGTACATAGGTATTTAGCTGGAAAATAATATAATGAAGTCCTGACCATTGGTGAGGAATAAGTTAGGGACTTACAAATTCTGAATTCATATCAATACACAGTTGCTAGATAATTTACCTGAAGGTTTGGGGTGATGGTATATTAGATGTGATAATCATCTATCAGTAAATGTTGAATGTTTAAAAAAATTTAAACTTTATTTAAACTTTTCAAATACAAACAACTTGTTAGTAATAACTCACAAATAGACAACACAGGTTAGTAGTGACACAACATTTTGTGTTGTATTATTCTCCACTCTTCTTCAGGTGTTGCTGATCTGATCAGCAACAATATTAGCATAGGAGTCAATTTTCCATCTTTTGATTCTTGAATATTGAATTTAAGGTAAATGCTCTAACCAACTGAGTTAAAAAGGCAGCAGATTGTAGAAATTTCATATATTTATATATGAGGGTTGATTCAAATTCTCCTGAATCCTTCAAATTTTATTTTGATGGAGAGGAAAATGTGCAAAGAAGAAAATTCAAGGAAGTTGTTCATATGATAATGGTAAATAATGTTATAAATCAACCTAGTGTGGCAATACACAATGTGTGGAAGCCTTTAATTAACCTTACTCTTAGAAAAAATTATTTTATTGAAGGACTTGGGAGGATTTGAACCAACCCTCAAATATAAATATTATGAAATTTCTATAATCTGTTGCCTTTGACAGAATAGCTTAGTTAGAGTATTTGCCTTAAATTCAATATTCAAGAATCTAAAGGTGTGTCATTACTAACCTGTGTTGTCTATTTTGGGTATTATTACTAGCAAGTTGTTTGTATTTGAAAAGCTTAAATAAAGTTCAAAATTGTCTATACATACATCATTTACTGATAGATGATGGAAATAATCCAACATATTATCATAGTTACTAGAGAAGATTTGGATATCTCCATATTTTAAATGTTATATAATAAGGATACAATGTTAATAATGCTTTATAACTGTCATTTATTTATTGAAATGCATTACAATTAAGTATTATTACTATTCACAGTACCTTTGGTTAATTCAACCTAGTTTTTTGGAGAGAACAGAACATTTATAAAAATTGCATCATATTTATTTCTTGTTTTTCTTTAATATCAGCATATCAACATTCATTTGATCAACTCAATTCACAATGGTGTTCATTATTCTGATGTATGGAAGTGCTGCTTTTAAAGTTATATTAATGCATCTTAATAATGAAATTTAGCTTAATAATAATAAGTTGGCAAAAAATACTACAAAATATTAATAGATTTGGATAATTCTTGAACTTTATTGCTTAATTCTCAAATGATTACTGTAAAACAGAATGATTACACTATATGTCATCATCATTATCAGACACATCATAAATAAATATAATCACTCTAACTCTAGTAAAAAGAAGATAAAAAGGCAAAAATTAAAATTTTTAGAAAACATAGAAACAAATTGGAATTAGAGTTTTTAAAAGACAAAAATGTGATTGCACAAATGCATAGTTGATGCATTGAGATAACTGTTGGCATGCCCATGTGGTTTAGGGTAGTGGCAAATTCTGGAGCTCACAGTTCAGCTACAGGTCTGTCACTACAATGCTTAAACATCTTATGAATTCCTGAATAATAAATCATTCAATTTCTTTTTACTGATGGCTTGAGAGATTCATAATAACCAAGCCATATAATAACTTAGACAATAAAGATAAAGAAAAAGGACAGAGAATGAGAATTAAGTAGATGATATATTGCCCAATATAGAGCAAAGTTTTTAGGTTAATTTAATAGAAATGAGACTAGTTAATATTTCATATCAAATCTATAATCTTGGTAACCAAACCCTGATTATCTTTCTGAAGTTTTTCAAAGTTCATAGTGCTTTTGTTTCACAGTTTTTGAACATTTTTGTTTTCAAATCTTCATGTTTAATTTCATACATAGTTAAGAGAACTTAATAATAACCAGTTTCATTTATAAATAAGTTATTTCTTCCAGTATGTTATAGGAGGACAATAAAAAAAAATCCAGGCCATTCTTGATGAGGATAGGTATGCTTTACTGAATCATCTAAAGAGCAGATTTTATAGTGTCTGAAAATGTAATTTACTGTAGAAAATGATAATTGTTGAAGATTACTCAATTGTCTCTTTTATTGTTAAGATTAATAAATGCACTTTCACTTTCACATCCATTTATTACTTTTCTAGTCATGGGACATAGTAGTGTGATGATTTTAAAGTTAAAACCTAACAAACAGAAGAGGAATAATAAACATACATTTTCTTTTTATAAAAAATTTATGATCCTCAGATTTGTAAAACTTGTATTCACTAGCTGTGATCTTATGAGACATTATTTATAATGTTTAAAATAGCTGTTTATTTTATTTGAAAGTTGAATGAAAGATGAGTGATAGTTTGCTTAATTCACTTTTTTTCTCTATTTTATTTTTAATAATTTAGTTTTACTATAGGATCTGGTCATCACCAGCTAATCTTGGGATTTATGCATTTGTGCAACTACATTTTTCATCCTTCAACTGCAAGCTTAGCAATTCTAATTCATTTTTATTCATTTATTTCCTAATTTTTTATTCTTGACATTTCTATCTTTGTTTTTTCCCCTTCTTTTGAATTAGAATGACCTCAACACTTATGGATATAGTGCCTACTAATAAATTATGATAATGATTTCATTTGAAACTTTCACTTTTAAAAAGTTGTAATTTTTATTTGTATAACAAATTACAAAAATTGAATGATAAATATATACCGTAATTATACATAATAAAAAGGTAGTGGGGAGAATTCAAATTATCATTGTCAAAAGCATCATATTTTCATGGAAAATGGGCAATAAATGAACATGTGATTAGAATTGAAGTAAATAATAAGCAACCCATATAAGTGATAAACATAGTATCACCAGCAATAATCATTAAGTCAGAAAGAATAACAATAATAAGTTGATAAACAGTCAATGTTTGTGGCTGAATTTAAAAGTGGTTTTGATTTACAAATATTAGATATTTCCATAGAATGACAAAATAAAGTACATATTTACCAGTATTTAAGTTGTAGTTTACAGATATATAAATTGTAAATAGTATTAAGTAAACACATATCTATATGCACATATGTATATATCAATATAGGGATTTGAACTCAGACTTTCAAGCACCCTTCAACTATCCATACTATCTCATACCACTGATAAACATGACCACATATATGTAGAAAAGAAAAATAATCACCAATATATGTATTTCGTGCTAAACCAGCACTCATCAGTTGGTCCAGATTATTATCTCCCACACACATATATAATCAGTGCTCAGTTTATATTTAGATAGCAAATCCTCATACTTTAATGAGTGGATTGTGCCTGTCCATTAAAGTATGAATATTTGCTATCTAAATATAAACTGAGCACTGATTATATATGTGTGTGGGAGATGATAATCTGGACCAACTGATGAGTGCTAGTTTAGCACGAAATACGTATATTGGTGATTTTTTTCCTATATGTATATGGTCATGTGTATCAGGGTATGAGATAGTATGGATAGTTGAAGAATATTTGAAAGTCTGAGTTCAAATCCCCTACATTTACAATTAAGCTCTAGGTATGTGAAGAGTGCCTGTATTTCAAATATTTACATATATATCTAATAATATAAAAATGTTTCAATCATTAATAAACTAATAAATATTCTATTTTAACAAAATATAAATAATTAAATGTTAATGAATATATAATATGTGCACACACATGCATGCATATCTAATATAAAAATAAAGTATCTGTTATCAATTTTAATTATCTTTACTTTATAAAGTTATTTTTCTTACATGGTAAGCAAAATTTGTTAAAATAAAGAAACATTATTTGTTCGCATGTCCACTGAAAAGTAAGGTTTTTTGTTTTCAATATTTATTACTTTTTCTGATAAAGAGAATTGTCCCAATACTTGATTTTTTTTTGCTTTCAGATATTTATAAAATAAACCTCACAGTATATATTAAAGATAGAGTACTTCTTTAATAGATGCTCGTATGCATATAAAAGAAATAGCATACGTCTAAAGTATAACATTGTAGTCTCTCAAGACTATGCTTGCCTCTTGAATACCAGGAAGATAAGATAAATGCTGAAAGTTCTCTGCTCACTTCGGCTTCTATAATTTGATAAACTGCAATTAGGTAAATGATCTACTTCTCATATATTGAGCTATGAATCATAGAAAAGGCATCCCTTACTTCTCTAAGAATTCAAACTTGATCAAAGTAGAACGAGCAGCAGTCTGACTTTTTATATTTTCTCCGAATCTAATAATAATCAGTCAATCAGAACCCACAATTTGTAGTAAAACAAAGAAATTTAAAAATAGAAAGATTAAATAAGTTTCCCATGATAATAACTAAAAATTGTATTAACTATAATTGAGATACATTATAAAGGAAAAAAACAATTTTGTTATATTCAAAAATATTTTTTTTCTTTGTTACTTTAACAATTTAGATTTTTTTTTTTTTTTTGTTAAAATCAAAAATTGATTAAATAAAATATATATTAAATTGCGACCTTTTTTATGTTTGATTAAAATAATTTACTATTTCAAAAAACACTATAGCCAAATTAATATTTAAATCAATGCATACTTTATTTTAAATATTAAATTACCCCACATGTGATGTGATGTGACGTGATGCACTGTGACTTCTTATACGAGTCAGGAATCTCTCAGCAACTATGACCAGAGAAACCTGTTAGTCACTTTATCTTACCTTTTCATTCCCTATCTTAAGTTTTCCCATATCCTGCTCTATCCCATTTCCACAACATAATCTTTGTCAACTCCATGGTCTTTATATCTAAATCCCCCTTATCTTTTCCTAAATCCAGCATAAAAACCAATAACCCACTTTCTGTATAATCACTTTGTTTATATTTATTCTTCCACAATTTCATTATTTGTACCCTTACTGATTTCAGGCATTTACATTCAATTAACAAATGCCTAATATTTTCTATGTCTTTCTTACACAACTTGCAGACTAAATCACTCATATTTTTCCATTTATATGTATATTCCCTTGTTGCTAAAGATCCCGTTCATTCATATGGATAAGAAATTCAACGCTGCCCTCTGTGAAATAGATATATTAGAATCTGTATTTCAAAATAGTCAGCCTCAAAATGATATATTTATTTCACAGAGGGCAGTATTGAATTTCTTATGGGGGAATTATACAGTAATGGTGGATTGCACTTAGCAAAACAAAGAAGTGAAGCATTAGGAGGTTTGATTTATGAAAAATAGTATTGTTTGGGGAAACTTATAAAGGGGAGAGGGTAGAGATTACAATTATAGTATTATCAAAAAGAAGGTTAAGAATGGATCGGATGTAAGAAGTAAACAAAGGGTAGCTGATCTAGATATAAATGTAGATATGGAGAAGGAATGAGTCTGTAAAATTAATATTAAATAAACTAATTACAAATGTAATAGAGAAGAAAGAGTCAAAAGAATTTATAAAAGAGTAATAAAAAAGGGGGAAAATGGACATTTGAATATGCAAGGTGATACGAGACCAGAAAAATAATTGGAATTAAACAAAGCAGTTAAAAATCAAGTGCTTGATGTATTAACAGTAGTAGAAACATCTAAGAAATGAAAAAGAACTCAAACTGAAAAATTTGATTTGGCAGGGTATAAATAGAAAAAAAAGATAAAAGGGTGATAATGTAGGAGTTACATCAAAAAATATTTAAATACTGTAAAGTGTTAAGAACATTTGTGGTTTGAGATAAGGTTAGGAAGATAAGAATGGATGGTGACTATAATATAGTCAAACTATATACAATGGAGCAAAACAGTAGCATATATGAATGCCTAGTACAGAGTTTCAAAAAAAATGGAAGAAAATAATGGTTATAAGGGATATGAATGGGCATATTAATAAAATTGATAATGTGGATAACAAGAATGGATAGCTTTTGAAAACATTTTTCCAGAAAGTGAATTTAAGCATTAGAAATTTATTAAATATTTATGATGGGCAATACACATAGTCTAGAAATAATACATTTTATACAATAGATTATGTATTATTAGAAAAAGATGAAATGAATAAAGTATGGAAAACTAAAGTGTTTAATAATGAAAAGAGAATATGTAACAGTGATCATAAAAATAATAATAAAAGTAGAGAGGATAGATGAAAACTGAATGATAAGAATAAGTTAGAAGAATACAAAGTAAAATTAGAAGAAATCATGGAAGAGTTTTGTTGAGAACGATCATAAGGATTGGTGTGGTGAAGTAGAAAAAGTGGCAAGTAGGTTTTAGGTGAGAATATTCAGAAGAATAAAAGTAATAAAAAAGTGAGAATTAGAAAAGGTGTAAAAGGGAGGAAAAAGCATACAGTGAATATAAATGTACTATTAAAAACAAAGAAAGTGAAAAATATATTGATATTAAATGGGAAAACTTTTTTTTAAAAAAGAAGTTGGCTAAAATAGATAGTTATATAGAGAGAATGAAATTAAACAGTAAATTATTGGAGCATATTAATAAAGAAAGAGATGGGAGTAAAAAATTTTGGAAATATACTAAAAGAAAGAATTAGGAGAGAGAGACATATTATTACTAAAAGGTGAGGAAAAAAAGTGTAGTTTTAGAAAATAATTAGAGACAAATTTAAAAAGTATGTAATGGATATAGAAAAGATGTTAGATGTGAAGGACAGAGTGATAATAAACATAAAAATACATAGTAATGAAAGTATTAGTTTTCAGAAAATGAATTGAATGAGGCAGGGAAGAAATGAAAAGTGGAAAGGCGAGATGTTTAGTTGGATGGGCAGCAGAGATGGTGATGAATTTATGAAATAGAACAAACTTAAATCTATTATCATGTTTAAATAAGATGGCATAGAAGACAGAATTTCCAGATAGCTGGAATAATACAAAAGTAAGAATCATACACATATAGACCTATAATGGTAACGTTTGTGTTGTATAAAGATTTTTGCATATATGGTGGCTGGAAGGGTGGCAAAAATGAATGGATGAAAATAATAATGGGAGAAATGCAAAGAGGTTTTTAAATGGATAGGCATATAGAAGATAGTTTCTTTGTAGTCACATAATATATAGATGAGTAGGAATACAGGTAGTCAGTTAGATATTGAAGCAGAATCTGAGATTCAGATTGCGCTTCACAGCCCACTTCAAATCTTCCGCTACCAACCTAAATTCAAACCCCATTCTTGCGTATATATTCCACTCACTAACACATTTGTTTTATCCTTTTGTTTGAGTATTATTAACTAACATATTTATTAACGAAAATATATGCCTAAATATCTGAATTTAAACACACAAAATAAAAATAATGAATATAGTATTTAAAGAGGGAATACATATGCATAATAGGGAACGGAAGATTAATTATAACAAGCTATAATATCAATATATTATATTTTCTGCATTTTGTTATTCTATAAAAGATATAATAAGTATTTATTAATTGCAGCTCAGATATCTATAGATATTGTAGAGACAATAGACAAACGTGCTGAGCAAATATTTATTGGAAAAGTTCGTTATATGTAATTTTATAAAATTGTGTTTTTAAATTATTTTTGCCATTAAACTCCACTTTTCTTTTAAATCCAATATGGAAGATGCGATTGTAATTAGTCAAAATTAATTAAAGGTGAGAAGCGTAATCTTGTATAATATTCTAACATAACTTTAATTAAAAGTTTCTCTAAAATCAAAAGTAGAAACTAAACTTAATTGATTTACTTTTGTTACAAACATTTTTTTTTATCAATTTAATTTCGAATTGAAAATTTATCTCGCAATGGCATCTTCCGGCACAATGGGTAAATCGTATGTACAAATTCTTTTAAAGATTAATTGAATTAGATAACAATTAGCAATGACCAATCAGAAAGGGATTCCAAAAATACCAAGGCATGGAATAATTATGAATTAATTTAGAGGGTAACTAAGACAGTCAATGAGAGCAGTCACCAAGAAAATTTGCGTTCGTTAATTTCAATGTGTACTGAGTAAATCTAAGTTGCCTTTCTCGCCATTCGAGATGGCCTTCCCTGGAATCTGTGCCCATGGATCCCGATACTCATAGACTATGCCTATTTGTTAAATAATAAACTTATTGCCTGCCTGAATAACTATGCTTGACAAACTAGATCTAGTCTCTGAGGGAATTGAAATCATCAAAAGAACCACCACGTTTTACAGAGGTAATCATTTCAAATGCTGCTAGACCTTTAAAGTTACCGTGAATCATTTTAACTCTCACCTATCTATTTCTTTAAATCTTTTGTAAAGCTTTCATTTGTAAAATTTAATATTAGTTATGAATCAATTTGTAAAATTCTTACCTTTTTGTTAATTGTACCTTGTTCTCTCTATATATAACTTAGCTGTAATCTCTCCTACATTAAACCTCTCCTGAATAATTATTAGTTCTTAATTTCACGTCTATGCGGCAATACTTTATTTTCATTATTATATTTTATACTTTCAGATACTAAATTATATGTCGATAATTCCCCCCCCCCCCAGAATCGCAAATGCTTACGCTATCTCTTTTAATAAAAGAAAACCCTCCTTACTTTTCAGAGGGTAATTAATCTAGTATTTTTTAAAAACAAATTTGTTATTCTTAGTATAGCGGGTGCCTGCCAGTCTGGGGAAATAAAATCAGAATTTGATAATTATTGTACAGTGTTATTTTCAAAAACTAAGTAAAAATCTATTTTCTTAGAAATGTGTTTTTTTTGGTTAATTAAATAATAGCGCTAACTTCTAAAATCTGCGAATAGATTTATATGAATTAAATTAATATTACTTTCCAATTGCCACCACCGACTTTATATATATTTAATAATATAAAAAGTATTTATTTATTAAAGCATTCAAAACCAAAGATTTATATTATTTATACGTTGTGGAAAGTTTATGTGTAGATTAAAGTAATACATAAAGGGGGGGGGTCCTTTAGTTCTATGAGCTATATTATATTAGCATTAAATGTAATTCTTCCATATCCACGTAGTAATCAAATCATACCGGTACGCTGGGTTTTTATTAATAAAGTTAGGCGATAATTCTTTATTCCTTAGTTAAATATATCTATTTATATTAATGCAAGCATTACGTGTATACCGGCCTTTCATTATATATATACCTTTGTGCTTCGTTCATTTTTACTTCCAATACCAAGGACAAGGTTTGGCAAACCTCTTTGGATTTCTTCAGCGCGAGATTATTGTATAGGGTTTGCTCTGGCAAAAGTCCAGCCTATGGCAATTCAATAAGGCGCATTCTTCGTTGTTTATGACCCGACCCTGCCGACGTTTGCAGAGAGTCACCTTCTTTAACTGTGAATTAAAGCATCTTCTTGGATCTTAGAATAGATCGCTCCATTGCCATCATACACGTACCGCTCTCCCATATTTTGTTCTCGTTAAAAGCCTATTAATTCTCCTAAACCATACTGTTATGATTATGCTAAATGGATTGCCATTTTTTTTATATGTTTCATTCACACTTTCAGATACGGTACTTCTGCCATTATTATTATTTCCCAAATTAGCTTCCCACACATGTTCTTATATACCAAATGCAAATATTAATTAAATATAATTATCCTCATCATCCAACTCAATAAACTTAAGTATTGGTACGAGTGCTATTGTTTTATTAATGGTGGATTCAAAGAACTTAGGTAACTGTAGTCTAGTGCTATTATTAAAAATCTTATGTATCCCATTCAATCAATAAATTATTGACATATAAATAGCCGCATTAGAATAAAGCCATGAATTATTTGTTACTGATGATTAAATACATTCATTTTATAGCATTGTAAGGGAGGTTAATGTTGTCCAAGGGAGATAAACACCCATTTTATTTACATTGTAACACCAATAACGTTTGCAATCATATATATTCCAAGTTGATTTAATAAATTTTATATCTTTCTAAATATCTAAGTCATTGTTTCATTTATTGAATAGAAATGGATTTGATGTTATATAAAAAAGATTCCACTTACTAATCATAATATCCTGCACATGAATAAAGTTCAAATAAGAGTCATTTTGTGTCACGACTTTGTGATGCCGGCGGGGTAGAAATAAATTAGATCAGTATCATTGGAATTGTTGCTCATAAGTTGGTAGATCTGGAAAATAGGCAAATAGGGCAGAGTTCATGAATGTTCCTGACTTATGTATCTTGTGCATGACTGGACTCGAGGTACTTTTGCCTAGATGCTAGATCTTGTTATATGAACAGACGAAACCGACCAGTACAATATATATGGTCTTTATAGATATAGAGAAGGCATATGACAGAGTAAATAAAAATAGATTATGGGTAAGTTTAGTAAATTTGGGAATGAATGGTGCTTTAGTGGAACTTACTAAAAGATTGTATGAAAATAATTGCTATGTGTATCAGTTAGGAAATATAGAATGATTTAGAGTTAAAAGTGGGGAGGGACTAAGGCAAAAATGCCCTATGTCATCTATTTTGTTTTTGTTAAATTTGAGAGAAATAGAGAGAACAATAGAAAGACTAGAAAGAGGGGTAGAGATACCATTAATAAATGGCAAGGGATTGTATATATTATCAGGTCTTTTATTTGCTAATGATATCTTCTTGTGCGCAGAAAGTAGGAAAGATATGGAAGTTATGCTAAAGACATGTGCAAGGAGTAGGCAAAGAGATTGGGATTAAATTTAGTGAAGAAAAACTCAAAAGTACTGATGATAAATGCTGGGGAAAGAGAAGAGAAAGAAATTTTTATTGATGAATATAAAGTTAAATGTGATGAATATATATAACTAATTGGGAATCACCTTAAGTAATCAGAGAAATTGCTTGGATGGAGAAAAAGTTGATAAATGAAGCAAAGAAAAAAGGAACTGATAAAGAAATTGATAGTGTTTTCATATAATAAATATAGTGGCAAGAATTGTATGGAAGGGAGTGGCAGTAGCAGGATTAATTTATTGTAATGATGTGTTATGTGTTAGTAAAAAGATGTTAGATTACTTAAAAAAGTACAAAGAGAAGTAGAAAGTCATGCATTAGATGCAGATGTGTGGATAGCAAAGGAGACAATTCAAGAAGAAATGGGAGGGTCAAATTATTTATATGAGATATGAAAAAAGCAAAATGAAAATTTTTGGTAGATTGCAATTTATGAATAAAAAGAGAATAACCAAAATAGTATTTAATTGGGTTATGTGTAAAGGACAGGGAATAAGATGAGGGAGAAAGCTAATACAGTATGCAGAAGATTTTGATAAAGATTTTATGTTCAGCATACTTACAAAAGATAGGATGATCATATTAAAATTATTTTTGAATGTTATAATGGCAAAGAATGGAATAGAAGAATAGATGCATTAATAAAAAATAGGGAGTTGGAGAGATTGAGAACTAGTATAGAGAGTAAAAAGAGTTTGGTGTAGGTTAATTTGAGACTAGCAAGTAAAGTAGTTTACTGGTTTGGCTTATTAAGCGGGTGTCTCACATCTTATTTGATTGGTCAAAATGTTTTCTTTTTTTAATGATATAAAAACTATAAGCATGATGTCAACAGAAATATGGAAATTTGATAAATCTCTGGTGTAGCTTTTTAAAAATGTCTTTAACAAAAAAATCCGATGAAATTTGGATTTTTATTATTTTTTTTTCATAACTGTCACATTTAATTTTTTAAATTTTTTTATCAATTTTGTAATTTCCATGAAGCAATAAAGGCAGAAAACTTTTTTTCGCTTAAAAATACACTTTTATCAGATTAAAAATACACTGATTCATAAACAAGGCTTTCCATGGAGGCTAAACGTAATCGCAGAATATCGGGCTCGTAAGTATACAATTTTAATTTTTTAATTTTTTGAATAATATTTTAATTTTTTTTTTTAATTATTTAAAAAAATGATTTAATTTTTATTATTTTACATTTGTAGTGATGTGTGTCTATATAAATTCTCTATTTATTTATGCTCATATGAATTCATATGTACAGTAATTTTGTATGTTCTAATCCACTTATTTTATAAAAATAAACTTATTTTATAAAAATAATGATTCTCAAAAGGTTTAATAATTTATTATTTAAAAAATGATTTATTGGGTTTGTATTACTGTGTGTGTATATATAAATTCTATATTTATTTATGCTCACATGAATTCATATGTACAATAATTTTGTGTGTTTTAATATAATCCACTTATTTTATAAAAATAATGACTCTCAAAGGTTTAATAATTTATTTATTATTATATTTATATGGTGTATTTGTGTTTACTCTTGCATGTTGTATAACAAATAATGATTTACAAAACTAATAAGCAAATATTGCATATGCAAGCAAAGAATCAAATTCTGATTCTTGCCTATGCCTTGATACTCATCTGAGAAATTACTAGTTTTGCCATATCTTTCATCACATTATTTTCAAGTCTATAGCTAACAAATGAACTATATGCAAATAAATTATATCTATATGATACAATAAATATAATAAGATAGCATCACTGGTATGCATAAAGAATATAAACATCACTGGTGTACATAAAGAATATAAACATCACTGATGACACAAAAAAATATAAAATGAAGAGATGAAACTAATTTTATCAGTGACACAGACAGTAGCCTACAAATTCTAGTTTTAGATAGACAAGAAGCCAATTGCTGTGATGACAAATGCATATCTATCTTCTGGAAATGATTTGTTTTGTATCTTTTATTAGGATGAATCTTTTTCTTATAGATGCCTTTGAGTTTTGGTAACTTTTGGGGTACAAGATAAAATGAAGAATTCTTATGTGAATATTTTTGGAGATTCTGAAGTTATGGATTATATCAGGTAAGACATATTATATATGATTTGAAAGATAATTTTGTGAGAAATACAAAGAATTATCACTGAAGATGTAATTTAAACTTAGTTAATGATGAATTAGAAATTATGAACAAACAATAAAGTAATAATGTCGGATGTTGAAATTTGTTTTTTCCTTACCTTTTAAATAGTTATCACTATTTGTCTTAGACATTGTTTTCCTTAGTTCTTCTAGTTTCTATTAATGTAAATTTTTTTGCTCTGACATAATTAAAACTGAAATAATTGTGAAAATTGTGTGTCAGGTCAGTTTTTTAAAAAATTCAATATGGCGCTCTAGGTTCAAGCAGTATTAAGGCTTGAACAGGATCGTTAGCAATAAGGGAATATACACATAAATGGAGGAATGTGGGTGATTTAGTCTGCAAGTTATTTATAATTAAGAAATAAAATTATTTATAATAATCCTTTTATTTTTATCTCATTTTTATTTTTATATAATTTCAAATTATTTTTTTATTCATATTTATTTTTCATAACATTAACTTCTTTTTCCTCTTTTTTGCCCTCATAATTATGTACTCATTTGTCATTCTTTGAATAAATACATGGGCTATTTGTTTTTTTTCATATTGTAAAATATTTCTTATCTAATGTTTTCTTCACATATTCCAATTAAGGCTGCAGAAAGGAGTTTGCTATTAACTGAAAGGAGACCCTTTGATTCCTCTTGGAGGCCTTAAAGGAACCGAGCATGTCCACTCCATACGTTCTTGTCGTTGCAGCTGTTATTACTATGTGATTATTCATATAGTATACAAACATGGATGGGCTGCTCACCAACATGCATTAGCCAGCATGGTGAGTTTATTGGCTTTTTACATCTGAGTTTAAGATCAAGAAACACCATGGTCTTTCTTCTCAGTGCCTGATAAGGCAGAATGAATGTTTGTGTAAATGATAAATATTTTTCCAATACATATATACAATTATGACAGACAAAAATAAAGCATGGCCCTTATTCCCAGGAGGCTGTAAAGTCACCAACCAAGGCAGCAGTTGGTGGCCGAAGGCGGAGGGTGCTAAGAATCCCCTGATTGCAGACCCAGGCTGCCATTTGATGATGACTTTTTATTTAGGTACTTACAACTGCAGATCACTTTCAAGTGAAGGAAGATTGCAAGAATTAGAAGAACTGTCTTATATTAAATGGGACATTATTGGACTTTGTGAAGTTAGAAGAAAAGGTGAAGAAACAATTGATTTAAAAAGTGGACATATACTCTATTATAAAGGCACACATATTGGAAATACAAGTGGAGTAGGATTCATTATAAATAAAAAGTGGAAGAACAATATTGTGGAGATTGATGGTGTATCAGACAGAGTGGCAAGATTAGTTATACAACTTAATAGCAGATACCAAATGCAGATAATTCAGGTTTATGCCCCAACAAGTTCTCATAGTGATGAAGTAGTAGAAGATTTTTATATGGATGTACAAAAGGCTTTTGATCAGAGTAAACAACATTTTAAAATTGTTATGGGAGACTTTAATGCTAGAATTGGTAGACAAATGAAAGATGAAATTGCTGTAGGTAATTTTGGTTATGGTAATAGAAATGAGAGAGGACATAGACTTGTGGAGTTTGCAGAAAAAGAAAAACTTTATATTATGAATTCATTTTTTGAGAAAAATGTTAAAAGGAAATGGACATGGAAGCATCCAAATGAAGGTACAGCAGAATTGGATTATATTTTGACTAACAGAAAATACATATTTCAAGATTGTAATGTTCTTAATAAATTTAACACAGGAAGTGATCATCGATTAGTAAGGTGTAAGTTACGTGTTAATGTAAAACTAGAGAGACAAAAATTATTAAGAAAAACAATATTTACAGTTGATATTCCTAATCTTCAGAAACATTCTAATGAATTTAAATTAGAACTTACAAATAGGTTTCAAGTGTTAGGAGATTTTGAACATGATTCAGATTTGAATGAAATTAATATGAAAATAACTGATACACTTTTAAAAACTGCAACAAACATAGCTGGTAGAAAAAAGCAGCAATTGACTAATAAAATTTCTACTGAGACTAGAGAATTTATGAAGAAAAGAAGGAATATGAAGATATACAAAAATGATGTATTAAAAAGAATTGAATATCTCAAATTTTGTAAAATGGTATGGAAAAGAGTTGAAAATGATATAAGAAAGTATAACTGTGAAATAGCAAGGAAAGCTGTAGAAGAAAATAAAAGTCTCAAAAATGTTAAACAACATTTTGGTATTGGTAGGAAATTTATATCTGCAATAAGAAAAAAAGATGGAATTATTACTAAAAAGAGAGATGACATCATGAAATTGGTAGAAGATTTTTATCAAGAATTATATAGTAATAAAGAACAAGTACCTCCTATATCTATTACATCTTCCGAATTGCCCAGAATTTTAAATGAAGAAGTGAGACATGCAATTAAGTGTATAAAGAAAGGAAAGGCTCCAGGAAATGATGGAATTATAATTGATATATTAAAAGAAGCAGGTGAAGAAATAGAAACAATTTTAGCAAAGTTATATACCAAATGTCTAAATGATAAAGATGTACCGGAAGATTGGAAGAATGCAGTAATAATATTAATATTTAAAAAAGGTGATAAAGAAGATATTAGAAATTACAGACCTATCAGCCTTTTATCAGTTTTATATAAAATTTTTACCAAGATAATTACAACTCGTCTACAGAGAACTTTGGATTTCCACCAACCAAGAGAACAAGCT
Source organism: Epiperipatus broadwayi (assembly GCA_028023455.1). Classification (NCBI taxonomy): domain Eukaryota; kingdom Metazoa; phylum Onychophora; class Udeonychophora; order Euonychophora; family Peripatidae; genus Epiperipatus; species Epiperipatus broadwayi. Next base: position 4,879,868 of record JAQFVV010006263.1, on the reverse strand, counting down.
GGATTTAAAAGTGGTTTTAGTACAATAGATCATATCCAGGTATTGAGAGAAGTCATAGAAAGGACAAATGAATATGAGTTGTCATTATGTTTTGGATTTGTAGATTATGAAAAGGCATTTGATTCTATACACATTTCTTCAGTGATTAAAGCATTGGATCATCAAGGTATAGATCCAGGATATTGTCATATTTTAAAGAATATTTATAAAAATGCAACAGCAACAATTAGATTACATAATGATACTGGAAAAATCAACATTGAGAAAGGTGTAAGACAAGGTGACTCCATATCTCCAAAACTCTTTACAGCAGTGCTGCAAGAAGTATTTTGTGGATTAAAATGGGAAACTAAAGGAGTGAAAGTAAATGGAGAGTATTTAAGTCATTTAGATTTCGCAGATGATGTAGTTGTTTTTGCAAATAATGCTTCAGAGCTGCAGGAAATGTTGCAGGAGTTAGCAGATGAAAGTAGAAAAGTAGGACTAAAGATAAATGTTAAAAAGACTAAAGTAATGTTTAATCGATTTGCTCAAAATATGAAAATAAAGATTGATTATGAAGAATTAGAAGAAGTTAACAGTTACAAATACCTTGGTCAGATTATTAATACAGATGGAAACATAATGGAGGAAATTAATCATAGAATTAAACTTGGTTGGAGTGCTTTTGGTAGAAATAACTTGATACTAAAAGGAAATATGCCTATGTGTTTGAAAAGGATGGTTTTTAACAAATGTGTTTTACCAGTTCTTACTTATGGATCTGAGACTTGGACACTTAATAGAAGAGCAATACAGAGACTTCAGACCACTCAAAGGAGTATGGAGAGGTGTATGTTGGGAGTAACAAGAAGAGATCGAAAACACAATGTATGGGTAAGACAACAAACAGGTGTTACTGACCTTATTGAAAAAATTAAAAGATTGAAATGGAGTTGGGCTGGACATATTGCTAGAAGAGATGATAATAGATGGACAATTGAAATTTTCAACTGGATTCCAAGAGATTGTAAAAGACTCAGAAAGAGACCACATGTGAGATGGATGGATGAAATAAGAAAATGTGCAGGGGTGTTGTGGAGAAGAGAAGCTAAAGATCGGAGAAGATGGATTAAACTTGGAGAGACCTTCATCCTGCAGTGGATTGATAATGTTTGATGATGATGATGATGATTCCAATTAAACATTAATTTTACTAATCTATTTTGATTCATATATCACAACTTGTATTGCAGCTCTAAATATTGGTCAGAAATACTAGAATATATTGTATTAAGAGACTAATTGACAAGCAATGTCAAATTACCACTACACTAACAATGATCAAGTGTTATTGCTTAGTTATAATACCATTTTGCCATAAACATCAAATAGATTAAATCGTAAATACACTTTATATATATATATAATGAGATTGATAGATCTTATGGCACACAGCATAGTGTATGCATATAATTTAAAGCTTTTAAGGAAAATTAGAAATGAAAATAATGAAGTTTAAAGAACAAGAACTTTAGACACAGAGAAATGAAGTAAAATGGAATAAGTATTTGTACATCTTGAATTTTTATTTTCAGAGGATAGAATATTGAAAGAGAATCAGCATAAATTATATGGAGAATGAGAAAGATTTAAGGTCTTTGTAAGGAAATTAGATAATATAAATAATCAAATGGCTTTATTGCTAAAGCGTTCATAAAAAGTTTGAGCACTGAAACTGACCAAACTGGAGTTGATCTGAGGACTTTATGTTCCAGATACCCTATTCTATCATTGCTCTAAAACATGCAGGGCATTGAATAATATAAGTACAGAATAGTGGAACTAAGAAAATCTTTATTGAAATGGGATCACAGAAAAAAAAAGAATCAAGATGAGTTCATTGTGATATATAATGTTTTTAGGCGGGAGGATATTTAACTCGGCTATATAGCCCATACATAATCACTATATCACATTTAATGTCCTCTGGTACCTAATATTCTAAGTGTTGTGTTTATATATAATATGACAGAAAATTGGAATCTTTTTTATTATTATTAACCATAAGTTATCGTAAAACATAAATTTTAAAAATTTAGAACTTAACAAGATCAGAATCCGACCATGTAAATAATAATGGCAAGATTAAAATCAAATGTAAATATTTTGATCTTCGGGATTTCCTGGGATTATCCTATATTAATTCATAGGTATATTGTAATCTTATAAAGCCATACTGTATGTTAAAACATAATAATTATTTTAAAATGTAATAGTTATACAAAATAAAATTTATTAGTTAATTAATTAAAGACGTCACGGAGTTTTATAAATATTTTTTTTAATATTAGACAAGCAAAATTAAAATACATGACGTCATCATTCTTTATATAAAAATAAATTGACAGCTATTGTTTTTATTTTTATTAAAATAAGTAACTTTTTGTTAATCTATAAATGAATACTCTCTTTGAATTGGAAATATTCTCATTTTTATTTGATTTCTTTATAAATATATTCGATTTACTTCCACCTACCCGTAGGCTTGTGAATGAAAAGTTGGTGATTATATACAATTTGTAATCGTATTAAAGAATTTCTAATGAAAAAGAAAATTTTAAATAACAAGGATTTTTGATCATTCATAAATTTGTGTAATCTGATTCATGATATTAATTGTAGAAATATTTCTTTTATTATTAAAATATGCAACATAATTATTAATATTTTCTAGCAAGGGAAATGTGAAAAAAGAATAAAGACCTCGTCAGCATTCAACCATAGAAAATCAGTAATAAGGAATTAACCAACTGACATTAGAGAGAATTTTCACAGTTATCCATTCTTTTAATTTTCTAATCAAGATTAATTTATTCATTTATTATATGTCTAACTAGATTATTTATGATCAAATTACCTCCCAAAATCCTAAGCTTATTTAATGTTATCTAAAATTTTTAGCTACTAAAATGTCACTCTACCAAATTCGAATCCTAGAATGGGATCATATCAGGTTGATACACTTGATTACAAATATTTCTTTATTTCTAATATTACTTTTGAATATTAAATCTATTAAATATTATAGTGGAAATCATGTTTTATAATTCCAAAAAGTATTTTGTTAAAAAAAAAAAAGATTAAACAATAAACTCTTGAACATCAGTTAAAAGCTTGCCCATAACAGATTAGTCCAATATTAAGAGTAATTAACTGAAATTAAACATTCCTAGATTACGATGTAAACTTAAAAAAAGAAAAAAAAATTGTGGTTAATTAAAAAACAATTAATCATTTTATGCTTAAATGTTACTTGACTTCTTAGGCAATTATGATAAATAATCAATAGTGATATATTTCTGACTTTTTGATACTAATCCTTAATAAAACCTGTTGTAATATTTCAGGATCAAAGTTCATTATAAACCAATGATTTCGGAATTTAATGATTAAACACCAATCTAGATCCATAATAAACTTTCAAAAATGCTACATTGAGATTCAGTCTAAAAACGCTTTAGCCAAATGATTTGCTGCTAAATAGATTTGTTGATTATGAAGAATATCTTGTTAAAAAAATTGATAATCGAGATTCCATGACATTTCCATGTAATTTATAATAAGTTAACAGAATTTGATAATATCAAATTAAATGGGAAGAAGTTGATGACCAATGGCTCTGAAGAAGGAAATTTATATGTAGTCTTAATGGGAGAAGATGCAGATAAATCATCTTCAACAATTACTATTAGTTGTAGCAAGTGGCAATAACTGTCTCTGCAATATGGTTCCTTAGGAGTAGCTGTAAAAGTGTCTATTCTTTGTATTAAGATTATCTGCTATAAAATCATCGAAAATGAAATTGAATTTACTGATCATAAAAAAAGTGATAAAATACAAGCTATCATTCACAAAAAGTCTTGTTCTGACACAGGAGGCACCTTAAAAATAAGACCCATGAAGTCATTTGAGTAATGATGGTTAGATTATAGAACAATTTTATAAAAATATGAGTGATGTAAAATGAAATGCTAAGATGTAATGTGACAATGGAAATGAAAATGTGTTCTGAGCAAATAACATTTTAGAAATAAAAATGAACATAGTGAAAAAATTTGAATTATAATTTGATTTTATGAAGTACAGAAAATGATTTCTGCAGAAAATGACAATGGAGAAAGAATAATGACAAGATAAAATATGTGGTAGATATGAAAGTAACAAAGCCATGTGAGAAACAAAGATTCAGATCTTTATTTAGTAATTGAAAATATTATGCTATTATAGATTAATGGAGAAACTTGTTTAGCCTCAAAGAGATTGTCAATTAGTATTAAATAATAGTTTCTTGGTAACAACAAAAAAGGCAAATAGTAACCACATAATCTTATTTCTACTCTTTATTATAATAACAATCCATGAAAATATTAAATTTAATACCTATGTATAGATTCAAAAGTCAGTAATCTCAATAGATTTTTAAAAAAGTTATATTAAAATTATATCAGTAAGATAAATTATTAATAAAAGTGAATCATGCATGCTAAGAAGCAAAAGAGACAATTAAGAAATTGCAGAAAGCAATATAAGCTCATATCTAAGTTTTATAAGAATTTTGTTACTAAAAACAGGCAAAACTCTCCATACAATAGTGCCACTCAGTGCCAACCAGAGTAATCAATGGATACCAGAAAGCTTGTGCATAAAATCCCTATCTAGCGCCTACTCATCCAATATCCCCAAACTTGTTTCTGGCTTGTGGCCTTCGTCAGTGAGGAGCTTTGGATCTGAAAGCACTGCACCTAATTCTTAGAATCTAATGCAACCCTCCTGCAGCTACCTTTTATCCCTACTCAACTACAAAACTATTAGAATAAAATTGAAAACAATAATATTTTCAATCTAAGCTTAATTGCTTATATAGTCTTATGAGTCTGAACCCAGTTCAGTACCCATATATTTTGTTGTCTTTGACTCTTTAACAACCATAGACACCGCTATCCCATTAGGCAGGGTTGGTGTTAAACCACTAAACATCACATGCCTACTATTTCTTATGCTAGCACATTACTGTTCTTAAAACAGACAAAACTTTCCATACAGTAGTGCCACTCATTGCCGATCAGAGTAATCAATGGATGCCAGAAGGCTTGTGCATAAAATCCCCTATCTAGTGCCTACTCATCCAATATCCCCAGACTAGTTTCTGGCTTGTGGCCTTTGTCAGTGAGGAGCTTTGCATCTGAAAGCACTGCTTTAAAAACAGTAATGTTACAGTAATGTGCTAGCATAAAAAATAGTGATCATGTGGTGTTTAGTGTTTTAACACCAATACTGACTAATAGGATAGTGGTGGCTATGGTTGTTAAAGAGCCAAAGACACCAAAATGTATGGGTACTGAACTGGGTTCAGACCCTTATGACTATATAAGCTATTGAGTTTAGATTGAAAATATTATTGTGTTTTCAATTTTAGTCTAATAGTTTTGTAGTCAAGTAGAGATAAAAGGTGGCTGCTGGAGGGTTGCATTAGATCCTAAGATCTAGGTGCAGTGCTTTCAGATCCAAAGTTCCTCACTGATGAAGGCCACAAGCCAGAAACTAGTCTGGGGATATTGGATGAGTAAGCACTAGATAGGGATTTTAGGCACAAGCCTTTTGGTATCCATTGATTACTCTGGTTGGCACTGAGTGGCACTACTGTATGGAGAGTTTTGGCTGTTTTAAGAACAGTAATGTGCTAGCATAAGAAATAGTGATCATGTGATGTTTAGTGGTTTAATTTTGTTACTAATTTTTACAGAGGGAATCAGAATATATTTTTTTAACTATTCTACAGCTAATAAAAATAATTGTATGGTTAATTAATAAAAAGGTTATGTACTATTTGAGCATCACAATGATATTCCAATCACAATAGTTTCATTCTATTGACAAAACTGAGTTTTTATTTTCATTTTAATTCAGATGTGAATTGATCAAAAATTCCTAAAACTCATGAATCTTCCATGCTTGTATTACACTAATATAAATGCTAGCTAAATTCAAACTCGTTTAATTGCTTAGTCTTCTCAGATTCACAAGCCATATTTTTGATAATATATTTATTTAAGTGTTTCATTGATCTATAATTGTCAATTAAATGGCATATGACTTTCTCTGCTTACATTTAGCATATATTTTCAAGAGCAATTTTTTTTCACTCTGGAACATAAGCTTGAATTATTAATGGACAGTACAATTCTATTATATCCACTTCACCAGACTAATTTTTGTCTTGTGTCCTTCATTACTGGAGAGTCTGGACTTAATACTTCTTTACATCCAGCACCTCTCTTTTAAGTCTTTTCTGATATATAGGCATTAATTCAGATTTAAAAATCCTAAGATTATGAACACAAGCCAGCTTACTTGTGTAATTATACACATATGACAATATGCTAGTAAATGTTTTTAATAATCTTAGTTTTATGCTATCTTTAGGTACCTTTCTCCATTTGTCTAAGCTAGTATATACCAACATAACATTTCATGACTTTCAAAAATAGTTTTTTTTTTTTTTACCTTTTCACCATATATTGTAAGATTGGTTAATCAATAGGGATGAATCTAAAAACAGCTTTTGAAAACTATAGTTATTAATACTTTAAAATAATATTGAAATTATTTTTTCAAATGAATTGTTTTATTTTTTTTTATTATAATAATGATAATATGAAACTATTGGTTTTTAAAAGTTAACGTAAGATGACCATTTAACATAGCATAGCTGCCTTCCAAGCAGATGGCCTGGGTTCGCTTTGATGCATTTGACATATGAAAAAAAAACATTCATCATTATAATATAAACATATTTTGAACTAATAGCATTTAAGATAACATTAACAACAACGACAAAAATACTATCCAAAAATATCTTCATCATAAAAGTTGTGTTTTTAATAAATAAAAAGACAATATTTAGGCATTACTTTAAAATACAGTATTCTTGATTATGTGTAATCACATTTTCTCCTTGTTGTCTATCACAATGATTTTATAATGAATTATTTTATTTATTGCTAGTTTATTAATAATAGTTCACAGTGCCATTTAGTGCAGTTGTAGGATGGTGAATTTGAAAGCTAAAGATTTCTCGATTGAAGCTCAATCTGTTACTTTTGTTGCTTAAATTCAGTCATAGCAGTATTGTTGGTGAACATTATTTTAAATTTTAAACTCTTCCTATTCTTATACAGTTAATATAATAGATCTATCAGTAACTACAGTAAAGCTAGGCTAGTTCTTATGGACATCCTAGTGCTGCAGTTCCAACACAAAGAGCAGTCAATTCTTATTTTGTTTTGTTTTTTTTTTAATTAAAATTTAACCAGGCTTATTTATTGTCTAGAAAGTTTCTGTACTGAGCACATGTCATCTCTTTAAGTTATTCTTGCTATGGAGTCAATTGCTTACCATCATATTACTCTATATTTAGAACAATTCTCATTAGAAAAATTTTTACTATCGAGACAATTGCTCATTAGCAAAATACTTTGATTGCTCACCATAAAATTACTCTATCACAGAACCAACTACTCATCAGTAGGTTATATTGAAGCAATTTTTCACCATCAAGCTATCCTACCAAAAAGTTAACTTTTCACCAGCAAGATAACCTATCCTGAGTCAATTGCTCATCATTAATCCACTCTATTACTTATGGAAACTGATAGCAAATGATTTTATTACTGAATTAATTACTTATCAAAAATATATTTCTGATATGATGCCTTTGGCAATTGATTTGATGAGTTTTATGTTTTATCAATTCTTAGTATCAGAATTTGTCCCTAATCAGTCTTTTTCTATCTTTTCTTCTAAGATATCACTGAATGTTTTACACTTGTGTAGCTTTTTATATCTATGCATTCCAATAGTTTTGCTGGAATATCGCACACCTGAACAAATAAATAATGAAAAAAATAATAATTGCATTAACAGTTGCACACTACACAAACTCTGGAACTCAACTTTTAGAATCATTAAATTTTAGTAGTGTTTATTTACTTTATAAAGCAATGGGAGGTATTCACACACAATTAACAAAACATCACTTGATACATTAGCTTAGTTCCTGATTCTTCCCCCCCCCCTCTTATCCTATTTTAATAAATTCTGTTTAATTAAGCTAGTTTTATTATCCTGTACTAATACCCCTCCCCCCATTTAATTACAAGGCCTAAACAAAAAAAACAACAACAACATAAATCTCCTTCAATCTCTTCATTTTTAATTTTTTTTCATTCTCCATACAATTTATCCTGATTTTCTTTTAATATCCTATAATCCAAAAATTACTCTCTTTCAGTCACCATATAACCTACACCTCCATTTAAACTCTAAATCCTTGCATTAATAACAACAAGCCTTCTTTAGTTTATGATACATCCATTCATATTTTATGTAAATGTTTGTTCTTGTATAATTGCAAATTATTATTTTTATTCTTATTCATTTTTCATAACTCAATTTTTTTAATCAAGTCAGCTACATATTATCTATGCACTTATCCCATTTATTATGGATATGCATGGAAATAAATTGCCTATTAACTTTACAATTTGTAAAATCTTTTTTTCTCAGTATGTTTGTCACACTCCACACATAATCCAAATTTATTTATATATTATAACCTTTTAAACGTTTTTAATTTTAATTTTTCTATTTTAAAAAAGTTAACTTCATCATCTTAAATAGGATTTGTTTGTGATCCACAATTCATTCTCAAATGCATATTTACTTACTTTTTAAAAAAAATTCTGTCTAAACATTTTTCAGTTCCTTAATCCATGCAAAATATATCATTTCCAAATGTTAATGCAAGCATGATCACATCACTCTAAATAATTTTAAATGTCTGGTATTTATTACATGAAACACATGCTAGATTTTTAATCAGACCCATTCTATTTTTTTTTTTTTTGCATTTCTTTTCAATTGTAATTCCATTTATCAGTATAATTCCTTGTTCTATTTAACAAAATAAATGCCTATACTTTTTTACTTCTTTAACACAATTATCTTCCACTTTTCATTCTTTAGTTTTATATTTTCTATTAAGTACTAGGATCATAGATTTTTTCTTTATTGAATTTAATTTTTATATTTCTCCCTGCTTATCCACATTTCTCTAATAATAATTTCATATCTTCTACACTGTTTGCAAAAAATAACATATCATCTACAAAAAAAAACAGCTGAGCTCTCAACTGCAAGATCATCTATTGTAATCTTGAGTAATCAGATACTACCAGATGATGTATATTTAACTATCCATCTCCAGCCTGGTTCTGGCTTTTTCTTATATTTGTGAGGAATTATGATCTAGATCTAGTAATTCATTTATAATTCCTATTTACTATCAATCTAAAAGCCTCAAATTATAAAAATTGTAGGTTTGAATCCAGCCAATATATTTAAATAGTTATATAAATTTGTCTCTATATCATTAATTATATAACTTAATAATCTCAATTCTTTTCAAAGTGTATGAATCTTTTTATCCTATCTAAAAATACCAATATAAACAAAAAAATCATAACACATAAGTGCTGAAATATATGTAACAGAATTAAAATTTGTTCTATGGAATTTTAAAAAGATTGGTTTGGGTTCAAAAACTTTATGATTTTATGAATTTCATATTTTTATCTTGATAGCAAAATAGAAGTTAAGTGTGGCTGCTAGATGCATAATTGCATTGTTTTCAGATCTGGCTTTCAAATTCTCATTGATAAAGACAAAAGCCAAAAACTTAATTTGAAATGGAGATTTAAATATGCTATAATCTGGAATTCATTGATTACTCATGCGTACAATAGATGGTGCAAGAATGAAAAACTCTTGCTTATAATAAGTATTTACACAGTCAAGGAACTCAGAAGATATTGTGTTTCTAAAGACATTAATAGAGCTCTGGACCAAAACTTGCAAATAGATTAATTTAAAAGAAGTTACATACAATGGAATTAAGTATCAAAATGTATTTTTATTTCTAGATATATATTTATTTACAAATCCAAGATAATTCTAAGTTTAAATCCAAATTTTTAGACATAAGGGTAATATGATCAAGCAATATCTCTTCATAATTATTATTATAATTCTGCTATTATTTATCATTTTTTAATATCAGATTTTTATCACTTATATTTGAAATTTGGACCATACACTAATAAAATTTAAAAATTAGAACTATAAATCTAAGAGATCATGTCACCTTCATAGTCACATTGCCCATATATGATCAACAATCTTAGATTAATACTGAAACTTATTTTTTAGCATAGAATAGCTAGATTCTCATTTAGTGATCATTATTGGATGGCTAATTGAGTTTTAGAAATCTGATTATGGTTTGAAAAAAAAATTAAAATTTAATTGATTTAGACTCAATTTCCAGGACATGGTCCTAGCATATGAATATATTAACTATTTTGCCATAAGATCATTAATTACAACTATGTATAAATAATAAAATTTTTGCAATAATAATATATATGTATGTGTATAAGAGGTGATATAAAATATAAAAAAGGAAGTGTATATAAAATTATTTGTGGAAATTGCAATATGGTTTACTATGGACATACAGGGAAACAATTAGATGAATGCTATCAATAGAAAGGATCATAAATCTGTCTTATATCATTATTTAAAATACAGACAAAATAAATTGTGTAAAAAATATAAAATGTTTAAATTATATTAAAGAACCTAATGGAAGATATATGAAACCAATTGCATTAATTGCAACAAAAATAATTATATGAATATATATATAAAACATCAGTTAATTTAACTAATAATTGGCTGATAATAAATGAATGGAAAATTATATAGTATACATTTATACATGTCTTTTTTTTGCCTTGTATATATTGTATTACTGTTATAATAGATTATAGTTAATTTTATATAAAAATGATAGATGTCACTATTTGTGCAATGAATGTTGACTGGAAAAATGGAAGAAAATAATATAGTGGGAGAAATGCAAGAAGATTTTAAATCAGATAGGCATATAGGAGATAGTTTATTTCTAATCACACAATGTATAGATATGAGTAGAAATACAGGTAGATAATTATATATGGTCTTTATAGATATAGAAAAGGTATATGATAGAGTAAATAGAAATAGATTATGGTTAAGTTTAGTAAATTTGGGAATGAATGGAGCTTTATAAGACAATAATCAGTATACATATCAATTAGAAAATATACAATCAGTTAGAGTTAAAAATGGGGTGGTACTAAAGCAAGGATGCCCTATATAATCTATTTTGTTTTTTTTATATTTGAGAGAAATGGAGAAAGCAATAGAAGGACTAGGAAGAGAGTTAGAAACACCATTAATAGATGGCAAGGGAATGTATATATTATCAGGTCTTTTATTTGTTGATGATATCTTGTGCACAGAAAGTAGGGAAAATATGGAAGTTATTTTGAAGACATGCACAAGGATGGGTAAATAGATGGGGATTAAATTTAGTGAAGAAAAATTTAAAGTAATGATGATAAATGCTGGGGAAAGAAAAGAGAAAGAATTTTTATTGGGGGATATAAGGTAGATATAACTATTTGGGGAATTGTCTTAAGTAATCAGAGAAATTACTTGAATGATTGGGAGAAAAAATTGATAAATGAAGCAAAGAAAAAAAAGGGTCTGATAAAGAAATTAACAGTGATTCATATAATAAATATTATATAGCAAAACTTGTATGGAAGGCAGTGGCAGTAGCAGGGTTAACTTATGGTAACAATGTACCATGTTTAATAAAGGGATATTAGAATACTTAAACAAAGTACGAAGAGAAGTAGTAAAACATGTGTTAGATGCAGATGTGTGGACAATAAAGGAGGCAATTCAAGGAGAAATGGGATGGTCATGTTTTCATATGAGAGATGCAAAAAGCAAAATGAAAATGTTTGGTAGATTGCAATTTATGGATAGTAAAAGAGTAGGCAAAATAGTATTTAATTGGGTTATGAATACAGAACAGCCAACAAGATGCGTGAGATAGTTTATTTCTAATCACACAACTTATAGACATGAGTAGAAATACAGGTAAACAATTATATATTGTCTTTATAGATATAAAGAAGGCATATGATAGAGTAAATAGAAGTAGATTATGCACTGAGTGGCAATACTGTATGGAGAGTTTTGCCTATTTTAAGATGGGTGAGAAAGGTAGTACAGTATGCAGAATGCTTGGATAAAGACTTTATGTCAGTATACTTGTACAAAATATGGGATGATTGTGTTGGGAGAATTGTTGAGTGTTATAGTGAAAAAGAATTTGGATAGCAGAATAGATACATTAATAAAAAATAGGGAGGTGGAGAGATGAATAACTAGTATGGAGAATTAAAAGTTTAAATATATATAGATGTAAACAAAATATTGGACATGAGTTAATTTATGATAATAGCAAGGAAAGAAGTTTACTGTTTAAGGTTCGAACAGGATCATTAGCAACAAGGGAATATACACCTAAATGGAGAAATGTGGATGATTTAGTCTGCAAATTATGTAAGGAAGGCATGGAAAATTTTAAGCATCTGTTAATTGCATGTAAATGCTTACAAGCAGGAAGGTACAAATAATGAAGTTGTGAGAGAATAAATATAAACAAAGTAATTATACAGAAAGTGAGTTCTTGTTTTTTATGGTGAATTTGGAAAAAGATAAGGGTGATCTAGATATAAAGGTTATAAAGTGGACAAAGATGATGTTGTAAAAATGTGATGAAGCAGGATAGAAAAGAATTTGGGAAAAACTTAGGGTGGGAAATAGAAAGGGAAGGTAAGATCTCTAACAGTTTTCTATGGTCATAGCAGCTGAGAAATTTCTGATTCAGATAAAGGAAAAGTCATAGTGTATCGCATCGCATCACATAGCAATTGTAAAATAGTTTCAACACATTGAAAATTGCAAAAATTAATATTTGCCAAAAAAAGGTTTTATGTGTATTGTTATTATTGCTGTTATATAAAGATATTTTATATTATATCGTATGATTTATTTAAATATATGTAAAAGCAACATAATGAATTAAACTTTTTTCCATTTTTGATGATTATGTGCATATATATACATTGCAAAATAAATATAATTTATTAAACGAGTAATAAAAATAACAACTAAAATAACATTGTTTTAAGAATTCAATCAATATTATGATCTTCATAATTCTAAATAATAAAAATAAAGTTCAGTAGTTCACAAAAAATGAAAAATATAATAAATATCCGTTGTTCTTAATAGTTTTTATTTACTTGTTTTTTCCTTGGATTTCTGATATGGAATTGTGAACTAATAAAAAATTTAAAACCCTTTTTTAAAAAAGAATTTTTTTTTTTTTTAAATTTTAGTTTGTTATATATAAAGACATACACAGGTAGATAAAATAATGGATTGATTTATAACTGTGTGGTATTTTTAGTCCGATTGACCAGACATATTGAAAGTTCCAGTTTTATTTAAATTTCTGATAATTTTATAACATTTAATTTCAATCATCATATTTTATCTTTTTATAGAAAAAAAATTGTTATTAAATAAAATATTTAAATTTCTAATTAATCTACCTTCATTATATTGCTGTTGCATTTAATTAAAATTAAATCAAGCTAGCTTGCGTACTCCTACATTAAGTCTATCTTATTAAAATTAGCTATAAATTGAAGAATAAAAGCGTGAGTGAATTAACCCTTTACTTACTTTCTTCTACTTCGTAAATACAATTTATTATCTATAAAAATAATTTCCTTTATTAGAAATAATTTATTTTTGTTGCATGTTTTTGAGAAAGAAAATCAGCGCATAACCAAATGATAGCTCTAATCATTATTATGATTTTCTGCCATTGTTTGTCGTCTTCTTGGATCTTTTAACGCTATTTTAGCTCCTTAAATTTAAAACAAATTGATAAGTAATAAATTGTTTAGATATAATATTACAAGTAGTAACGCTTGATAATTATCAGTGAAAGTTTGACACTGCTTGCCATAATTTTAACATATTTTATTCGAATATTTCAATAATTATAGAACTAATCATAAATTTTAATGATTTAAGCTTTATCAAAAGAGTTCACTAAAGTTTATGAACCAGTGAAAATGTGCTAAAATAAAATGTGTTAAGTTATAAACAATGATCAAATATTTCGATTTTATCTGTGTTCTATTGCCCAGATATCTCTACTTATCTTCGAACTTAAATTCAGATTTAAACAAAGCACATATTTCTAAACAGATGTAATAATTTCTTCATATATATATATGTATGTTTTCTAGTGGAAATAATTAATCTTCACACATGAGATATTAGATTAATTACCTTCCACAAGATTACAATTATATATCGATAAATTATTTATTTACATATAAACTAATAGTTAAGTCAATCCAATATGCTCATTAGGGTCACTAAAACTACCCTTTTCAGTTATATTTATATAATTAATAATTAAAATTGAACATTCTATAAATATTTTGATATACATCTCAGCGAAAGATCCTTCCTACTGAGTTATTAAAAAGATGAAATATAAGTCTATTTATAAGCAGATTTTTAGTTTTATTGCCCCCCTCCCCCCAATTTAAATTAGCACAATAATGAAGTAATAGATTCAATGTTTAAAATTAACTTCCAAATCGATTCTCAGCTGAATAAAAAAGAACAAGAAACTCAGGTTAATCAAACTCAACTGCTGCTTGCATTCATTAATGTCACATAAACCTGTCCCCACTCAATGGAGTAACTGATATATTACACTATCTTTTAAAAATTATGAATTTGATTGTAACATAAAGTCATCAAAAATCATATACTTTATTACATAAATTATATGGATTAATGCAGCGGTGGACAGGATCGCGAACCTAGTTCGATCAATTTTGGTGATTGAATTTCTTATAAATGCTTCAACAATGAATCATTAGATTTTTTGCTGTTTTAATATTTTGAGTGTTTACTTTTTTAAAAATATATATATACTTTTTTGAAGCCGCATGACTTTTGAATTCTTTATATAAATGTTTTCAGAATTCGACCGTTTACAAATTCAAGCAGAATGATTGGCACTGAACTTTTACGGAAGAGACCATTGTTAGATTCAGCATTTTTCATCTATGTCAATAAACAGTATGTATTTTTTTATTAATTTAAAAATCACATATGTCAATCTGGAATAAAAAATAAAATTATAATCAATTGCCTACAAAATTCATATCTGGCAAACCTTGCTCATATATATGTATGGTTATTAATTAAAAATTATCTATATTTTAAAGATATATAATTTGGTATGGCTATATTTTTTTATTGTAGAGTTTAAAAGTTTTTAAATTCAGATACCAAACATAGCAGAGAATAAATATGATGAGGCTATATCAATATTTTTTACACATAACACTACATTATAAATTAATAAATATATCAACTAGAATTCTAATAACATATTTTTGGGGGAATGGTTAAAATCGTAATCGGAAAAAAGACATGTTAAAAGTTTTCTTTTCAATCTAACTTAATAACAAACTCTTTTAAAAAAGTATTACTGATGTTTCAGATTGCAATAAAGCTGCTTTTAGCAAACCATTTTTTAACATTCGTTCATGTACAAACAAACTTTCAGTAAATTAATTATATATTCTAGTTGTTGTTTTTTTTAAAAATCATAGATAAGAAATCTAACATTTTCAATTTGTATAGTAAAAACTGCAATCAATTCAAACAATTACATTTAATTAAATTTAAAAGTTTGCAACTTATAGAATAAATTAAAAACTTGTTTATTGTAAATCATAACATTCTTAATCAATGAATTCAATTAAAATTATTTTGATTAAATAAATGATTTCGTTAATTACTTGCGTATGTGAAACACTAACTAAACAATTTCCTTATAGAATATCCTTAAGAAAATTTCACATTCAGTCTTTGGTTATAAATGTAATTTGTTTTGATTACATTAAACACCCACATATATATATTAGCATAAATATTAATTTTTTAAACATGCCAATAAATGGATTATATCAAGTTTATATGCTGGATATCATGCTAGCATTCTGCATTGAAGCCTTCTTAATGAAGTAGCTATGTATGTTAGATTGTTAAACCATGACTTGAATTTTTTGTAATTAGACAAAGACTTCTCAAATAAATAATCATAGTTATCTGATATTTTGATTAATAAATGAGTTTTTAGCTATTTATATTGAATCATCATCCAAAAACACTGTGGATTAATATATATATATAATTATTTTAAAAATTGAAGATGAAGAATTAAAGATCACCCACTATAACCTTCTGTCAAAGGATTTGGATAAAAAGAAATGTTTTAAGATCTCTTTAACTGACAGAGTATCAAAAAGAATTGTATTTCTGTTTTGTTAGTTATTCCAAAGCTCATCTTAGTGCAGATCATTTTAAACTGGAAATCTTCCAGAACATTTCCTCATTTTTATTGATAGTTTTTGCAAATTATTAAAAAGCTACAATTGGTGGTCGAGAGGTCAGCGCGACTGCCTTGCACTTTCAGGCAGTTACCCGAGTTGCGGGTTCGCGTCCCGGCGAAGCTATGACACTTAATGGCTTTATATTGAAAGAGATATATTTCAGAGTTTATATTCTTTCATCATACCTATTTAATCAATATAAAAAGAATACTTTTTTATTATTCCATCTGGAAGTTGATGCTAGAATAAGAACAGACTTTGGGTGCATAAAGACAATCAATTTAAGATATCTGGAGTTAACTACTGCAAAAAGTAAAAAAAAGTCTAATCCTGAAAGTAAAATAATTGAGTTATTTTTATTATATATATATAATAATAAAACTCAGACTTTCAAACTCCCCATAATTATCCAATCTATCTTTTACAACTGATACACATGACCACATAATATGAAAAAGATAAATGATTTCCAAATATATGTATTTCATGTTGAACCAACACTCATCAGGTAGTCCAGATCACAATTTTCCACACATATATACAATCACTGCTCAGTTTATATTAAGATAGCAAATATTCAAACTTTAATGGACAAGCTTCAATCTTCTCCACTCTCCAACTCTTCAACCATCCATATCATTAAAAATCCAAGGATGAAATGTGCAAAGCCTTGATGATGCCAATATTATTGCCATACCTATGTTGACCTTAACTCAATCTGACCCCTCACACATAGGACCTTAATATGTTCATTTAATTATATAGAAAACGGATGTGCAAAATAAGGCTGAATATGTATAATTAAATGGACATATTAAAGTCCTATGAGTGAGGGGTCAAATTGACTTAAGATCAACATGGGTATGACAATAATATTGGCATCATCAAGGCTTTTGAGCATTTCAGCCTCAGATTTTCAATGATATGAATGATTGAAGAGTTGGGGAGTGAAGAAGATTAAAGATTGTCCATTAAAGTTTGAAGATTTGTTATCTTAATGTAAAATGATTGTATATATATATGTGGGAGATGGTGATCTGGATCATTAGATAAGTGCTGGTTCAGCATAAAATATATTTATTGGAAGTCATTTAACTTTTTCACATGTATGTGGTAATGTGTCAGTTGAATAAGATAGATTGGATAGCTGTGGGGAGTTTGGAAGTCTAAGTTCAAGTCCCTTATATTTATGTTAAGTTTAATATAGACAATATATATGTATTTAAATATTATATATATATCATTAAAAAACAGTCAACACTTAGCTAACAATCCCAAAATCAATAACAATCAACAATTTCGAACTGTTGTAAAAGCAACCTCCTTTTAACAATAATGGTGAAATCCCATATTTATTAATGGTCTAATATACTTATATAGATACTAAAGATTGCAACTTGACCACAGAGATTGAAATTATTGATACAAAGAAATATTAGATAAACCTCTTTAAACAGGTAAATATAACTTATTCTGAATGTAGACTAATAAATAATCAATTATAACATTACAATTGCAATTATAAATTTCAAATTGCACCCAAAGTATTACTTAAATAATAAGTTGTAATTATGAATTTATTTAATGCACATTGATTATGTAAATAATATTTACTAAGGCAATAAACCTCAAGAGTGTGCGCTTAAAAATGCGAAGGTAGGAACCTCTACAAGTCTTAACCACAAGCTTATGCATTGGAAGAAAAGAGGGAAACCCTTCTTTACTTCAACTTACTTTCTATATAAATAGGTAAAGCTAAAGCGGTTAGATCTGAGAGCGTGAAGCTATTCAATACTTCACTGATTAAGTCCACAATTCCTATTACATATTAGTACTCATGAAATTTTTTGATTTATAATGAGTCAATGGAAAGATCTTATAGTTAGAAATCTATTACAATAATTTAAAGTTGTCAATGTGTGTTAAATAAATTTATAATTACAACTTTAAATTATCGGTAATAGATTTCTAACTATAAGATCGTTCCATTGACTCATTATAAATTGAAAGATTTCATGAGTACTAATGTGTAATAGGAATTGTGGACTTAATAAGTGAAGTATTGAATAGCGTCATGCTCTTAGATCTAACCACTTCAGCTTCACCTATTTATATAGAAAGTAAGTTGAAGTAAAGAAGGGTTCCCCTCTTTTCTTCCAAAGCTTGAGCTTGTGGTTAAGACCTGTAGAGGTCCCTACCTCCACATTTTCAAGTGCACACTCTTGAGGTTTATTGACTTAATAAATATTAAATAATAAGGGTAATACTGTTCAAGAAATTCAAATAAAAGATTTAAAAATTTAAACTCACCTATGAAATTTATTGGAAATAACTTGCCTGCTTTAAAATGTTGCAAGTATATAATATCTCCACTGAATTTGCCATCAGCGTATATACATTAATTGTTTCTGTTAGGGTGATTCTTAAACTTTGTGTGTTAGCAATAGCAAACTCTCCATACCATAGTAGTGTGAAGCTCTGTATGTTGTATAAGAACACTTTTTCTCATCTTTGTTTTTCTACAATTAAAAGCTTAAAGAAAACCAGTTAACTGAGATACTTTAATGACTCTCAATCATCAAAGCAAAACATTTCTAGTAATAATGTTAGAGAAACATTAAGTAAATCATGAGCGTATATCAACTTTTATCAATAATGAACATTACATAATATTAACCGATTTTTTTGTCATTTAGTAAAAAGTAAATGATCACCAAAAGAGAGCATCCTACAATTCACCACAATGAATAACTAAATGGGATGACTATTTGAAACATTTTGAACTTGTCTGGACTCTTTTTTCAACTGCCTAAACCCAAACTTCGTTTGGACTAAACTTTCATATCATAAGGCTGCTAGTGTATAGTCACTACATCAGATTAGCCTTGAAAAATAATAACATTTTTTACATTATATGCACAAGAATTTTATAACAGCACTATATTCTTATTTATATACTTAAGTGATTGCTAATATTGTTTGCATATGAGTAGTTGAATTTAAGAAAGTTTGACTATTTATTTATTCAATACATGATGATTTGATGAAAAGTTGAATAGTTGTTAAAACAATAATATGAGAACTTATGATTAGTGTATTCACTGCCATGTCTATAACTGTGGTTCATGGAGCTTGAAAATTTTTTCAGTAGCTGAAGATTTCTCGAGTAAACTTGGATATTTTTTAGGTGACTAACTTTTAGTCAACCATACCAGTCATGTGATATTGTTCAGCAAATGAGTATCTAATTATTTTTAATTGGAAAATTAAGAAAATATCTAAAATTATAGATCTATCACAGAAGTGTAAATGGGCTGAACTTAAAAAAAATACTACTGTAATATGGTGTTATTCTTAGAATGGATAAATAGAGAATCATACATTTATTGCTGATTGCAGAAAAAAGTTTGTTTAATTAAAATAAGATCTTTTGATTCATCTTTGAGGACTTACAAGAAATTAAGCAGGGTAAATGTCCATTACATACATTCTTGTCCTTGCAGTTATTATTACTATGTGACTGTCATATAGTAAACAAACATACTGTTTTTTTCTTTCTGGGTTTAAAAATAAGAAACATCAAGATCTTTCTATTTAGTTATATGATAGTTCTTAATTGCAACATCAATTGAATAATCATGAAGGCATAATAATGATATTTTTTTATATTAGAAATTTACAATTATAAAAGAAAAAATTAAATTGGGACTCTTATTCCCTACGAAGCTGTAAACTCATCAGCTAGGACAATGTTTGGTGACTGAATGCAGAGAATGGTAAGCATCCCATAATTGTAGACCCAGATCGCCATTTAATGATGAACTTTTATTTAAGTATCAAAACTGCAGATCACTTTCAAGTGAAGGAAATTGTGTGAATTGGAAAAACTATCTAATATTTAATGGAACATTGTTGGTAAAATGAAGAAACAATAAGGCACAAATATTGGTAATGTAAATGGTTTGGGAATCATTTTAAATAAAAAGTTGTAGAACAGTGTTGTAACATCATAGAGATTGACAGTAGATAAGATAGAATGATAAGATTAGTTATTCAAATTAGTGGAAAATTCCAAATGCAAATAATTCCAAGTTTACATCCCAACTAGTTCTTATTGTGATGAAGCAGTAGAGGACTTTTATATGTATAAAATGCTTTTTATTAGATCAAATATTATCATGGGAGACTTTAATGCTAGAATTGAAAAATTACTGAAAGATGTTATGGTGATAAACATATGCCTATAAAATTTGCAGAAAAACAATAAATGCAAATAGATATGAAAACATCAAAATGAAGATACAGCATAAATAGATTGAATATAAGGCTCCTAATAGATTCAATATAAGAAATTATAAATGCAAATAGATATGAAAACATCAAAATGAAGATACAGCATAAATAGATTGAATATAAGGCTCCTAATAGATTCAATATAAGAAATTATTATTGATTAGTACAGTAAGATATATATTAATGAAAAGCTGTTAGAGACAAAAACTATTAAAAATACTATTAATAATTGATATTTCTTTTCTTGAGAAACATTCCAATGAATTCAAATTAGAATTTGCTAATCATATTAGCATACTGATAGATTTGGAAGATGGTCCAAATTTAATTGAGATCAACAAAAAGACAACTGATACTCTATTAAAAATTGAAGCAACTAACTTATACATTTTTAATTGAGACAAAACAATCTATGAAGAAAAAAAATATGAAAGTGTTTTAAAATGATTCATTAAAAAAAATCAAATATCTGGAGTTTGTAAAATGGTACAAAAAAGAATTAATAATAATATAAGAAAATATAACTGTGAATTGGTAAAGACTACTACAGAAGAAAATAAACGTTTCAAAAATATAAAACAACATCTTGGTGTTGGAAAAAAGGTTATTTCAGCAATAAAAAGAAATTATGAAACGATTGCTAAAAAAGAGGAATGACATCATGAAATATATAAAAGAGCTCTACAAGGAGTTATATAATATTAAGGAGTTATATAATATTAATATAAAATAATAAAAAAAAAACAAAGTAATCACTGCAATTGCTATATTTTCTGAATTGCTAAACATTTTAAATAAAGTATAAAACATGTAACTAAATCTATGAAGAAGAAAAAATCCATGAAATGATGAAAATATTATTGATACTTAAAAAAGGAGTTGAAGAAATAAAAAAATATTAACTGACTTATATACCAAATATCTTAATGATAAAAATATTCTAAATGGATTGGAAGAATGCAATAGCAATACTGATATTTAAGAAAGAGAATAGAGAAGACATTAAATGTGCAAATGTATTATACTTCTTTTAGTTTTTTACAAATCATTACCAAGATAATTACAACTTGTTTACAGTGAATTTTATATTTTAAATCACCAAAAAAAAAAAAAAGCTGAATTTAAAAGTATTCTATAGTATATTGAATCACATCCAAGTATTAGCAAAAGTTATATAAAGTAGAAATAAATATGAATTGTCATTATACTTTGATTTGTAGATTATGAAAAAGCATTTGATACTTTAGGCATTTCCTTTGTGATTAAATCTTCAGATCATCAAAATATAGACTCAAGATATTATCACATTCTGAAGAATATTTATCTGAATGCAATTGCAGTGTTTAGATCACATGGTGATATTAAAAAGATTAACATTGAGAAAGATGTACAATAGTTGATTTCATATTTCAAAAATATTTTGCAATAGTTTTATAAAATGTATATTATAAATTAAAATGGAAAATCAAGAGAATAAAAGTAAATAGAGATTATTTAAGTCATCTAGATTTTGCAGATGATGTGTTTTTTTTAGAACTTCAGGAAATATTGCAAAAATTATCAAATGAAAGTAAAAAATGGCAGTAGAGATAAATTTATCAATTGACCAGTTTCCACAGCTGTATGCATGCTTGAAGTCATCCATCCACATCCTACTCAAGACACCTGTCCCAGAAGCAATCTTATCCAAGTGTTACATATATTTTAGGAAAATTAACATCTTTACTTTACCTCCTGCAGAGGCGTGGTTCACATTTGTCAATTTTTGAGTACAATAATTTCTTTTTACATAGCCAAGAATCAGGGGTCCACTTCCCTTCTTCACAAGATGCATTTAATCAGCAACACCTTGAAATAGATATCTGCAAAATCCTTAAGCTTAAGCAACAATTCAAAATAAATCAACAAGCCATTGCTGACTACATCTCAACAAAAAAATCGAGAAGCTTCCTAAGCCAGCTCCATAACATTAGGTGGGCTCTGGGCCACAAGGATAAATTAAATACTTCCTCCTCCATCACAATTGACAATAACCTCTATACTGGTAACAGTATCATCACACAAATTCTTATTTTTTTCAAAGCCAAATTAACCAAATATTCTCATGAGTCAAATCATCCTAACCTCAAGGAATCCACAGCTATAAACCACAGCATAACTGGAAAAGATATTAGTACTAAACTATCCTCTATGCTGGAGAAAACACATTCTGCTTTCCATGCCATCCCACAATTTATCCTAATTCACCTCGAAACATTTTCAGTTCCAATAATACATAGAATAATTGATCTATCTACCAAATCCCTTGACATTGGTGGCCTGTACCCTATAGGGATGGTGCCTTTTCTCAAGAAGGATACATTACCATCCCTCCTTGAGAATTCTAGGCCCATCTCTATGACACCATTAATAATCAAGGTGGTTGAATCGATAATCAAAGATAAGATACAGGATAAGGTCCTTCCATTCATATCCCAGTACCAGTTTGCCAAGAACGGTTCTTCAACAAATGATGCAGTAGCATTATTCAAGATGATAGTTGATTACACCAGAATTACAAGGAAATCTAAACTAGTAGTCATCTATCTGGATATTGTTGGTGCCTTTGACTCTGTCAAAACACATTGCCTGATCAACCTTCTTGCTAAATATGATATCCCAACTGGGATAATCAATTTCCTCAACAATAGGGACATTTCCATCTCCCTGAATGGATGGATCTCACCATCTTTTACCCCAACAAATTCTATCTACAGGGCTCTTCTCTGAGTGCACTGCTATTTATAATCTACATTAATCCTCTATTAATTAGACTTGAACAAGACCTCCCTGGGACATATACCTGCCCTCAATAGATCAATCCCCCACATAGCATACATGGATGACCTGGCTGTTTTTCTCGCATCGCAAAAGTTAATCCCAAAGCTTGCCAAAATGCTCCATGCCTTTTCTTCTGAGTCAGGACTGACCTTTAATTTAAATAATTCTTGGCATGAAAGATATCCTCTGGGAACACTGCCCCCTCCCCTTTTACTGCCATGCCCCCAAAAATTTCTGGGTTTGCCAATCTACAACTTACCCCTTGCAATAAGAAGTATACAGGACTCCCTTCTCTTCTCAACACAAAAAACTGTTGACTCATTATTCAAAGCTTATTGGTCACTATATGCAAAAACTTCACTGCTCAATATCCTGGTGTTCCAGAGGATTTCTTATTTCATGCCAATCATTAACTTTTCCCAAAGATTCATCAGAAAAATAAATTTATGTGCAAGATTTATGTGGAAAGGCAAGACTGTGACCATCAGCCTGAGGTGCCTCCATAGGCACACAAAGCTCAATGGGCTATCGTTGCACTCTGTTATAACCTTTTGTTTCCAGTATACACATAACACCATCCTTAAACTATCTCGCCATTTTCCGAAAGCATCATGCTTCTGTTTATCTTACTGACACCCCTCCTTCTCCCATGAGGGGTTGGTTGTCATCCTTATTGCCAAATATTACAAAATTTATCCCTCTACCTAATCAGGTTAACTCACAGAAAATTAAGTACTAGGATGCATACCATCTAATTAATGAAAAAACCCCTCCAAAGTCCATCACTGCTAGCCCTTCCCAATCATTCAATCATTAAAAAGTTTAAACAGTGGCATCTAGAGCCAAAATCTTTAGATTTTTTGATTAAAATAAACCTGAATGCTCTGCCTAGATATCATTTTCTGGTCTATCATAGAAGATTCCCATGCTTGGACTCGGTCTGCCCTTTATATAAATGGGATGACACAATGATACATATCCTGAGTACTGTACCTCACTCCAATGGGACAGAGACTTTATCACATCCATATACACAACTAGAGTGCCTCTCCTCACTGGACTGATTTCTACCATATCTAATGGAATCCTTCCATCCATAAGAATCATAACCTTTCTGCTGTTTGCCTATTGGTCAACTAGGTACACTCTCATTTATGGCCACACCTTGCTTGATTGTAAGAAATTACTTCTAGAAAAACTTCAGGCCATCAGAAACAGAGATGAAAAACTAACTCCAACCTACATCTACAATGCAACATGGAGCCTTCGACATGGAGCCTTATAGTAAGGACAATTTGTGATTGAGCAGTTGATTTTTTACCCCCAGACCATAGGATTGGGTTATGTAACATTTTTATAGTTTCTGTTAACAACATAACTCTGTTACTGCTATAATGTAATTCTTTGAGCTCACAATAAATTTTCTTGATAAAAAAAAGTAAGACTAAAGATAAATGCTAAAAAGATTAAAATAACATTCAATGGATTTTTTTCAGAAAAAGAAAATCAAGATTGATAATGATGATATCAACTGCAAATACCTTGATCAAGTTATTAATATATTTGGAAATGTAATAAATAACATTAATTCTAGAATTAAACTTGGATGAAGTTCTTTTGGTAGAAATAAGTTAACACTAAAAGAGAATATGCAATATTTGGAAAGAAAGATATTTAATATATGTGCTTTAATAGCAGTTATTTATGAATCTGAGATAGTCACTTAACAGAAATGCAATACCAAGTTTTTGGAATACTCAATGAATTATAAAGAAATGTATTATAGGAGTAACAAAAAGAGATCTAAAAATGAAATACATGGGTTAGAGAACAAATAAGTATCACTGACATCATAAAAAAAATTAAAAATATTAAAAAGGATCTGAACTGGACATATTTCTACAAGAAATGCTAATAGAAAGATGGTTAAAATATTGAAGTTTTTAGTGTCATGTGGATGACAGATGTAAAGATAAAAAAACTGGAAAGATGTTTATTTTGAAGTGGTTTAATAATGGGTAAAAAATGATTATGATGAGCTTTATGAATACTAAATGTGTATGATTTTTTCCATTAACAATATGCTTTGATGAAAATGATAAATATTAACTTGTACATCTGGAGACCAATTCTAAACTGATCTATACGAGGCCCTTAATTAATCAAAACAATATTTTACTTAAAAAATTCCAACAAAAGAACTATTATAGTTTAATGGAGTAAACCCATTGTGTTTATTATGGCTATTATATGTGGAGTATTGAAAAATACTTCAATTAACAGTCAACAAATATATCTATTCAATTTATGGTGGAAAGCACTTTGAATCAGGGGTTATTTCTCTCATCAGCTTAGATCACTGTGACACTTCTTCAAAAGTAGACTGGACTGGAATACAAAGTAATATGAAACCAGAAATGCTGGACATGATTGGAAATCCTAGTTGCTTCTTTCAAACCTATTTATATTTATGTGATGTTGTTTTCCAAATAATGAATTTGTCACTAACTAGTTACAAGACCTGACCTGATTACAAATATCATATCATGATTTAATACATAACTGAATTATTATGATTTGCTACATAAATGAATGAAAGAAAACAACTAGTTTTTTTTTTTTACCTTTCTCTCTTTCTTTTTTCATTTACATTAAGTAATAGTTTAGGAAAAAAGAAAAATCATTGCCGACATTTAAATCTAGCTCAATAATTTCTAAAATATTACTAATTCCAAAGTTTTGCCATCAATTTTACTATAAATATGTGGGAAATTTTACTTAAAATTCTGTTCAAAAAAGTCAAACTAGAAAAGGTTTAGATTTTTAGAAACTACACAATTCAAATTCTTTCATAAATGAGACTACTTTTCTTTTTTTCTTTAGATTTTAATTTGCCATTAGGTTTCTTATGTATTACAAAGTAAATTTATAAATTATGACTAAATGCATAAATTAATTTTTCTTTTAATCTTTTAGAAAGTTTGTGACACATATATTTGCAAACTTACACAAACAGCAGTTTGTATATTTATTAATCAGTTCACATAAGTTTTTACTAAACTTTGTTTCCCTGCTGTTTTGTAATATAACTAACCTAAGCTGCATCAGATTTGTTATAGTTACAAAAAGGACTAAAATTTCTATTTGACCACCTTTAAAAATAAAAACAAATTGTTGGTAAAAATCTCTTAGATCATCTGCAGTAAAAAATACTGTATTTTGAAAAAAATAGTGTTAATTATTTATTTAACAATAAACTTGTTTTGACCTAATTAAATACATGTTAAAGAAAAAAAAAATAATGACGCATTTTATGAACCACTATTAATGTGAACTTATTTAACATGGGAAAAATAGATCTTAATTTTGTAAGTAATTTTATAGTTTTTGTTAAAACATATAAATGTAACTAGAGTGTTTTTAGAGAATTTTTCAGCATTTTTTTTTTTCTGGAAAAAAATAATTTAAAAGCATTGATAATAAACTCTTTGTTATTGTATTATTTCAATCTTTCCTTTCTTTGGCAATAAATAATCTGCTTTCAGAAATAGAACTTAGAATTACACTGCTAACTTAAAAAGTTTGACAAAAAATTCTAAATAACAATTTTGTGGAAAGTGTTAAATCAGAGGAATTTTAAATCCTAAATATATGTGTCTGTCATCATTTCTTTTCTAATTTTATACAAATTTAATGTAATACTGTTGAAATTTAAAAAACACTCTCTCTCTATATATATATTGTATGGAAAGAAGTGTTGAAATAAATATTTTTCCATAAACTTCACCAAAAAAGATACGAGCAAGCAGAGTGACAATAAATTATGTGCTGAATGTGACAAGGGGACAATTCCCCCTTGTGTATATATATGTAAATGTAAAGCACTTTTAAAACATTTCAGGGCAAAGACTTCTCCAACATGTCTCCAAAGATAAACAGTAAAAAATAGTTATATCAGTAGGTCAACAATATTTTTATATATATTTAAAAAATTAAAATATAATGCCAAATTAAATAAAACTCAATCATTGATGCAGTCCCCTTTTCTTGGTGACTGCAGAATTAGTTACTAACAAATTGACAATGAAACTATCACCTTTCTTTATCTAGAGAGTACATGAAAAAGAAATAAAGTTTAACTATTTTTTTTTTTATAAAGCATTAATAATAAATTCATACAACAGTTTGATTCTTTAATTTACTTTGACCATCAAATTTAATGCTAATTCACCAGGAAATTGTTCTATTCTCCTTACTCTTGTGCCATCCAGTATATATATATTGTTGGTCATGTGATATATTACAAGTTTAATATCATAAGCTTGTTTGATTTTAGTTATCAAGTGAGTGTTGATCACAAGCATGTAATCTAATCCTTTATTTTAATTGCATTATATTTTATGATGCTTTTAATGGAATTTGTCTGTCTTGTGATTATAGTATTTTCTAATTACTATAATAGCATTTGTTACCATAATGTTTCATAGCTCAAGCAAATGAGTGTGATTATTCATGATAATTATTTTAGAGATATACTAAAAATACACTGTCAGTCACTGATATCCATGTTAAATTGGATTTAGAATTATTTTTATTATATTTATGAATTTTATTGGTTGGGTTTATTTCTAAACGGATAACTGTTATTGTCTGAAAGTTAGTTTTTTAAATTCATTTTTTGCAAGCTGTTGAACCACTCAATGTATCTGATGTCAAAAATAAAATTAATGGAAGTATAAATATTTATAAAAAGGATAAAGATGAATCTAATATTAAATTATGTAAAATAAAAACATGTGAAGACATTACCAGAGATAATTTAAGTTTTATTAAAATGCACTATCTTACATAAAGTAATGCTAATAAAATCAGGAAATGAAATATCTATTTTAAAAGCAGGCAAATTAATATTTTCAACTTTAATTAAAAAAAAGAAGAAAAACTAAATACTGTGAGGTCTGTTACAATGAAGGCTTCTATTGCAAACAAATCACATCAAATACTTTTTTGTACACACATGCACACAAAAAAAGAATGGGTGAGAAAAGTGTTTATTGAAGAATGAAGGCAAAACTTACAATGAAGATATTTTTATCGTTTTATAAGACTTAAATAATTAATTTTGTTAGTTCATTTACTTGTTTATTTATGCCATTTTTTTTTTTTTTTTTAGCAATAATAACATATTGAACTTATTATTCTTTTAATTATTCTGTTGCAAACTCTGACAGTTGTAAAATTGTTAATGAATGCCAATGTTAAGATGCTATTGGCCGATATAGAGCATTGCATGCAAGACATTTCAATGATTTTAAAAAGAATTATAAAGATGAATTAACATCATCAAAAAAGAAATAATTTCCAAATAAAAAAAAAGATTTTTATTAATTAAAGGTTGTTTAGATTTTATTGTGATACCAGAAAAACAGAATATAATGCTAAGAAAAAATAATAATTTTCAAACAAAAAAGTGAAAGTCATTTTTATTTGTATTAATTTGTTTAAAAACTTCACTATAATATAAAGTAAAATCAATAAAAAAATTTATTTCCAAGTAAAAAATTGTAACTTAAGTGATTTTTAATAGCATAAGTTGTTATGCTTTTAAAAGAGCTAATTTAGTTTTTCATTATAACATCAGAAAAGCAATTAAAATTTAGCATCTCACAATACAAATATTAAGCAAAAAAGTTAAATTTATATTTATTACTGTTGGTTGTTTATGCTTTTACAAGATTGTATTTAGTTATTAATGTCACCCCAAAACAAGAGTTAGAACATAGTCAAGAAAAAAAATTACCAAGCAAGAAAGTGGAAGTTTTGAAATCAACAATCTATAAGCAATATTTAATTTTATATGTATTTTAATTTTATTTTACCTGTTTTAATAGCTGTTCAAAAGGAAACTTTGCTCTAGATGATGGGCTTGATTTGGATTGTCCCTGACTATATATATTTCAATGTAATCAACAATGAGTGAATGCTATAAGAATTATTTATTGAACCAATTATATTTATTATAGTAGGCAAAGCAACAATAAATTATTATAAAGATAATAGTTAATCAATAATTTACTAAAGAAATTCTTTAGATGATTACTGAATTTTTAACATGTCAGAGGGAATATAGAGGAAAATAATATTCCCTTGATTCAGTCAATTTAATAAACAAAGACAACAAGTGTAGACAAACTAATTAGGAGATTTAAAGAAATGATTAGACTATATATTTGCAGCCAAAAAAGAAAGTTTAAGTCTTGTTCAAAACTTGGATTTTTAAATTTATCTAGCCTTAAAAATATTACTAAATATGAAAAGAACAACTCATAAAAGTTAGTCTAAATGCTTAATGGAGAAAACTTTTAATCAGAATTTATCATTGACATTATCAAAATTTAGTCCTATTGAATATATAAGCATCTCCAACAATCAACTGTTACTACAAAAACAGAATTACCTGGACAAATGAAACAAATTAGAATTGAAAAAATACATGTGTAAAACACTGTGATAATTGCTTAATTGCTTTTTTGTACACTTGTATTAGTTGAAACAGCAACAAAAAATGGCCAAGTCTATAATAAGATGAATTAAGATCAAATACAGTTATTATATTACAAAAGACTCAAAACTAATAATATATGTGGTGAAATTTGTACACTTTGTTGAATTTTAACAAGCATTATTGCTTAAACTGAAAGAATATTCATCATCTATGGTTATGAGTTTCTTACACTCTAAATCTCATGCCTATTTCAAATTGTTTTATAATTTAGCAGATGGATTTTGTTGTCATGGCAATACAATGTACTACCAAAACTTAAGTGTCTGTGACTAAAATCTCTAGCAACATAGTAATTACCAGTTATAATTCAAATTTTTAGGAACTATCAGTACAAACATTCTGCTCATGATTATAAAATTCTTGCATATTCACTGACTTTATAAAAGTCAGTAGTTACAAGAACTCTCCAATTATTCAGTCAATACAGTGGAATAAAAATTTATTAATATGGATAAAGCACTAACTTTTTCACAATAATAATTAAACTGTAACTATCTAAAATATCATGCAAGCCTATTCTCTTTGCCTAATTCTAATCTGTCATTTCATAACATCAACAATAAATCTGTTTTTTGATAATTAAATGAATGTAAAAAAGATGTTTCAATTATAGTAATGACTTATTTTACAAATATTAATATCACTGGAATAATGAACTTGATAACATTTTATAGTTTATCAAATACAATAAAACTGATATAATCAATCTAACGAAAACAAGATTCAGAATATACATTAAGGGTTATAAATAAAATTAAATTAGCATATTCTATTCTATAAACAAACTATCAGATCTTTGCAAAAAAATTGGTTTTAATTCATAAAAAGCTTTAAATCTAACTATTACTTATCTTGTTGCAAATTCTCTAACCATACCCTTTTCCTGTTAATTCATCCTAATTTATCTAAGAGCAGTATACTCTCTAACTAGAATTTAAAATCTAAACTCACTATTATATATCATATAAAGAAAATCTTTACAAGCTTCAGATATAAGTTAACTATCCTAGATGAGACTAATATTACCTACTAAGTCTCTTTTAAACCTTCAATAATAAATTTAGCTAATTAGTTTTGAAAACATCATTTTGTAAAAAATCTTTATATATGAAATGAATGCAATTGTTTGTCTATTAGTTTTCTGAATGCAAAAATGGATGCTTCTCCCTATGAACAAAAATATAACTTTCCCATTGTAATTACATGCAACAGGCATTTATTTTGGATCATTTTCTTACAACAATCACTTCCACACAAGAGTACTAAATCTTAAACATCTTAATATAGCAATTTTCAATTGTTATATTCTTTTCTGTCTAATCAAAATACAGAATACTCAGCAGAAAATTACCAACTACAAAAATTCCAAGACACAAGATATACTTTAATCAGTCACACTTTGTATTAAATTGTGCTAAAGTTAAAACTGTTCATGCATTTATGTATCTTCTATACAATAAATATATTCTCTTCTGTATTATCGGTGATATAATATCACTCACCCATTTTCAACAAGATTCAGCAAAAATCAGAAAATTTTGAATACAGTATGAACAGAGATTAATTGGATGAATACATTGGCAACTAATTTCATACAACATTTTCTATTAGACAAAAACAGCAATAGTCTATAAATATGACTACAAATTTTGATAAATATGACTACAAATTTTGTGTAGAATAAATATATCTGCTGTCTATCGCTATCAAAATTATCTTCAAATAGAAAATCCAGTAGTCCAAACTCAAAAATTAGTTGATGTGTGATTACTTTTTAAAAAAAATCAGGATCTGAAAATTTTCATTAAGATTATTATTAATAAAATTAACTGTAATTTATTTTGCATGATCCAAATTTTTGTAGGCATATTATGGCTTAAAGATCAAAAACTCTTTCATGCATGCTCATTGATCAGACAATAATATTGCTTACAAAACTGATCAAATGGACAATATATAGTGGTTCAGATAAACTTCCAAACTAAATTTTGTCTTAAAAAATTAAAATCACCAATAAACTCATTAAGCCATCAGTTGTTCAAAAATAATTGGGTTGACAAACTCATAAATTTCATTTAGACCAAAACAGGTCATTTCTCAATTCTACTCACTGGTATCATTGTTATTTACAACACAAAATTGTAGTTTTGTATAGAGTCTTTACTACTAGGTTAGGGCCCCAAAAGTTAAGTATGGTCTACTTTTTTTAAAAATATCTAACAAATTTTTTCTGAGTAAGGGTATTATAATTTAATGTGTTATGTCCCAATGTCGCAACTATATATTTCTAATTATTAAAAAAAATTATTACATCTATATTCCATACTTAGATATATTTGTTAAAGCAATATTATTTTTAAATATTTTATTCTTATTATATGGTATTTTGAGTCAGTTTGTTAAATACTTTTAATGAAAAATTGTTACCAAGTAGATCAACAATCTATTACCTTAAAGTCACTATTGCATTTTTTTTAGGCATCCCAATTAATATATCAAAAATAATAAACATTTAAAATAGTTATAGTAGACAAGCTATACGATAAAATAAATATTTTCTTAACATATAAGTTATATCAGATAATGAGGATAAAGATCAACAATAATTTTTAATAAATTTGACTGTGATTTTGAATGTTTCTATCCAATAATTGCATTTCCTATAAAATAATTTTTTGTTTGTCAATAATTTGGAAGAACAAATCTTATTTGCCCTAAATTATATGATTTATACACAAAGGTTAAAAATTTCATAAACTTCTAGATAATTTCTTTCTTAAACAAATATCACAATGTACCTACTTACTAATACTGTGTTCTTATTGAAATTGAACTGATCTCATTGACTACACCATGAGTAATTAGATGACTTAATTTTCTCAAAGTTTTTTTTGTTAGCAACTAAAAAATAATAATCAAATACTATATATAGCAATCTATGATGTGAAAACCTTTTTTTTTTTTTTTTGCCAAAAAACATTCCAAAATTATCTGAATTGTAATTATATCTGAAGTTTTTTTATGGTTCATTTCAGTAATTTGATGTGATGTGATGTATTATGGCTTCTCCTAAAACGAAGTCAAGAATATCTCAGCAATTATGCCCAGATAAACCTGTTAGCCACTTTATTTTACATGACAGTTTGTGCATAAAATCCCTATCTAATGCTCTCAGATCCAAAGAAAAGGAAGTCACCAACTAGAAACTACTCTGGGAATATTGGATGAGTAGATACTGGATAAGGATTTTACTTACAAGCCGGCTCTAATGTATGAAGAGTTTTCTGTGTAAGTATAGGAAATGGTGATCATGTTATTTTGGTGAATTTCCTATACCACACATCTTCATCAAATTTACTTCATAGATAGGT
This sequence comes from Epiperipatus broadwayi, assembly GCA_028023455.1. Taxonomy (NCBI): domain Eukaryota; kingdom Metazoa; phylum Onychophora; class Udeonychophora; order Euonychophora; family Peripatidae; genus Epiperipatus; species Epiperipatus broadwayi. The sequence continues at coordinate 4,846,320 of JAQFVV010006263.1, read as the reverse complement.
TTGGATTCAATATTAGAGTTACTAATTCACTCTACCAAATGCTAAATAAAATAAGAAAACATTTATTTGAATCCTGTTTTTATTCTCAAAACATTGGACAAAGGGTTTTTGTAAGCCTATTCTTTTTATTATTTTGAACTCAACTGAGCCATGCTAATACCTTTAGAATTTTAAGGATAGGTCGGCACACTTTTTGATATACCCAAATACAAAATAACTTAATGAAACTGTGCTCATATACCCTATATATTACATATATAGACACAAATATATAATAAGCCTGTGTTTTTCAGTTATTACATAGAAGAGATGTCTGCCCATCCCTGGTACATGTATTAAATGGATTATGTCCTACACATGAGGGGTCAGATTGACCTTAGGTCAACATGGGTGTGACAAGAATCTCAGCCTCAGATTTTCAATTGGATGAACGGTTGAAGAGTTGGAGTAGATTGAAACCTGTCCATTAAAGTATGAGGATTGGCTATCTTAATATATATCTGAGCACTTATAACATATATGTGTAGAGATGGTAATCTGGACCAACTGATGATGGCTGGTTTAGCATGAAATACGGATATTGGCGATTATTTATCTTTTCAACATATATGTGTTCAAGTGTATCAGTGTTATGAGACGGTGTGGAGAGTGGTGGGTCATATGAAAGTCTGTGCTCATATACCCTATATATTAACGAAACTTAAACAAATGATGGCATATATATAAGGTGAGTAAAACACTTAATCTTTAGAATCAATACCTACATCTAGCAATCTCCACTGTCTAATAGCTGTAAAATTTGATAGAAAATAAAATTCACGTAAAAAGAAAAATATATTTTAATTAAATCTTGAATTACTTATCAAGAATTTAATTTATGCCTCGTTTTCACTTATCTTAAAGTAATTTATCTCTCAATTGCTAAGAAATATATCAGTGGTAATATCATGAAACAAGTACACGAATGCTTTAAATAAACTTTTTTTTTCCAGTATATAAATACTCACATAGTAATGTTATGTAAATATTCGTATAAATAAAATTTTCCTTTAATACTATATGTTAAACAAAAAAAAAAAAAAGAAAGATAAACAGTCTTTAAATAGCTTATTGCTAATATTTCTCCGAGAAAGATCAGACATGAAGAAAGCATTACACATTAGGTTTGCCAATAGTTATATGATGAAGATTTTACCCATCACCCCTATTGTTTTATCCCCTAACAAAATACCAGTACCGGATGGCAACTTATTGAGAATCTAAAAAAAATTTGAAAGTTTTAATTTACCTGGAATCGAATATACATATATAAGTTATTAAATACATAATATAAAATTGTTTATACCGTAATATTATTTTTGATTTAAAAATAACTTTTTGATATTTGTTTTTCAGAGATTTTAAAAGAAAAATATCATTTTAGCTATCCCAATTGAATCACTACGTTTTTAAATCCGAGTTTACTCTACTTTTATTAGCCAATGTTCTTCCCTAAAGATTTATTATAGCCTCTTTTCGCCAATTATTTTAATACAATTTTCAAATTAAACATTAATTTTTAAAATGAATCAAATAAAATAGTGGTAATGAAAAACAAAAGAGCATATTATTTTTTCCCATCATTCCTAGGGAGTGAACCAATCACAATTGCACGGGGTTTTTACAGCACCGTCAAGTCCAACCACTTATTTGACCTGAATGTTGTGATAGTAACGATTTCATAATGTAACTCTGGCGCGACCACCCGATGTATTTTAATATAATAAAATAATTTAAAGGACTTAAAACAATTCGTTGAATATTTAAATATCAATTATTTAAAAAATGGATAAAATTGATGGAAAAAACGTGGCGAAGCAAACAAATATGGCGAAATCTTATGTGGGAATAAATATAGATCTCCACTGCATGTACTATGAGGATTTCATTCAACTTGAAAATCTTGTCAAATCTTAATTTTATTAATTAAAAGATGTCCACTGCTGGGTAAGTTGTCAAAAACGATTTTATTTCCTATTTAATCTGTAATATGTATATATTTCGCAGTTTATTTAGTATTGTGAATAATAGCTAATTTTAAATGAATGTTTTTATTTTTCTTTATTAAAAACTATTCTTGAAATGTAGTTCAGTATTCCGAGAACCGAACATTTGCTAGATTTTCTAATGTTTATTACTTACAAAATTAAATCTCATAGGTTTTTTTCTTTAACCAATGAATCGGACTGAATCATCGTCTTTACCTTAATTAAGTCATAAGAAATCTTTAGTTAAGATATAAATAAACTGGTTTTTTTTTTTTTTTTGTATTGTTTTGTTTTTGTTTATATTAAGTACATTCTATTCAAATTCTATTACATATTTCTACTTGATTAAGATAGTATCGTTCAATGTATACAACATGTATTTTAAATTTTCAAACTTATCGATTCTCTCTCTCTCTCAAAAAAACATTTTTCTATAAATTTATTATTAAAAGATTTGATCACTTTCATGCATATTGTTTTTTTTAAAAAGTTTATATCCCATTTATTTATTTAATCTAGATTTTTTTAAAAAAAGACAACTAGCCAAGTATTTTCTAGAGATTTCAATCATTTGATAGATTCACTACTGAATTTATTAAGTACAGTTCTTTTACTGTATTCATAATTTGACAGGCATTAACTAAATTGTTCATAGTTTGTGTCTTGACACAAATACAAAAGTCAGAAGCTGTTAAATAATATTTTTCTAGCAAATAAGATGGAAATATAATAGATGAAATTAATCATAGAATTAAACTTTGTTGGAGTGCTTTTGATAGAAATAACTTGGTACTAAAAGGAAATATGCCCATATATTTGAAAAGGAAGGTTTTAAATGCGTTTTACCATTTCTTATGTATGGATCTGAGACTTGGACACAATAGAAGAGCAATACAGAGACTTCAGACCATTCAAAGAAGTATGGAGAGATGCATGTTGGGAGTAACAAGAAGAGATCGAAAACAATATATGGGTAAGAGAATAAACAGATGTTACTGACCTCATTGAAAAAATTAAAAGATTGAAGTGGAGTTGGGCTAGAAGAGATGATACTAGATGGACAATTGAAATCTTAAACTGGATTTCAAGAGATTGTAAAAGACCCAGAAAGAGACCATATGTGAGATGGATGGATGAAATAAGAAAGTGTGCAGGGGTAATATGGAGAATAGAAGCTAAAAATCAGAGATGGATTGAACTTGGAGAGACCTTCATCCTGCAGTGGATTGATAATGGTTGTTGTTGATGATGATGATTGTGGATGGTCCTTAGTTTATTGATGAAACTTCAGTATCATTAGTTGTTTAGATTTGGAAAAAAATTCTTATTTTGGGATCTCACAAGAAATCCATTTCTCGAATCGTAATTTTTTGAATATTTGAAAGATTCTTGGTTGAGTATTCAAAAGAAGGATCTTGATTTTTGAGGTATGCCAAAACTTTATCTTGAATTAGTGATAAGTTTGATCTATTTAATAGCTTGTACATTTTTTGTGAGGCAATTTATCTTCTGATACTTGGCAGACAAATATTTGAAAGGATAGGAAGCCATTGTAAAGGATGGACTTATTGTGCCAGTAATAGTTCTCATTAAAATATTTATTTGATATGTAAAAGTTTAGTAAGAGCTTTTTCCTCCAAACAGAATATCAATATTCATCAATAGAATATGCTAGTATTAATGCAGCTCCTCTTAGAGTATATATATGCACCATATTTCCAAATAGTTCCAGCCAGCCAATTTATGCCAGAAGGTTCTTCATAGAAATTATTTCAGATGCAAACTTTAATAAATCAGAGAAAGACTATAGTTCAAGTTTATCTCTAAATTTTCATAGGCTAGAATTATATTTCATTTGAAATATTAATTTTTGCATAATTCATATTATAAAGCATACTAGCAGTAAGTTAGTTTTAAGAATTGTACCTTTTTTCTATTATTTGTGTCACATAAGTCAGTAAGGTAGAAAAAAGGCAATAAAGAAAAAAAACAATCTCTTATTTTTAAAACTTGTTCAAGTAATAGATTGGTAGATTCAGAGCTAGAGCTCCTTTAGCAACTGTCAATTTCTGTTCTTGAATATTCTCTGATCTTTTCAATGATGAATCCTCTGATTTTTTATATTTTTATCATAGTTATGTAATTTAAGATAATGACACCTGCTTTCTTAAATTTTGAAACAAGTTTGCTAATAAACAACAGAACATTGGCCTACAAGTTGAATGCAATTTTTTTTTTTTGATTTTCCATTGAATTCATTCTTCCTTGCTTAGATATGTACAAATTTGAAATATATATATACTGTATTATGCTGGATTTATTACATATCTTTTTGCTTATGACTACCTAATTGTTTTTACTGTTCTGTTTAGCAACTATATTATTATTTCTTTCTTTTTTTAGTAGTAATTTTAATATGTGATAAAATATTTTATAAAAGTAAAAGATAGAATGGTCTTAAATAGTCTATTGCAAGGCAAATTCTATCCAGCATCTCTACAAATAGAATTGCAAAGAAGATTATTTATCAGACTAGTTAATTGTTGGTTGGTTAAGAGTTTGGTGTTTTTTGCCTTGTTTGATGGTAACTATCAGAAAAAAATTACCAATCTTGCTTGTAAATTTTATCAGTAAAAGTTCTACAGAATTTAAACTTTAATTGTTGGCTATAGCAAAAACTAACTATTACATCACGAGATCCTTTTAATTTTAGCATTTATATATGTTGAAAATTAATATTGTATATTTGAGTTCCATTTTATCTTAAACAGTAAATTTTATTTTTTTAAGATCAAGTGACATTTAAACATCATTTCCTTAGAACAAATAATTTTATATAATTAACGTTTTTCTCTTTTTTTTTTGTCTATTGAGAATCAATCCAGAAAACTTTTCTTATTATGGTATTTTGTTCATTAAATCAACTACTTACGATAGTTTTCAGAACTTTAATCTTACTAGCATTTATTCATCTAGATAAATAAGGTTCTTTCTTACATCTATTATTATTATTAGATATCATCTACTTGAAGTCAGTTTCTAGTTATCTTATAAAGCCTTCCTTTCTATTTGTAAAATTTTTATCATAGTATACAGAAGTAATTAATTAATAATGACTTTAAAATTGTATATGAGTTGAAGTAATATTTGTTTTGCTACGATCATCAGTATGATCAAATCTCTAAATTGTTCTACTAAATATCCTACTGCCTGTTAGAGATATTAATAATATAACAAGTAAAATCAAAGGAAAATAGAAGAAAGGTAATAAAGAAAAAAAGTACAGATTTTTTTTTATATGAATAATTGATGAGGACAAAAGATGAAATTCAGTTTAAGAGATATAATCATTTAGATTTTAACTAATAACTTGTTTTAAACAATTCTGGGATGTGGATATAGCACTACTATCTAATATCCAGTGAGTTCTCCAACTAACAATAGATGACTCTGGAGTAGAATAAATAGTGTTAATTACTAATGGTACTTTTATATTCCAAATTATTTATTTTTTTATATAAAAAAAAAAAGGTATTTTTTTTTGCAGAATTCATATTGCACTGTGATTATCAATTGGATTTTGGCAACAATAATACATAAAATGATCTGCTGTGGCATTTCCAATTCCATTTTCTGCATAGAATAGTGATAGAAATGAACATTTTTAGCAAACAAATAATAGGAGGGTAATTTTATTTATTATATGATGTAAAATAAATTTTTTTTCAGTTTCCAACATCACCAATATAAATCTTTAAAATAAAGATACTTTATATAAAAAAGATTCTGCATATAAATTTTACATAATGTATATTTAATTCCAAAGTATTATGTAGCAGAAAATATTTTAGAGTTATATTTATAAATGAAACATACAAATTTGTTAAATGTAAACTATAGGAAAATCTTAGAATAACATTGAAAGATTTGCAATCCTGGTGTATAATCTGTAATTTATATGTATTTTATAGTCTGTTTAAATTAATTTTGTGACTAATGTGTGTAGTCTTTTTTATATAATTTTAAAATTCAATAAATCACATTTTTTAAACAAATGAAATTGTTTAATGACCAGAACAGTTTGACTTAAGATAAAGAAAAAAATGTTAAAAAATAGACAACTGTTATTATAGATTTATAATAAGTCAATAAAAAAAAAGGTGGATTTTCCTGAATATTTTAATTTTAAAAATAATTTACCCTTTTTTCTGTACTTTATAGAACCCTATTAGGTTTCATTCTACTTGCAGATTATCATAAAATATTTTTATAATTGAAATAATAAGGAAATCCATCAAAAATTATTGTTTATATGAAAACAACAGTGAAATGATTGGATCTAGAGAATATTATGAATATTATTGTTTATATGATTAATAATTGGGTGAAAGGCAACTCATTAATAATTTGAATTTCATCTGACAGTTTTAAATAAGTAACACTTTATATATTATATTTTTATGATAGGGTTTATAAAAAAAAAAAAGTGGAATTGATTATAATTCCCATTTGTCCAGAATATAATTATTTATGTACTTTTGAATACAAAAGCATTCAATTTAATAATTATATATATTTCATATTTTACAATTTCAAATAAAGCAAATAAAATCTGCTAAATATAAATAAGTTCAAGCCTATTTTGATTTGTGATTAATATTTTGAGACCCTATCAAAACTGATGTTGTTCCTTTGAAATTGATCCTGTGCTCTTTGAGTTATTATAGTTTACAATTCAGAGTTTGGTTATTATATAATATTAATATCATTTATGTTCTTTATTACTTTTTACAATGCTTTTTTACAATCCACTATTAGTAAATTATATGTAACATCTAATATCTTATTTTCATAATGAGTTGATTGACTTGCCAGAAATAATAATTTGTTCATAGATATAGAAAGAATTCACAAGAATTCAAAGAGAAATAGATTTTATTTGATATATACTAGTATTAAAATTATTTAAAGACAACAGAGTGATTTTCATTTGTGGAATGAAAATTATATTTTAATATTTAGTTTGAAAATATAGATTAATAAAAAAGCATGTCTAGATTGACTTGTAAAATTTAATTAAAAATTATTATCATTTGAAGTAGAGATAAATAGATTTTATGCACACTTAAGATATATATAAACACTGCTGTAATTACTTAATAATAAGTTTATTTATATAAATCTTCAGTTTGTACTCCTGACCATATACGATATTACTAAGTTATGTTTTAAGGTAAAATTATAGTTTAGTTTGTTGTATTATATTTATTATGCAAATATCATTTCTAGATAATTAAAAAGAATTATCCACAAGTTCTGCTATATTATCAATTAATAAAAGTAAATAATTCAAATTAGTTTTTTCATAAGGTCATACTTAACATTTGAAAATCAGAATTAATAGATAATTAGTAGATTGGGCTTTAATATGGGATTTTTAGCCCTTCGGTCCTTTATTCTATTATTAGACTAAACTGCACATATTATCAGCCAATCTGATATACCACTCATATAAATATTTGTTATCAATTTATCTAATTGAAAAGAAATGAAATGGTAAACTATGTCTTGCTATTGTTCTTCTTTCTAAATAAAGACTACTTTCTGTGAAAATATTTAATCTGAAAAATAAATTCTACCTTATGAATAAATTTTTTTTTTTATTAACCATCCCTTTTTCTAGTCTGTAAATTCATCTATATAATCCATTTTATTTTATTAAAAGACCTTTTATGTTTAACGAAACAAATATTAACTTTCCTTCATCTTTTTATATATTTTTCAAGAGTTATTTTCACGATTTGAATCACATTTCATGTTCCTCAATTTTTTCAAAATTGAGTATATATTAAGTATATGTAAAATTAAAGACTCAGTAATACATTGAGTGTATGCAAAATTGAACTAGTTTAAAATGCATACCTTTCAGTGCACTACATATTTATTATTTTAAAGAAATAAACAAAAATAAAAATATTTATTTAATTATTGTTTAAAAAAATTATTTCAAAAATCATTTTGATAGAGGCAGTAGAAATTTGTTTTAATCATAGGAGGCTGCTAAGTTTAAAAAAAGCAGAATTAAATTCTATAAAGTCTACACAAGAAAATATTGGTGTTATGAGTAACTTAACTAAATTGTTAAGTATGTGTATATATTTATATATTCTGATTCTTTATATATATGTTGACATTCCATTTATTATATTGCCAATCTCAGTTATGCTGCATTCCACAGAAGAATTTAGCACTTTCTTGAGAAAAGCCATTAATTACTAAATAACAATTTCATCATCAACTTAAAAATAATGTACCAAAGAGACAATCCATTTATTTAATAATTTTTATTAATCATTCTTTAGCCTAGAGAGTAGCCACTAATGAATATTTATGTAATGTAATTTTCACTATACCACTCTCACACAAGATAGGGCCTGGTTTCTACACTACAAAAATGTTATTCATTATTGGATATAAAAATTATTAATATACTTCCATTAAGTGGTTTGTGTTAAAGTTGAGAGGGCAGCAAGTTTGACGCATCGATTAAACTAGTAATTTGCTATCTATATATACTGAACATTGATAGATATGTGTAAGAGATTGTGGTCTGGGCCAACTCATGAATTCTGGTTTAGCACAAAATGTGCATCTTGGGAATCATACATCTTTTTTATATTTCTTTGATCATATATTTATGATTACATTAGTCTACAAAGTGTTACAAGTGGACAGAAACCAGTCTCTTCTTTATGTGAGAGTGGTGTAGTAAAAATTATACTACCGAAATAACTCATTCATTTCAACTATTTTTATTATTATTAATATACTAAATTGGAAATTCAAAAGTTATATTTTTTAACAAAAATATCTTTATGATAAAGTTTATGATAAAGAAGTGTGTAAGTTTTTAGCAACTGTTCCCTTAAAATTATATATAAGCATTATCATTTTTTTCTTTCAATTTTTGAGAGGCATGTACTGTTTTCTATTAATATTTTTCTAGGTATAATATTAATTTATTTTTATTAAATGCCTATTAATGATATAAAGTTTATGATATAGCTTTAAGTATTACAATGCTAGAATAAATTATGCTGGAGTGGTAAATAATAGTAATCTACTAATAAAAAAAATCTGATTTGATCATTGTTGTAATCTATTAATTATGTATTTTAACCTGCCTCCTATATAAATTTACATATATATCTACATAAACAGCATATCTTGACAAGACAAATAATAAAGTTTATGTATGTAATTTTTATTGGATTCCAATATATGATAAAAGCTATATATATATTCGACAAATAAAAAAACAAAACATCTAAAAATCTTACGAAACTGTATGTGAATGTGTGATAGAGACTAGCTTTAGTACTATATAAAACAAATTTCTCACTTATCTAGATAATCTTATGATTATGTAGATATGTGAAAGTCTGGCTTCTTAGGGTTGTATATATTGTAATAAAAGCGATCTTGTTTCCCATTTTATTCTACATATATATTAATATTGTCCATTTATATATATTTAAAAGCGTAATTATATTTCAACTTTGTATCATAATATTATCTTTTTATCTTTAAATTGTTATTGCAGACTGAAATAAAATTATTCTTTTGGATTTTTTTTTTTTTACATATCTATAAAAGAAAAAAAAGAAGTCAAAGAAGTGGAAATGTTGTCACCTTTTAAATTTTTTCAATCATTTTGTGGAACGTGATCTCTGTTCCTATAAAAATGCTCTCTAGACTGATCTTGTAACAGAATTCTTTGGTAAAAAAATCAGTCATATTTCATATTACTCAAGATATTATTAAAGTTTTTTTAATTTTTACATGTATTATCTTACAAATATATATCTAAGTATTCTCCACTCTTCCATACTTCCATGTTTTTTTATTTTTAAAAAGGAACCATTGACTTAATGCATCGCTATCATAATACTATGATATGCATGTAATTAAAATGACTGTAATGAAGATTGGGTTTGTGCGTATGTGTGCTGTTATAATGAACTTAATATTGTTGCCAAAAATGGTAGTTTTCTATCTCTTAGAGAAAATTTGCAAAATTCAGTTTTTTTATCTGACTATTTTTCATCAATAAATTAGATGGTCTATAGATTAACTACTGAAGACAGGCTGATAGAATTTTGATGATTAACCTCATTTATATCATTGTAATATTATGATTCATAATTTAAGTTTTTATTACTTAATTGATTTTGATGTTTATTTTTGGAGAAAATAAATGTACTTTCAAAAATTGAAAATAATATATATATATTTAATTGGGAAACTTAACTTACTAGATGTGTTTAAACACAAGTTTTATATTTATGTAATACTATTTTCTTGCTCTATAGCAATGGTCGGAAACGTGATCCTTGACATAATTTTAATGGTCCCCAAAGCAATTCAAATATTATTTAAATTCGCTAAGCTCATTTAATAAAATTTTTAAATAAAAAATAAATTTTGTTTAAGCTGTATTATTATATATAAAATAGAACAAGAACATTATATTGCTAATTGATTTGTTACAAAATACTACTGTGTCTTGCAAAACACCTACCTCAAAGGCATTTAATTAACCTCTACTTAGTCAGAGGCATAGAAAAAGTTAAAATACTGAATTCTGTACAATTGACTAGGCATCAAATTTGATTGTGGCACACCCTTGGTAATTGGGTGAATTAAAACTCAAAAATTTTATTAAGAATTTTGAAGGAAGACACATCTATAAAAATTATTAAAGAATAGAATACTGTTCTTTATTAATCTTAAATAATTTTTGTAGATACGATTTAGAAAATTACACATATAAAGCATAACAAATACATATTTATACATTCATTTATTTTTATGAAATAAAATGAACATCATATTAACAAAAAAACAAAATAAAACATAATTCTTTAACAAATTATAAAACATATAAATACAAACTTAGTTTTACTTTCATATAACTCAAAATGAAAACAAATAATTACAAAAAAACTTACACAAAAATTATATTAATATAATATTCTAATTTATTTTGTACTTTAAGTTCAATATTACAATCATTTAAGTATTTCTTTATATTTATATCTAATAAATCTGACTCCATTCACAATGATCTACTTGTGTGAAAAAATGTTCTCAACTGTTACAGCTATTAAAAGGAAGTATCATTCTCGGTTTGAAATAGAAGCTTCTTTACATATTGCGATGACATCATTGGAGCCAAGGATTAGTAAAATAATTTTAAACCAAGAGCAGCAAAGGTTGCACTAATTTTTAATATATATTACTATTATTTATTATTATTTTTGTGTTAAAATTAAAATTATTACTATATATGTATATCATACTCAATGCTCATATTAATTCGTACTTTTAAAAATTATGTTAGTGGTCTGCAATATCTAAAAGGTTGCTGACTATTGGTCCACAATATCTAAAAGGTTGCCGACCACTGCTCTATAGGTTTGATTTCTTTCACCATATAATAAAAAGATTTTTCAACTTTGTACACGGATTGGCAAACTACCATCAATAATATTCTAAAGTTATTCTACTTTGAACAAAGAAGTTAGATATTAACTAAAAAAAGAGCTTTGATTTCTCTTTAAGACTTTAAAGAAACAGCTGAAAAAGTCTCAATATCCATTTTATTTATTTTTGTTGCTGCAATTGTTATTACTATATGATTATTTAAATGATGATTGGATGTTGACGAGATGATCATCAACTTATATCTACCCTGCAAGTTGACTGCATTTTTGTCTCTTGGTTATAAGAACTAGAAACACTGTTTTTTTTATTTTTTTTATATCAATTGCTTGATAATTTTTAATTGAAATATCAATTTGGATTTTCTTGAAGTCAGGTTGACATGTATATAGTTGATCATTTTAAAAAAAAGTATTTACAATCATGGTAAATAAAACTAAATTTTTGGCTATTATTTCCAGGAGACTAAAGTTATCAGCTAAGGAAGTGATTGGCGAGCAAAGGCAAAGAGTGATAAGAATCTCTTAATTGTGACTCAGGCAACTTTATTTAAATACCTACAACTGCAGATCACTTTCAAGTGAAGAAGTGTTTTTGAAATGGGAAAAGAACATAATATATTAAATGGGATATTATTGGACTTTGCAAAACAAAGCAAAGAAACAATTGGTTTGAAAAGTAGACATGTAGTTTAATATAAAGGCACATATTGGAGCATAAGTGGAGTATGATTCATTATAAATAAAAAATGGAAGAATAACATTGTGGAGATTGATGATATATCATATAGTATGGCAAGTTAGTTATTCAGTTCAATGGAAAATGCCAAATGCTGATAAGACAGTTTTTACTTTCACAAGTTCTCATTGCATTGAAGAAGTAAAGGATTTTTATATAGATATACAAAATATTTTTGGTCACACTGTTTTAAAATAGTCAGGGGAGACAATGTTAGAAATGAAAAATAATTGAAAGATGAATGTGATGTGAATAAATTTGATTTAAGAGAGAGAAATGATAGAGTACATAGACTAATGGACTTTACAGGAAAAAATCCCCAAACTATTATTAATTCTTTTTTTTTGAGAAAAATGCTAAATGGAAATGAATATAGAAATACTCAAATGAAGATACAGTTGTGAATTGGATTATATTTTGACTGATAGGTTGTAGTATTCTTAATGGATTTGTATGTAGGAAATGATCATCAAGTACTGACATGTAAGATACATGCCATTGCAAAATTAGAGACGAAAACTATTAAGAAAAAATAATATTAACATTTGGTATTCCTAACTTTAGAAATACTCCAATGAAATTAAATTAGAATTTGCTAATAATTTTAAAATATTGACAGATTTTGAAGATGGTTAAAATTAACTGAAATCAGTATAACATATTTTATTAAGAACTACCGTATAGAGAAATGGTACAAAAAATTAGTAACTTATCAGTAAATTTTCAATTGAGGTGACAATGTTTGAATAAAAGAAAATATATAAAAAATATTTTAAAATAATTAAATAGAATTGAATATCTGGAATTCTGCAGAATGGTAAAAAAAATGTTAATAATGATATAAGAAAATATAACTGGACATTGACAAGGAAAACTAGAAGAAAATAAATCTCAAAAGTCTTAAGTGTCAGCAATAAGAAAAAAATGGAATTATTATTGAAAGAAGTATGCATAATGAATTATGTGAAAGAGTTCTACAAAAAATGTATATAGTAATAAAGAGTAAGAAAATTAAAACATCTGAATTGCAAAGCATTTTAGATGAAGGTGGGAAACGTGTAGTTAAATCTATAAAGGAGAGTACAGCTCCAGAAAGTGACAGAATTATTATTTATGTCTTTAAAAAAGGCAAATTAATTAATAGAAAAATTGTTGGCAAAACTGTGTCACATATTAGAATGATAAAGATATACCAGATGATTGGAAGAGTGCAGTAGTGGTATTGATATTTAAGAAATATAAAAAAGAAGATAGTAGAAATTATAGACCTATCAGTCTTCTATTAGTTTTATACAAGATATTTAACAAGCTAATGACAACTCATTTATAACAAACATTGAATTCAAACCATAAACTGATTTAAAAGTAATTTTAATACAAGAGTTTTCTACTCAAATATTAAGAAAATGTTATAGAAAAGACCACTGAGTATGAATTACTATTACACTTTGAATTTGTAAATTATGAAAAGGGATTTTATTCCAAAAATATTTCTATAGTGATTAAAGTTTTGTATCACCAAAATATAAAAATGCAGCAGTATTGATAAGATTATAAGAGACAATAAAAAGATAAGCATTAATAAGTGTGTGCAACAGAGTCATTCCATATGTCTAAAATTTTTTATGAATATGGAATTTTATGAAAAATATTTTGAGGATTAAAATGGGAAACTATTTAAATTTTGCTGTACACTATGATTGGTCTTGCAAATAAAGCTTCAAACTTTCAGAAAAGATTGCATGAGTTATCAAATGAAACCAAGAAAATAGAACTGAAACAAATACTGGAAAAATTTAAACTAATATATAATGATTTTTACAGAGAAAGAACGTAAAGATTGATGATCATGAATTAGAAGAAATTAGCAATTATAAATACCTTGATCAAATTATTAATACAGATAGAAACATAATGAAGTGAATTATAGAATTAAACTTTGATCAAATGCTTTTGATAGTAATAAATTGTTATTAAGAAGAAATATAATATCTTTGTATTTAAAAAAGATTTTAATAAATGTGTTTTGTCAGTTTTTACATTTGAATCAAAGATTTGGACGCTCTATTTTAGATCACACGATGGAGAGATGTACATTGTGAGTTAGAAAGAGGAACTGAAATACATGGATGAAACAATAAATAGGTATCATTGATATTATTGAAAGAATTAGAGCATTGGACATATTGCTGGGGAAGGTGTTAATAGCTAGATAATTGAAGCACATTTCTGTATTCCAAAAGATTGTAAAAGACTTAGAAAGAGACTATCTGTGATTTGGATGAGGTAAGGAAATTTGTTGGAGTGATGTGGAGAAAAAAATCTATGAATTAGAGTAATTGAATTAAATTTGGCAAGACCTTTATCCTGCAGAATGAAGAAGATTATGATGACAGGGATTATTTGTTAAAAGCAAAGAATTTAGCAGTCTGACACTAAGCAGAATTGCAATGAAAAGCTTGGAAAAAAATATTTAGGTATATAGCTAGTTATATATTTTCTGTATTTGGGTTGATAATCTATTGATGTAGACTGTACAAATAAATAGATAATCACCAGATCATGAAATTTGTAATTAAATAATGCTAAATCATTAAGGATTTTTTTTTTTTTTTTTGCAATTTTATCATATACAGATTTACTACTATTAATCCAAAAATTTGTATTCAGATCCCATTATGGATTCAGAAAATTTTCAAACATGAATAAATTCAGTGAAATATAAATCTGGAATTATGTCAGTAAAATGAAAAATGTTAAAAATTAAATGTTATTATTGTAATTTAAATGTAACTTATTAGGGAATCTTAAAAAAAATAAATAAAAAAATAAACAAATTTAAACTCTTTATATACATTTATTTGTTTATGAAGAAATTTTGTATTTATAAGTAGTAGAAGTTTGAAATTGTTTAATAAAAGTCATGCCATTCTTATATTGTAAAAATGGTAGTAAAAAGAGAAATATTAAAAAAAAAAAATTATTAATAAATATCTGTATTGTTTAAAAAAATAATTAAGTAAAAAAAAAATTCATTACCTACTATATTGCATTATTAATTGGCAAAAAGTTATAAAAATTGAAGTTTCTTTGTATGCTTTTTCAAAAAGTAATGTAACATAAACATGATTGCTTCACAAAAATCAATTTTATGTTTACATTTTTAACTTAGAAAGTCGGACTTTTTGTTTTTGTATTTTGTTTAGAGTTGAGAATAAATTATAAATGAATTGATTTGATTTTGCAACAATTCCAAGTTTTTTAAAAGAGTCATTATATTTTGAGAACATATTTTTACATTGAATTAGAATTGTATATCCCTGCATAAACATTAAAACTGTTGTTGGCTTTTTTTTTTAAATGAAATTTTGACATAGAATTGCAAATTTTTTGATTTTGCTCACAGAATTGTGAATAAATGCATATACCATTACAGATAAATTAAAATTCATCATAAAAGTGTGTTACATTGAGTGGCTGACATAATTTTGTGTGAACATAGTACATTTTAGTGATTTTTTTAAAAAAAATTAATTTTTAAAATAGAAAATCACAAATTTCTTTTGGAAATTTCTGTATAGAAAATTGGGAATTTCACTTAGCATCAACGCAAGTTTAATTTGTTTATTAAAATGTGTTATAGGGATTAAACTCTGTCTGTCTGTTTTATCTTTTAATTTTGGCTGTTATAATTTATTTAGCAATCTGACATAAGAAGATATTATTGTTTCATTAACATAGCATCATAATTTCTTTCATGCAGTTTGAATTAATGGTAGAGCATCTGGATACAAGTTTTTTTTTTTTTACAGCCTAAAGATTGGTTTAATTTTTTTTAAAAAAAATGTATTACTGGATAAAAAACTGAAAATTGATCATGTGGTTTTTTTTAAAAAAATATCTATTAAATGAAATTCGATTTGATATTAAAAACTGCTGTATTTTTTATTTTATTTCACATTTTAAATTAATGGAAATAAAAGAATTGGCAAGTATTTTTGTTTATATATGTCATACATACTTGAGATTATTATATATATAATATGTATTCACACAACATTCAATTTTTTCATTCATATATGTACCACAGATATTGTTGTCTGTATATATTTTTGTAATGCCACAGCAACTAACCTAAAAATATTTGTAAAAAAAAAAAAACGATCCGAATTCATGCAGTTTGAATTAATGGTAGAGTATCTGGATGTTGATATTATGGCAAAAAGTATGTAATATATTGTGCTGTATCTTTAGGAAGCACAGCAGGTCAAAATTGGTAATATTTTAATGTACTATTTAAATCTAAATTTGTCTTCTATTGTAAATCATATTATTATAATAATTATAAATTAAATAAAAAAACTTCAATTTTATTTTATGTAGAATTGTTGTTTTATATAGTATTTCACATTCATTATCACTTTCTAGAAATGTAATAGATTGATATATAATTGATAGACACATGGAATAAAATATAAAACAACATCTATTATAAAATAGGAAGAAGTTGGTATTTATCTATAATTTAATGTAGAGCTGACTAATTAGCAATTATGAGGTTGATTAATTTCTTTTGGCAATTTAATTATCACTTGAAAAATTTCAACTGATAATGTTCATTTATTTTTAACAAAAATGTTTTTGTGATATAATATATTTCAACTGAAAATGATTTTTTAAGCAATAGACTTCAGAGTTATGCTAATAATAGTTTAAAAGAAATATATATATATTATAATTTTAATAAGTTTATTAATAAGGCAACTTAATTAAGTGAGAAAGAGCAATGGAAATGATAAATGCATTAAGATCTAGAAAATATTAAAAATATTAACTTTATGATGCTGATTTTTTGGATATTGTATAAATGTTAAAACAAATACTTGTAAAAATAATTTTTATATGTGTTTTAAACTATTATAATTTATGTTGTTTAAAATATTCTATATATAGTCCATGCAAATAAAGACGTTAGTAAATATTTATAACAACATGTATGTACCTGTGCATGTATATGTTGAATTTTTATAAATGTATTTTGTATATAGATAAAAAGTAAAACAATGTTTAAATAGTCTACTGCAGAACAACAGTCCAATAGCCTCCTTTTAGAGAGAAGGCATTACTAAGTGCAGTTGAAGATTGTTGGATAATGAGGGCTTTTAGTGGTTTTCTAAATTTATTTTATACCTTTGCTAATAATGGACAGATAAATATTATACAGATAAATGTTGGTTAGTTATGAGTCAGCTGCTTGAAAGAAAATCCCACTTCTGTTTGGAACATGAAACAAATTTAAGTTTCACTGATCTCAGATTCAAATCGCAGATTATGAGCATGCCAGGGCAGTTGTGCGAAAACAAAATACAACTTTAAGTTATATATATATATAAACTGTAAAAAAAATAATTATAAATGAAAATAATGCTGATCTAAATTTTAATAGCTATATATTTGGTTATATATGAAAACTAATATATATCTAAAATTAACACATATACTACTAATAATAATTTGTAAACATTTATTTATACATGGATAAACACACATGCATACACATATATCGATTATTTTATAATTAAATAGAATTTTAATTATTTTTTATAATGGTTATTATATAATGAATATTTTAATACTGGGAAGGACCTTGTATAAGATTATCTCACTTGTCTTTCTTGCCCACTATTTGGGCTTGAATTTGTGTAGATCCAGACATTAGCATCCAATTTTTGGTCAGTAAATGGTATCTATCCATTTTTAGCTGGAAGGTGAAACTAAGAAAGAAGATAAACTTTCATATACTAGTAGTTGTTTAGTTTTTTGAATGATGCCTTTTTCACTATTCTGTAAACTATTAAATAGCCCATTTCAAGGCAATTTTATATATCTATATTACTTATACTACATATTTTTTAAGTTTTACAGATGATTGCTTAAAAAAAAAATTTGTTGAAACATAAATAAAAAGAATTGAAATTTTGAATCCATATTGTTTTAAATTATTTTAAATATTTATTTTTCCAAAACAGTAATCACATAAAAAAATAAATATAGTTTATTAAAAGAATAAATTGATTAATTTTATAGAGATTATTTTAGGAAGGATCAAATAAAAGATGTATTACTGAATAATAAATAATTAAGTGTGTGTGTGTCAAAAAGTAATAAACATATAATTAGAGACGAACAGCTGTTTAGAAAAAAAGATGAAATCGAACAAAACCAGAGGTAAACTATTAAGTAATTATTAAGAGAAGATTAATTACACTGATTATATTATGTGAAATTGAAGTGGAAGTAACTGCAGCTCCCATTGGGCTATGCTGTTTAACCAGTAGGCAATTATCAATAAACTACAAAAAGAAATGGAATGATACCACTATCTTTTTAGTTCTGATTGTGTATAAGCTTATTTTATTGACGTTATAATAAATCAAAGAATGAATGTGTATTAAGTTTTCTCTCTAAAAGCAGATGAGACAATATGATACTATGGCTGATAACTACCAAAGATAATTGCATTTGCTAGACAACCCAATTATACTGATTACAAAAAATTCTTTAAAATAGTAATATTGAAAAAGTACTGGAAATGAGTTTGAAGTATTTTTTGAGAAAAGGAGATGGTATTTATCATATATACAATTTATTGTCTGATCTTTTTTAAACTGAGCTTTTTACTAAGTAGACAAATTAACTTATTTGTAATTTATTATCTTAATTTGTTTTTTGAACTACATTTCTTGGTTTAAGTATATATTATATTGTAATCTAGTATGACTTTAATATGTAATGGAGAAACTCAGAATAATAATATCATTCAAAGATCAGTCACCAGATGCATTAGTATTAGAGGTGATTATTGATCATTCTTTTACTTGTAAAAATATTTATTTGGTATCAGGATTAATATTTTCCATTTAAGGAAATAGTTTGTTAAATGTTGTGGAGCAGAAATTTGATAATTATGTTCAAAATAATGCATAACATCTTCAGCTTACATTTAATTTATAATTGATTAATATTGTTGATAATAATCTAGTTCACAGCCATCTGCTGTAGATATAAGTGGATATCAGATGCACAGTGGAGTAGAGCAATGTGAATATTGCTGTGAATAATTGAAGATATGTAGGTTTGAAGTTAAATGACAAAGATAAGTTGATTGGATAAAATTAGGAATATAGAAGTTTTAAAAATCATCATTGTCTTGAGCTATTATCCCAATTGTAAAAGTGGTTAATAGGAAAGCAAAAGATTTCTAAAATGATTTTTTGAAAAGCAGACAGTTTAGGAATGATTTTCAATTGAGAAAAATTACTTGCTTGTATGTATTCAGTTTGGCCAATTTAGTAGAATATTCTAATTAACCTTTTTTTTTTTTTAAAAAAAAAGGATAATGCAAAAACAGTTAGTGAGTAAATTAAAAATGGAAGAGAATTTGAAATGAATATATTTTAGGAAGTAGAAGAATTATGAAAAATGGATAAGTGAAATTAAGGGAAAGAGGTAAATAAAGCACCTCTAAAGTATCTCATTTCAAGGCAAAGGCCTCTTCAATATCATTCCAAAGAAAAACAATGAAGTGAAAACTGATCAAATGTCATTTGGTGAGACCCAAGTTCATTTTTTGATTAAGAAAAGTTAGTTACCCATTTACTAACTATTGTCCTACATGGTTTAGTGTAGTGATAATGTAGTAGATTCTCAAGTTCATAATCCATGGTTCATCTATGTAATTTCTGGAACTTAAACTCCATTCCAATTTCTAAACTATAAACCATTTATCTATATATTCCAACTAATAATGGGTAGCTAATTAGATTAGCTATTAACCTGCTACTTAAAAACCATGTCTGTAAAATGGGAATTCTTAATTATATGTAAAGAAATTTAAAATTCTACATAGATTTGAATCCCAGACTATGGGCATGATAAGAAAACCATGAGAAAATCTTAATAAATAATATTAGAAGATTAGAGCAAGATATGGGGGGCTTGGAGAAGCTAGACTAAGATTATAATGGATGCTGACTTTTGAAAGATGATTGTTAGGAAGATAAAAAAAAAATCATTGGTTGCTGAATATATTAGGAAAAGCTCAGGATTGGAATAATAGTTGGCTTCCTGGCAGATATTGAAGCTATTATTTTTAGATTAAATTAGATAGCAGGATGCTAGGACTAAACAATATCATTTGATCATTGCTAATAGTAGTATGCCATTGTATGTCATGCTCTTAGTTTACTCTAATATTTCAGTATTTTGGATTACATGATAAACTTCAATTAATTTTTTGTAACATTGAGATATATTTAATTTTACACAGGAATTTTTTCTTTTGAAAAATAAAAAAGTCACTTGTTTAAAGTATGTTCTATTTATATTTCTTATCTTCTTCGTTCCCAATAACTTCAGAAATTTATTTGTTGGCATTTTTATTTCTTGTCATTTGCTTTTTAGAAATGATTATTTTTTTCCCAGTTGGCTAAAAGAAATCTCCATCTTTAATGGCTGTTAAATTAAAAAGAAGAGCTCTCACATTACAATATATTCTGAAATATCGCTTAAATAGAAGATGAAAAAATAACATTCTCTTGAGATATATTAACTAGTCTTAAAAGAAATCAATGCCAATATCTGAAAAATAAATGATGTGTCTGAGTTGCCTAGAGTGACTTCTGGTTGTTTTTTGAAGCAATGGCAAGATTTAATCTGCTAAGTTCCAAGAGTTATGAAACAAAAACGAAGTATTTTAACAATATTTAGAATAGTTATTAAATTTTAGAATTTATCGTAATATATAGTATATTACTTTTACAGTATAATTTTAATAAAATTAGTTTATTATCTGAAGGAGATAGTAGGGAATGGTGGCATAACTTCATTTTTAAATTATGGGAATTTTTTTATGAAAGCTTTAAAGTAGATTTTATCAGCAAATTATTGAATTATGAAAGGACCTATAGAATAATAGTCTGTTATCCACATATTGGGTCTATTACTGGGGGAAATTGAGAATAAAGCAAAAAGAGAAATTGGCAAACTTTTTACTATCTGACATTTGAATAGTTTGGAGAGGATTTTTTTTTATATCTGGAGAAGTCTTTGAATATGTTAAATAATATCTTGGACCAAAAAAACACTTTTTGGGAATAAATACTCTATTACCTCTTTGGTCATAGTTAACTTTTGATTTCCAGAGATACATAAAATCATTATGATAGTTTCATTTATTCAGAGTTTATTATAAAATTATAACTATTATGATAAAGGCATTAACATGAATTAAATACCCTTAGGCATATGTTGCTTTCCCTTCCGTTTTATAAAAATTTATCATTACTTTGCAAGGAATCTGAATAAATTGCAAAGTAATTTTTACATATTTTATGTGGTTTTCATTTGTTGTTTATGCATTTTATGATAGCAAAAGTTAGAGTTTTTAAATTGAAATTGTCATCATTCATTTGATAGATGTGGTTAAAAATTAAAGCTTTTATTATTATTATTTTTTTTGGTTTGTATTTTTGTACGTCTTCTCACAGTCTTTTCAGTCATACTTATTCACATCCATAATTACAATTCATCAAATGTAAAGATGGGAAGTTAAAAGTAAAATATGTTTTAATGATTGAAATAGAAATTACATGAAGTCATAAATATTAAATAACATTAACTTTATGAAATTCAATACAGATCAGAATAAGTTTGTTGGTTAGTAAAAACTCTCGGTTACTTCCTGTCATTAAATAACTCCACTTGCTCTGATTTTTTAAAATAGAATTCATTCTACAATAGTCATAAATATCATATCTGCATTGGCTCAAAATCATAATCAGCTATTAAAGAGAAAGGCTTTTTAAAATCGATAGTAGTGACTGAAATAATCAGCAAATAGCATTAGAAAGGCTAGAGTCTAAAAAAAAAAGGCACCATAAGGAAATTATTAGAGAAATAGATTTCCAGACTCTTGAGGCTCAAAAGTTTTAAGAACTAGATTATTATAAAGAGAACTGCATGGAAATTAATTCAACTATTCATCCAATAAAGTAAATGGTAAAAAATAGTTTTTGACTTCTCCAATAGCCTCTCATAAAGGAATAATGAAGGAGAAAATAAACAGTCTAGTATTTATCAAAAAAATGTTCTGATGATAATTAGAACCAATGAGAAGAATAGGTCTGCAATAACTATTAAGGAAAATTGCATTGTAATATGTAGCGATCGAAAAGGAAGTGAAGATCAAATCTAAACCGCAATCTACAATATCTGCACTACAAGGGCACCATCTAGACATTTGAACCTAGAAAAATTTATAAAGTAGGCAGATACACGCTGTTAAGATTCCACTTTATTTAAATATTCAGATCGTTAGCCCAAGTCACTAGCTCAGTGGAACAGCAGAGATTATAAAATATAACTTTATATCTTAAATATAAAAAAATAAAAGCCACTGCCAGAAATTAACACATAAAAATATTTATTTACGCACATATAAAATCATTCTAATTTGAGGAATAAGTTTAACATTTTAGATTTTTATATTAATCTTTAATTTTACATTTAAATAGATTGCAATTATGAGTTTAATATTTATTTAGTGAGTCGAGTATGAATAGACTACATAGATCTGCATTTGACAAGAAAATATTCTTTCCCTTATTTAACCTTAGGCCAAAAAGTTCGCAGTCAAACCGGCGCCAATCCATCTGATACATTTATGTATTCAATGTAGCATGAAAATACGACAACACAAAATACTATACTGTCAGGAATGTACATCTGAACAGTAAGTAGAGTTAGAGAAGACATTGTCTCTCCACCAACAGGAATGCTACATCTGTTGGCGAGTAGAACAATAAACAAAAAACTCCATAGGAATGGACTGTGGTCCTTTGCCGACTTACAAACCCATCCATAGGCAAACAGAAAGTGTGTGGCATATATATGCAATCCTGCCCATAGCGGATCTCATACTACATCTACTAATTACACAAATATATCCAATCCATTGAGCTAATTCAACTACGAAACGAATAACCTAAGATTACCCTCCCTTAAACTATATATATAACTTTACAAATCTATACAGCCATTCATGCCCGACTTAAATTTAACCTTTAGATACGTCCGCACAGATGAATTTTATACAATTTGTTTTATAATGTTGAGTATAGATCGGCTGCACAGATTCCACGGTCAAAAACATCTCAAAATAAACACAACCGATCAAAATACAAAATCATCGATAATGTCAATTGCATAGGGAATACAAAAAAAAACCCAATAGCATTCATCGTAAGATGCCGCAGTGACATTGATGACTTATATATTCCAATCGACTATGAAACAGCAACATAATTAACCGCTAACGAATCTATGCAACGTCTATACCCAACTTAAATTTCCTCATTTAAAATTTATACAATAAGAAAAAAAAATGGAAATGATTTTTATCAAAAGCAAAACATATAAAATTAAACATTATCAATTGATTTTAAACTTAAAAGTCAGATAGAAGTTCATAAGCTTGAACGAAAGTTCTTAATTATTTTTAAATTTTAGAGTTCATGTCAATAGCTTACAGTAGAAGAATCACTGCTCTTGATGTAAATTTCCACGGAGTCTTTATTTGAAAACCCGGTCAGATGTTCCGGAGGTAGCATTAGCTGGTTCATTTCGGTATCACAGTCAGTTCATTTTTAAAATAGAGAGAGAGAGTGTGATAAGTGCGTCCTATCACTCCCCTCACCAAAACAAGCCGGAAACTGACTGGAACTCAATATTTCTCTTTTTATAGTCCTCCTATGGATTCCATGAACAAAAACTGTCACTGTTCCATTTTTTCGTTATGGTCCGGGCCTTTATTTGCTTCCATTGGTCAAGCTAAAATCTCTTTCTTCTCTTATCTATTTTTCATCTGACTTTTTAATTACACAGCTTTTGGATAATTAATAAACAATCATTTCCATTTACAGAGTACAGGAATTAATTAATACCTGTTTTTATTTTAACTTACGATATTTCTTTATTAAAATATTTTTATATTTAAATCTTGTATTTTTTTTATAAAAAAAATACGATCAAATATCCTTTTTTTATTTATATATATAAAAAAAATATTTTCAAAGTTTAGCATCTGTGCGAATATATACGTTTAACAAACATTTTAATTTTAGCGCTTAGTTTTTTTCTTTTTTAATAGATTTTATTTTTATTTGCGAACTTTAAGATTTTATTTTAAATTAATGTAACGGCATATTTATATATCGTTACAAATATAATGCAGATATTATGTGTATGCTTCCATTAATTACATAAAATAAAAATCATAAAACCGTGAGACTAATTTCAATTTTTATTTTGTATTCAGTAGTAACAAATATTATGAGTAAATTATTTTGTATTCAGTGATAACAAATATTTTGAATACATTTTTTATTAATTTTTTTTTTCTACTTTTTTGAAACTATGTATATTTATGAGAGTCATTCAATAATGTTTGACAAAATTCAGTATTAATATCAAAAATGGAATACTATTTCTCAAAATGGCAATGTTTAAGAAAAACACCTTTCCTACTTCATCTCCCAATAATTGTCAGTTTTATTTATGCTTGTTTCTTATGCTACCCTGTTATTAAATATTAGCTTAAGATCTTAATACAAGGAAATTAAAATTTCATTATTTTTATTTCAATAATTTTTATTTCAATATATAAATTTAAAGGTGAGGAAGCCTATTAAATATTTTAAACATTTAATGTGTTTGAAGCTATGATATAAAGCAATGATTTTTATTTTCTTTTGCAAGTCAGGGAATATTTATGATTATAAACCATTTTTTAATTACACACACACACACACAAAATGTGAATGACGGTATTTTTTATTAAAATCTGTAGACTAATTAATTATACAATAAATAAAAAAAAAAAAAGATAAAATAAAAAACTTTATTATATTTATGGAATTTGTAATTAAAATAATTATTTTATGAAAAATATAGACTACCATAAACCAAAATCCCAGGTTCTAGACCTTTTTTTTGTTTTTGTTTGGATTCCTGAATTTTTTAGATTTTACAAATAAGTCTTTTTTCTTATCATTGTAAATCCAAACTATGCTAAACATTTTAATAAACATTAATTTACTATCCACAGATTTGTTTACACTGAAATATTTTTTATTGCAAAGTTTTGTAATTTTGTTTAAATAATAGATATTTTTGAATTAATGGTATTTGGTTTAATGGGAGATTACTTGTATTCATTTAAATTAATTTTAATGCTAATCATGATCATTATCCTCCAAAAGAAGAAAAAGGACAAAATAATAATAACATTTTAGAGATGAGTTTTGCAATGGCTATATAAACTGAATTCCTACATATAGAACATGCTGATCCATTTTTCTATTTGTTTGTTATTTTACAATACAGTGTACTGTCTTTAATTTCTTCAGCAGAAAGGAAAACTTTTCTCTCTGAAATACTTCAACACCATGTCTAATTGTAGCTTTTGAAAATATGTTATTCTTTCTTATAAATTTCCAATGAAATCAATCAACATTGCACTTCTTTAGAATATCTTGCCTGAGATGATTCTTATAATGTAAACAGGGTCTGTATCTCCCATAAAAACCTAGTATTTTTCTTTATTTTTTTTGCTAAGAAATTTGTTGATGAATTTCGAAAGACATAATACCTAAGTGATATTAAATTCTTAAAATTAAGCTGCTATACTTGCTTAAAACTTTTTTGCAATGTTTTGAGATTAAATACCAAAAATTGTATTGTGAATTAAAAAAATTAAAATTTTGAAAATCTCATTTTTAAAATTTATTTGACATGCAGTTTGTTGAAATTATGATTATAAAAAAAGTAGATGCAGATGGACTCTAGAAACAAATGATATTATAAAGTTTCCTGAAGATTGGGTTAAAAAAAAAGAAGATAAGAATAACTTATGGTATGCTATGATGTGCTTTGCAAAAAAAAAACAAAAAAACATCCACTTATTTTTTCAGTTTTTAGCAATTCATACAAAATGATGACTTTCCATTGCTCTGGTAGTCTTTAATTTATATTACTTGATTTGCTAATAAACCATGCTAGTAATTAGAATGTAATTAGAGTGCAAAAAGAAAATAAAGAAGCTTTTAAGAAAATTTGTTTGCATTGAAGTGTATATGAAAGAAGTGTTACAAACAATATATATATGAATTATAATGTTACTGATCCAATTTTCTTAGCAAAACAGCTGTGTTTCAAATGAGTGCAGAAATTATTTTCATTACTCCATTTTCTTTAGTTGGGAACCAAACCAGAAACTGCTCATTTGCAAATTCATCGATAACATGTTTATATAATAACAATAATTTAATTAATTAATGACTTCAAAGAATATTCAATTTTTTTTTTTTTTTATAATTTTTTTTTTCTGATAATAATAAAAGCAAAAAATAAATATTTTTTACCAGGTGATTGCTTTAATTAAAACTTTTTATACAAAAATACATACTGACTAATTTACTGAACCAAGATAATGTATAATTTGTTATAATAATGTAAAGACTCATTATAACTTAGCTATATGTACAGGCAGTGTCTCCTTCCTTCTTACATAAATGATTATTTGTTCTATTAACCTTAAATTGAATTTTATGTATATGTAAGATTAACTTTTATTTTCAAGTGCATCTATCTTTATTATTAATTATTGTACAGAATATGGGGGGGGGGGGTCAAAGTAAGCACTATATTATGAGAAATTCATTAAGCATGAGACACACAAAAGGCGATCTTATTGCTGCCTTGGATATATTTTTTCAATTTTTTTTTTCAGTTTATATATGTTGGAAATTGTTCATAAAATCTGGATTTACAAGTAATGGATGTTTTGTATTAATGAAGTAATGGCAATAAATAAATCTTATTGTTTGGCATTAATATCCTATTAAATAATTACAGCAACTTTACTTCACAGAGAACGTATAGCTATATAATATATGACCGAAGCACTAAGACAAAGTACTTTAAATGTGTATGTTAAGTTCATAGGTAGAGTGATTAAGCAATAGAGTCATCAATAAGAATTTGATATTGCTTGTCACTTTCTTTATAAAATTTATTCTAACATTTTAATTGGAACTACATCATAAACTTTAATGAGCCCATATAACATTTATGCAGATAGAAACTTTTTATAGAGGAACCAAAGAGTAATATTTGAGCATTTAGCCTAGAAGAAGAATAGCAAAATCAAAGAATTAGAGGTTTTTGGACATAATTACAACTAATCTTAAATTTGGTTACTTAAATAGAATTTTGGTCTTTAAATCTTACATGATTTCTGTTCAAGTTTGATCCTTTATAATTTATTGAGATGAGTTTTTAAGTCAAGTTTATAGCTTTAAATCTAAAATGATAAAATAAATGGTGTCAAAGCTATCAGCTATGATAAACTACCTTCAAACCGTGAATCAAATGTTATTTGTTTGGTCATAATAATTTAATATTTACTTATTTAGATTGCAGACCCCTTCATGTACAGTATATGTACTATATATATATATGCAAACGCATCTGTACTTAGGTATTAATTTTACTTTTCATTTGTAAATTATTATTATTACATTTTGATTTTTTTTTTGTTTGATGTGAAATAAACTAGTAAATTATTTAGTCAGAAACCTGTTTCTTGACTCCGAGATGAAAATCAATACGTTTTTTGGACTTGTAAAATGAGCATTTACCTTCAAGTATTTTAACTTTTAATAAGAGCAAGTGGCTTGAAGCGATATTTATTGGATCATGTTGCTAGCTATTATTGAAATTAACAAGTTAACACGTTCTATTTAACTGAACAGAAGGTGTACTGAGAGTAGCTTTTAAATTATTGTTATAGTTTGATTAATTAATTCAATATCTAATTGATTTGTCTGGGGAAAATATTTTGTTTTGTAATAATAATTATACTGATTGCCTTTCCCCAGTTTTTCGGTTCATAATTAGTTTTCTTTTATCCAAATGCTTTTAAGAAAGTTGTGATTTCCATGTATACATATTCTCACATTATCGATTATAATCTTTGTTTTATATATAAATGCAATATTTATAATCTATATATTGGAGTATTTTTTATTAATTCAACTATCTATTTATTATTCTGTGTACAATATATAATCCTTACGGTTTTAAGAGCTGTTGAATCAAATATTTATTTTCACTTTTTTATGTGTTTCGTTTTTCCGTGACTGGACTATGTTGTACTTTCTCCCTCTCAGCACTGTCAATTTGTTCCAAAGAAAAAGTTGTATATAGTATATGGTTTCAGACTGTGTTGCATAATTTTCAATTAAAAATAAGTAGATATTCATTTCTAGGAATATTGGAGATAGCAGAATAAATTATGGGATGACAACCATTAGTCAATTACCACGAGTGATGATCAAGTGTTATTATTTGGGTAGTAACTTATCATATAGTTCTCTCCATCTTTCTTCGGTTTAAGAATAATAATACAGTATATTGATTTACTAAGTTAGCTTTGAGTCGGCGAAATAAAAAAAGTCATGCGTTTACTTAGATATTACCTCTGCATTTAGATTTTTATTTGCTTCACAAAAGTAGAAATCTTCAAAATGTTATTAATGACTTGTTATTATTTTTGCTTTTAACATTATTTCAATCTACAAGAAAGCAAATAATGAGAAAATTATTATTAACATTTTGCAACATCTTGAACTATCCAATATTAATAAATTAAAAATTGCAAATATAATATCGATAAGCTAATATATAAAAGAAAAACAAAATTGTAATATGACTTTGCTTTCATAACTTGATAAAGAAAATATGTGCCTTCAATAATGAGCTCCTCTTTATTTATCTTTTAAAGTAAATTTTATCTTATTTATTGTTAAGATATGACAAACTTTTCCGACTGTAATGGGAATATAAACAAATGATCACTTCCTGCTATTGATTTCACCTTGACACATTTTAAAACCATTTAAAGGAAATTAATTAAAAATATAATTTATCATTTGTATTACTATTATGAAAGATTATTTTTAATTAAATTAGGTTAATAAAAGATATAGTGTAATATAGCTATTTAAATAAATATTTAATCTTTATGAAGTTGTGTGTGTTAAAATGTGTTTACAGTATATACAATTTAAAAAAAAAAATCATTGTATGAACTGAAAATATATAAGCAATAATGTGCTATTATAACGTTTAATCCCCATATTGTTAGCCATCCCACTTATAACTAACTATTAGCTGTCATAAAGTCAACATTTCTTCCACCTGATTTATAGATTACTTTTCTTCAATCATCTATTTTTTGTTTCTCAAGTTCCAAAAACCTCATTCAATACTATATAGTATTGTAATTTATGGAATCCATGTGACTTCTTTGCTGAAGATTTCTTTTTTCCATTACCAAGTTTGAAGAATTATATATTTTTTTCAAATGAAATAGTTTCTTGGTACAATGATGTAAGATAATTACAATATAGACATTTGTGATCCAAGTGACATTTCAGTTTTAAATCTGAACCAATATCTATTTGCTCTTTGTTTTGTTTCTCCATGAAATTCTAAAAGTGTTCTCAATTTCATCCATATTTCAAAGCATCAAGCTTTTTCTATATTCCAATTTTTTATTCATAGAGAGCTAATTCCTTACAGGTTTTTCATTTTATCTCTGCCTACTGTTAACCCATAATGAATCTTTTGACTACTGTTCCATCTGCCTACTAACAAAATAAAAAGTTAATAGAAATAGCACTTGATTTCTTTGAAAATTTCCCCTGTCCTCTTAATTTTTTTCAAATGAGAATCAAGGAACTTTTTACTTAGATTATATCAATTGTAATGTTTTTCTGGTTTAATGTTCCATAGTGGTTTAGTGCAGTGGTAGAATGACTGACATGAGAACCAAAATTTCCTTGATTGAAACTTAATCTTCTTTTGATGCTTCTCAAATGACTAACTATTTAATTATTTCATTTTTTAAAAGCATTTATTCAGTGTAAAGGATATCTACTGCCTTTGTTGTATATTAAGATTGTATTTAAGGAATAAATTTGAATGGAAACATTATGAATTGAAATTAACAAATTTTCTTCAGATGGCAAAAACTGAATACATTAGAGAAAACTGTTTAGAGTCAATAAGCTAATTCCTAATTATATCACTTAACATGATGATAAATAAATAATCAAAATAAAGATTGAAATAAACAGCTATTAATTATTGTATTATAATATTTATCGAATTGGCTTTCGTCTACATTGAGACCTTTTCAAGATATACTATACAATTCACGTAGCCATCTACTGGACATTATTTACCTTAAATTGCACTTTTTTTAAAACATATACTTACATATTATAATCAAATAAATAAATTTAACATATTTTACATAAACATACAATTTACAATATTCAGTTAAATATATCAAATTTATTAAGCACAAACAGCTAACATCGTAATAACATGAAAGCTATAACCTTCAACAGATATGCTTTAAACATGCTTACGTGACAGCCAATCTGATGGAATAATGACATCACATGGACCTCTCAATTTTCAAACACAAGTCAGAACTATAAGAAAAAGATGGGACCCATCTTCATCTATACCTCAATTTATATATAAATAAGCCAGACTCAAGCATTTTGAACTAAGAGTGTGAAGCTAAAACAATTTTTTTCCATATCTATAATTGAAAAAAATATATATTTTTTTTTACAATTTTTTTTTTCAAAAATAATAATTAAATACATTTATTTTTTAGCTTTTAAAAAATGTTATTTTCATATTTACAATTATTTCCTACATTTTCCAATTATTTAATGAAGCCCATTTTTCTCCCAATTTTTCTGAATTTTTTATTATATTTACACATTTGTCCAAGTTTTTTTGAACACACGTTCCATAATATATTCTGTTACGGTAATCCTTCACATACTTTATAACACTTATATTTTTTTCACATTTCATTTTATGTCCTGTATCCAAATAATGCAAATATGGCTGGTTTTTAAAATTACCTGTTGAAAGTGCAATAATATATATATAAGACAGGAAGAATGACAATTGAAAGGGTTAAGGAACATGATTGAGCCATTAATAGAAAAGATATGAGGTCAGGACCACAGTTGCATTATTTGGATTCAGGGAGTAAAATGAGATGTGAAAAAAATATAATGTAAAGTATGTGAAGAGAATATATTATGAAACATTGTCTTAATTTATTTAATTGAATATTTGGGTATTCTATCATCAGATTTTCAAAGTATGGATGGTTGAAGAGTTGGAGGTTGGAGTGGATTGAAGCCTGTCCATTAAAGTATAAAGATTTGCTGTCTTAATATAAACTGAGCACTGATTGTATATATGTGTGGGAGATGATAATCTGGACCAACTGATGAGTGCTGGTTTAGCACAAAATATGTATATTGGAGATTATCTTTTCTACATGTATGTGGTCATGTGTATTTGTAGCATGAGATGGTGTGGATAGTTGAAGGTTGCTTGAAAGTCTGAGTTCAAATCTATATTTAGTTGAATATTGTAAAGTGTATGTATATGTAAGATGTAAAATATGTTAAATTTATTTATTTGATAATATTATGTAAGCATATGTTTTAAAAAAGTGCAATCTAATGTAAATAATGTCCAATAGATGGTTATGTGAATTATATATTATAATATGTTTGCGGATGTGTGGGACTTTTTCATTAGTAAGAGAGAGTTATATATAGTAAAGATGGATTGCACTTAGCAAAACAAGGAAGTGTGAAGTTTTAGGGAGTTTGATTTGTAAAGAATATAGTTTGAGAAACTTATGGGGGGGAGGGGTCAAATTGCAGTGCTATCAGAAAGAAGAAGAATGGATGGGATATATGAAATAAACAAAGGGTAGCTGATTTAGATATAAATGTAGTTGTGGAGAGAGAATGGGTCTGTAAGATTAATGATAAACAAGTTATTTATAAATGTAATGGAGAACAAAGAATCAAAAGAATTTATAAAAGAGTAGTTAGGAAAGAAGAAATTATTAAAATTGGATATTTGAATATGTAAGGGAGTAGGCTGGATAGAATTAAACAAAGCCGTTAAAAAATGAAGCGCTTAAAATACTAGCAGTAGTCGAAACATCTAAGAGAAGAAGAAAAACCTGCACCGGAAGACTTGGTATGTTAGGATATAAATAGAAAAAGAAAAAGAAAAAAGAGGTGGTGGTATAGGAGTTATGTCAAAAAAAATATTTAAATACTGTTAAATGTCAAGAACATTTATGGTTTGAGATAAAGTTAGGAAGTCAATGGTTAATGGCTATAGTGTATACAGCCACTGGAGATAGTCAAACTATAACAGAGTAGAACAGTAGCATATATGAATGCCTAGTTAAGGATAGCCAGAGTTTAAAGGGGGGAGGGATAATGATTATAGAGGATATGAATAGACATTAAAGAAATTGGTGATGTAGATAACAAGAATTGACAGCTTTTGAATAATTTTTGTCAGAGAATGAATTTGAGCATTGGAAATTTATCAAATATTTATGAGGGACAATACACATGGTCTAGAAATAATATATTCCACACAATAGATTATGTATTAGTAGAGAAAGAAGGAATGAATAAAGTACAGAAAATTAAGGTGTTTGATAATGAAGAGAAGGTAATAGTAATCATAACTTCTTTATAATAGAAATGTGATTGAAAATAATAATAAAAGTAGAAAGGATAGTGAAAGATGTGGATGGAGAATAAATGATAAAAATAAGTTAGAAGAATATAAAATAAAAGTTGAAGAAACCATGGAAAAGTTGGTTGGAGATGAATGTAAGGATTGATGTGGTGTAGAAAAAGTGAGAGTTAGTAAAAGTATAAAAGAGAAGAAAAAAACATGCAGAGAATATAAGTGTGCTAGTAAGAACAAAGGAGAAAAAAAATATTAAATGTTAAATGGAAAAAGTATTTTTTAAAAAAGAAGTTGACTAAAATAGATAATTATAGAGAGAGAATGAAATTAAATAGTAAATTGTTGGAGGATATTAATAAAAGTGAAGAAATGGGAGTAAAAAATTGTGGAAATACATTAAAAGAAGGAATGTAGGAGAGAGAGAAATAGTATTACTAGATGATGAGGGAATAGAGTGTAGCTCTAGAGAAGAATTAGAGTCAATTTTAAATAAGGATATAATGGATATAGAAAAGATGTTAGATGTGAAGGACAGTGATAACAAACATAAAAATATATAGTACTATATTAGATTTATAGAAAATGAACTGAATGGGGGGGGGAGGAAGAAATGGAAAAGTGAAAAGGCAAGAGTTTTAGATGGATGGGCAGCAGAGATGGTAATGAATTTAGGACATAAGGGCAAAATCAAACCTATTATCATGTTTTAATAAAATAGCACAGAAGAGAGATTTTTCGGATAGTGCTACTATTTAAAGGAAAGAATAATGATCATAGGAATTTAAATAATTATAGATTAATATATGGTGGCTGGAAAGGTCTCAAAATGGATGGAAGAAAATAATTTAATGGAAGAAATGCAAGGAGGTTTTCGATCAGATAGGCATAGGAGATAGTTTATTTGTAGTTACACAACTTATAGATATGAGTAGAAATACAGGTAGGCTGTAAAAAAAAATTTTTTTTTATAGATAGAGAAGGCATATGATAGAGTAAATAGAAATAGATTATGAACAAGTTTAGTAAATTTGGGAATGGATGGAGTTTTAATGAATCTTATTAAGAGATTGTATAAAAATAATTAGTATATGTATCAATTAGGGTGTATAGAATTAGTTAAAATTAAAAATGGGGCAGGGCTAAGGCAATGATGCATTAGGTCACTTATTTTGTTTTTGGAATATTTGAGAGAAATGGAGAGAGTACTAGCAAAACTAGGAAGAGAGGTAGAGATACCATTAATAAATGGCAAGAGAGTATATATATTATTGGGTTTTTTTATTTGCGGATGATGTCTTCTTGTGCACAGAAAGAAGGGAAGATAGGGAAGTTATGCCGAGGATATGCGCAAGGGTGGGTAAGGAAATGAGGATTAAATTTAGTGAAGAAAAATCAAAAGTAATGATGATTAATTCTGGAAAAAGAGAAGACAAAGAATTTTTAAAGTTAAATGTGGTGATTAGATGTAACTATTTGGGAATTGTCTTAAGTAATCAGAGAAATTGCTTGGATGAATGGGAGAAAAAATTGATAAATGAAGCAAAGAAAAGAAAGGGACTGATAAAGAAATTAATAGTGTTCTCATATAATAAATATGATGTAGCTAGAATTGTATGGAAGGGAATGACAGTAGCAAAGTTAACATTCAGTAATGATGCGTTATGTGTTAGTAAAGGGGTGTTAGATTACTTAGAAAACATACAAAGAGGAGCAGGAGAACATGCATTAGATGCAGATGTGTGGACATTAAAGGAGGCAATTCTAGGAGAAGTGGGATGGTCAAGTTTTTATATGAGAGATGCAAAAGTATTCAGTAGATTTCAGTTTATGGATAATAAGAAAATAGTCAAAATAGTATTTAATTGGGTTATTAGTAAAGGGCAGGCAACAAGATGGGTAAGTATGCTGAAGATTTGGATAAAGAATTTATGTCAGTATACTTGTACAGAAGATGAGATGATTGTGCTAGGAGAATTATTGAGCATTATAGTGGCAAGGAATGGGATAGAAGAATAGATGCATTAATAAAGAATAAGAAGTTGGAGAGTTGGAGAATTAGTATGGAGATTAAAAATTTTAAATCTATATAAAAGTAAACAAAATATTGGATGTGAGTTAATTTGTGATAATAGCAAGGAAAGTAGTTTACTGTTTAAGGCTTGAACATGATCTTTAGCAAAGGTAATACTACACATAAATGGAAAAATGTGGGTGATTTAGTCTGCAGCTTGCATAATGGAAGTACAGAAAACATTTCTGTTAATTGAATGTAAATGCCTGCAAGCAGAAAGTGTGAAAATAATGAAGTTGTAGAAGAATAAATATAAACAAAGAGATCATACAGAAAGTGGTTTCTTAGTTTTTATGCTGAGTTTGGGAAAAGATAAGGGGGATTTAGTAGTAAAGTCCATGGAGTTGACAAAGATTATATTGTGGAAATGGGATGGAACAGGATAAAGAAGAATATAGGAAAAACTTAGGGTGCAGAATGGAAAAGGAAGGTAAAATGGCTGACAGGTTTCTCTGGGCATAGTAACTGAAAGATTCCTGATTCTGAAAAAGAAGTCACAGTGCATCGCATTACAATAAAGGTCTCAATGGAGATGAAAGCCGGTTTGATAAATATTATATATAGTTTATTAATAATTGTTTATTTCTATCTTATTTTGATTGACTATTTATTTATGTATTTGTGACATTTTGGACAAATGAGAAATGTAATAAATGCAGAATAATCATGAAAAATATTTAATCTATTCTCATTGGTTTTTTGTATTGATCTTTGTGATGTCATTATTTATTAATATTCTTAATTTATTAATGTGAACTGATATTTATTATTAATCAACTTTAATAGCAGTTAGGCTCTCTGAGTGTGATTGCTATAGTTTTTAATCAAGTAATATAAATAAATTTTGGAAAAAATAATTGAGTGAGTTTTTTTTTTTCAGAAGAGAAAAATTTTTTTGAAAGCTTTTTTTTAAAACCAAAGTGAACAGAAAAAAAAACATCTTGTTGTAAATCTCTGTAAGCAATGTGAAATGGATATGAAATGAAATATATAGGAATGACGACAAAATTATTAAAATTTTAAGTAGAATTGATGGAATTTACAGAAAATAAAAGCACTTAAAAATAGGTATAGAAAATAAAGATGAAGAATGAATATTTGAGATTAAAAATAAACACTCTTGAAAATAGGTATAGAAAATAATGATGAAGAGTGAATATTAGGTAGGAAGCTATAGAATTTTTTTAATGCTTTTAACTATTTAGAAAAGTCAATGAATAACTAATAAAAATTATTAATATACTTTTAGTTTGATTAGTTTGTGAGCTTAGTGACATGGGCTATTCTTTATATGTTTCTGATGTTTAGCCACCAGTTGCATTTGGATCTTCAGAGACAAAAGAAAACTTTAGAAATCATTTTGCATCAATATTTCATTCAGAAAATAATGTGTAAAATATATATAAAGTATTTAAAAAAAAAACACAGATAAATAGTGGTTGATTATTGATTTAATATTTTAAATAAATGATATTAATTATTATTAGGTGAATGTTTCAGATTGATTCGGATCCTAATGTCGATGCTGTGAGTATAAAAACTATGTAATAATGTAATTTGCAGTTTTTAGCACTGGTGAGGGAACCGTCATGACGTACCTAGAATATACTGGCTCTCATATCCTATTTAACAGTATATAGTGTACCGGTCAAAACCATCTGCTCACACAACAA
This sequence comes from Epiperipatus broadwayi, assembly GCA_028023455.1. Classification (NCBI taxonomy): domain Eukaryota; kingdom Metazoa; phylum Onychophora; class Udeonychophora; order Euonychophora; family Peripatidae; genus Epiperipatus; species Epiperipatus broadwayi. The sequence continues at coordinate 4,809,577 of JAQFVV010006263.1, read as the reverse complement.
TACTCAAAATCCAAGCAAAAGTACCTCGAATCCGATCCTGGATTCTAACCTATTTGCTTATTCTTCAAGTCTCTGACCCAATGAACAACAATTCTGATGATACAGCATAATTATTTAATTCCAAGCCTGGAAACATAGCGGTAGAGCATAAGATTTGATTGATAATGATGATTGAGATAAGACTAGCCCAGGAATTATATTTATTACTGTTATTTTGTTAATTACACAAAGAAATTTCACACTTGGTAGAACGTTAACTATTTACAAAATTTCGGGAATTGTTTTATATAATCCTCTTTACGTTAATTATTCAATTGAATGAGTTGTAACTTCTCAGGAGTTGAACATGCCAATTTACAAATATTTACAAACAGAATGTTGTGGATGCATAAAACAATCTACAAGATTGGAACAGATTCAGATTACAGAAAGATGCTTGGTAATTTAGCATTAATCATTTTGACAAATAAATATAATTATACGATTTCAATCATTTATTTACAATCTTAAAAATCATTACATATATTTGAGAGGTATTGTTTAGACATAGCGTCTTTAGAATACATATACAAGAAACAAACAATGCGTTACATTGACAGGGAGAGGTAAGATATATAATCATTAAGGTTTTACGAGAATATATATTGATTTACGTCTATGGGCATCAATTAGTGTTTTAAAAGAAGGCAGTTTTAAAATCAGCATACTGACTAATTAGCATGTTGGCATATTTCATGAATGAGTTCTTATTTCCAATACCTCATTGCGACTAACGAAAGATCAAACAGGCATAAATCAATTAAATAAAATGATAACGATACTAGCATGTCATTAGAGAAATACGGATCTTATGGTAGATTGAATACTCCATCATTTTGACACATTTGGGAATGAATGAGGGTTGGTACATTCGCACATTTTGGCAGAATAGTACCAAATGGAGAGGTTGGGTTTGAATGCCCAGAGTCAGCCGTATGGAACTTCTGCAGCCCAATCAAAACCCCATAAACCTCACGTTTCACAGGGAATAGCATATACTCCTGTTTACGAATGATTTTGAGGAAGTAGAATGAGAGCTTTGGACTTCTGAAATCCCCAATGACAAAGCAATAAAGAAAATATATATATAAGTACTGCAAAAGAAAAAAAAGGTATGCCAGCAGCGTTATACCTGTGCGATAAACTTAATATATTATATTCTAGAGCCTGAAAATGGTTTGACTTCTGTGCAATGATGTTTAAATAAAGAGTCATTAAGCAAATTAAAATGGAGAATAACTCTTTTAACTATTAATAGTAAACTACTAAAATTATTCTTAAATTCGATTCCCATCAATGTATTTAGTAACAGAACTACCATCTAGCAAATGGCAAGACAGGATGATAACAATATTAAGGTTCATGATCTTTTAAATGACAATTTAGGAATAAATTCAAATAATAAAGTAAAAATATGCATCCACAATAAAATATTTTAGATAAGAAAATGTGAATAAAAGATTTAAATATAAAAACCAATCTAGCGAGCGATTTCGGTTAAAATGAATAAAACTTTATAATAAATTTTAAATGAAGCCCCTGCTTCTTTCCCCATTAAACAAATAAAATAAACCCTTATTAGACTCATGAGGTTGAATGATATCGGCATATTAATTAAAGAGCATAAATTGTCTACATATATAACATGAATAAGTTAAAAATATCTAATGGAGCCACACAAAGTTATATATAAGAGTTCATGCATGAAAGGTAAGTTAAAAATTACACTAAAATAGTAGGGATTACAGAGAGAGAGTTCAAGTACAAAATTAACAAGAGTTATACATAATACATTAATGAAGTCAGTTTCATTACATATTATACAAATTTATAGCAGCTCTTCATTAAGTAAGGTTACCTCAGGAAAGCACAGCATAGCAGGCAGCAGTCAGGTCAGCACTCAGATGGTCATCTTGTGTGGGTAGTCAGATGGATGGAACATGGCAGCAGCAGGCAAACAGTCTCTGAGAAAAGGAGAAAGGCATGGGATTCCCTCTACTTTAAAGTTCATAGCACCAAACTGGTGTTAAATTCTTAAAATTTGACAATCTCTTGAATTACTTTCTCTGAAAATTTACCTACTGTCAAACGTGCTGAAAGAATTTATTAACTAACTTCTTTTATTCTGTGGGCTCTTTTATACATTTATTAATCCCCCTAAGAATGTGATTTCACTTGTCCACAGCTATCCCTGTAATCTTAATTTAATCAGTAAAATATTTAATCAGCAAAATTTTAAAACAGATAAGGCTTGAAATATGATTTAGATATTTGTAAAGATTTGCAAATAAACTAACAAAAGGATTCCTCATGATTTTAATTAAGATTTATAATTTTACGTAGTGAAAATAATCTGAATATAGATAAAGATCATTTCAGCTTATTAATGATTTCAAAAGTATTTCAAGCCTTCCCCATTTTTCTTTTTGTTTTTAAAATTCCAACATTTTAATTAAAATACATAAATATATAATTTTCAGCAATAAATATTAATAAATCATTGCTACGTCGCACTACCATTTTGGTTTTTACTAAATCTTTTTATAGCTCTTCTTTAATTTTTATAATACAGCATGTGGGTGAATGGCATATATCTATGGCGAGGTTTGAATTGCGGATCCTGCAGATGTTAGTATGGAAGGCGAAGCATGAAGCTCGATGTGATTAGATATCGACTGCTTCAATACTTTGTACAAGGGTTAGGCAAAATAATATATATAACATCTTTACTAATATTATATGTTCTATGACTGTATTTTGTGAAAAAACTGCTGGTATTCTATGTAAGATGGAAATATATATAATATTTGAACAGCCTCTAGATGAATACTAAGTTATATTTTATGGTTGTAGTTTCTTAATATCTACTTACTCATTCTGCTTTTAAGCAAAATATTTCATATATATATTCATAAAAAAAAAGATTTTTCTGATTAATATTAAGATATCAATGATTCATTTGTTGTTTTAAATTTAGGTGTAAACGCTAAAATTATTTAAATTATGTAATTGGTGAAGCCAAGGAAAAACATTCTCATGTATCTCAAACCAATATTTACTTTATGCTATATGAATGAAGCATTATCTTCATTTGGTAAGTGGTAATGTTACTTAGTAGCAGTGTTTGTATGTGGAATTAATCTAGTTGGCTAAATTTTAGACTGCAGTTGGAATATGGAGAGAAATACAATGGCTTAGAAATAATTAGATCAAAACTATATCATTATTTGTCTGCACAGTCTCGTTAATCTGATCATCACATATCACATTTTGACAAAGCCTATTTAATAGTCTTTTTTTTTTGCTGACTATCTTAAAAGATATAGTTGAAAAAACTCTATACATTGATTCAGCAAGCATACTATATAATTCCAGCCATCCAGTGCCATCATCACTTCCATATTGTAATATTCATATTAGGAAACTGGTTTTCATACTAACTCATCCATACATGCTCTACTTGAGAAGCTGATAACAGATTATTTTTATGGATGTTGCAGTTTTCTTATGGAATTTTTTTAGTTAGTTCTTCACAGTGCCTTTTAATTCTTTTCTGGAAACAATCATTTTTTAACCTAATTAGTAGCCTTTATTCAATCATCTTTAGTTAATTTAGTCATTACTGTTGAGAAGGGTTATCAGTTTTAGGTACTAATGTTCTAACTAACCAAATATTAATAATTAATTAGATTTTTTTAAAACTCAACTAGTTTTTACATACATAACTAATGTTAACTCTCTGTTTGATTCTTTTTATGTTCTATCAATAAAAAAATAAAAAAAAATTAATGAAATTCATTCTAATTTTTGCATTATTAATGTTAAATTAATATATGTATTATTATTAACATCTGCATATATATGTTTGATAATATAAAATAGTAAAAATACAAAAGTCTTAAGAGTATTAACTGCAAGATAGTCTTTTGAATATTTCTTCATAGAGAAACAGTTAAAAAGAAGTCATTATAGATACCGTTATTCAATTGCTAGATATCTATTATTAATAAATAATTGAATTGCCAGCTAAGTTGCTGTGATTCTTGATTCTTGAAAAAAAAAATTGAGTTTCATCCAGATTCGAAAACAAAATTTTCAAGTTTTATCTGGATTCAGAGCCAAGTCTTTAACATGATAATAAACATTACATCACAAGATAATGTGTTCTGTATAGATATAATATTTTGTGAATATATGCATACAACATATTTATAGTCTTATATACATTAACTTTAAAACTTTAAATCTGATAATTTTCACTTGGATAATCGAGAATAAGTGCATATGCAATATAGTGTATATTTCCCCACACAAATACCTATGAATCACCTTTATTAATATGTTATATACCCAGCCCTGGAAAAGTAAAATTCTTTGAGAAAAAAGTTGAATAAATTGCTACCTCCGTCATTATATGCTATCCCCTGCGGGTATTAAACATATGAAAGAGTTTTCTCTCCCTCTCTTTTTTTGTTTTTATTATGCATTGTTGAATTTAAATATTTTTGTTTGATTTTACTTTTTTTTTTAAAAAAAAAAATGCACCTAATAAATGCTTAGTAATCTCTGGAGCGAGTCTTTTAGAAATAGTAATTAGATTGATAAAAACTTTTCTAGTCTCTTTAAAAATAATATATAAATTATAAAAGTGTAGCATTCATTCTGGGAATGATTTAATAAAATATTAATATATCTTATATTTCAATTCACACTTTTAAAAAATGTAATTCTAATATCTAGTATGACATTTACATAATCGTTTTATGCTTTAAGGAAAAAACTCATTGTTTAGCAATTAGTGCATCCGCCTGCCACGCCCATAGCCCGAGATTTGAATCTGGATGGAACTTGTAAGATTTATTTTCAGTGTCTGAACCTGTAGTCTCATTATCTAGCAATTTAACTATTGAATGGTAAATAAGTATTTAGCTATTTTTAATTTCAAATAACATCGAAAAGAGGAGGGCATGAACCCTACGCAACTAATCAGTTATTTACTAGCTTGCCTCTGTGAAATGATTTTTGCTCTGCAGTGATATTTTTTATATTTGTATAAAAAATTTACACTGTTTCTGAGGATTTTTAAATAATATTTAGTTTGTTAGCTATAATTAAAAAGGATTTGAACATAGACTTTCAAACTTCCTTCAGTTCAGCTATCCATTCCATCTTATATAACTGATTCACATGACCACACACATGTTAAAAAGATAAATGTTCTCCAGTATATGTATTTCGTGCTGAATCACAGTCATCAGTTGGTACAGATCATCATCTCCCCCCCCCATACATATAATGAGTGTTCTGTTTATATTAATATATCAAATCTTCAAACTTTAATGGTCAGACTTCAATATTCTCTTTCCTCAACTCTTCAGGCATTCATACCATTGAAAATCTGATGATGAAATGTTCAAATCCTTGTTGGTGCCAATATTGTTGTCATACCCATGTTGACCTTAAATCACTCTGACCATATATATGACTTTAATATTCATTTTAATGCACAGGGATGGGCAGAATTCAAACAGAATCTATAATAAATCAATACTACTATATTGTAAATGCCGAATTTTAAGATATAATTAAAGGAGATTTAAACACAGATTTTCAAGCTTCCTTCAGCTATCCACTCCATCTTTTATAACTGATACACATGACCACACATATGTGAAAAGATAAATGATCTCTCTCTAATATGTGTATTTTGTGTTGAACCAGTACTCATCAGTTGGTCCAGATCATCATTTCTCATACATAGATATAATTACTGTTAAGTTTATATTGATAGCAAATCTTTAAACTTTAATCTTAATATAAACTGAACATTGATTATATATATATGTGGGAGATGATGATCTGGACCAACTGATGAATGGTGGTTCAGCATGAAATATGGATATTGGAGATCATTTATCTTTTTCACATGTGTGTGGTCATGTGTATCAGTGATATAAGTGGAGTGGATAGCTGAAGAAAGCTTGAAAGTCTGTGTTCAACTCTCCTTTAATTATATCTTAAAAGTCGATATTTACAATATATTAATATTGATTTATTTGATAGTTACTAATAGTCTCTAAGAAATAGGCCCTTTTATCACCAGTCGTCATAAGTTTATAAATAATAAATCCAATCATTGTTTATTAATAATCACTGTTCATAAGTAAGGCATTTTTTCTTCAATAATGAAAAAGAGAGAAGATGAAGTTAAAATTGAATTTTGTGATGACTGTACAAGTCAATTCGTGACCTCTAAAACAATGCTGTCTTTTAATTTCCATTGTAATCTATTCTCATCTATAGTCCTTCATGAAAGCAGTCAATATTGCATCTTTTTATAGAATCTTTTTTAACCTATAAAATTATGCACAATTGCATCATAATGTCCTTTTTTTTTAAAATAGAAAAATTGTTGCTTTTTAATTAAATCATATATCCAATGTCAAGCATTGGTGGTTGAGAGGTCAGCGACAGCTGCTTTACAAGCAATTGTCCTGGGTTCACTTCCCAGCTGGTGCTATGACATGAGAAAAAACAAAAATGTGCTATTATAATTGTAGTTTCAATATCATCACATCTAATAAGCTAAAGAAAATACTGATTAGTCTTATGATCATGCTATCATATTTTCTGAACTGTCCAATGCTTTCTTAAATAATTTTTTTCTAATATCTTTCTGTTATATCAGCAGAGATTAGTTAAAATAATAACTCTATATAACTAATTTGTGATAGTTATACCATTATTATGGATTATTTTTTTAAAATTATAGTTGTAGTATCAGCATGTTGAAGTACTTATTGTTCTTCCAAGTCCTTTTTATGTAAAAAAACTATAAGATATTTCAATATATAAATTTATTAAGCGCTAGCAGATATCTAATAATAACATGCAAGGCTAAAATCTTCAACAGAAGTGCCTTAAAAATGCTTATATGACAGCCAATCAGATATAATAATGACTGCACATGGAACTCTCAATTCAAGAACACAAGCCAGAACACAAGAAAAAGATCGGACTGACTTTCTTAAGGAGCTTCTGTTGAAGGTTTTAGCCTTGCACGTTATTATAAAATTTTTTTAAACAGATCCACATTCTCAAACTGATAACCATCAAATGTAAAAAAATGTTGAAAATAAATTTTATTTTACCAAGAACAAATTCTTTGTAGGTGGTTGCATTCAAAATGTTTGGCACATTTTTTAGAAAATTATTTAAATTGACAATAATAGCTTAACCATTGGTTTATTGTAAATCTAGAATCCTAAACAATAATATAGTTCTTGTTTTTGCTTTTTAATTAGTTCAAACAAAAAGCTCTACTTCTTGGACTCCTATATGTTCCAAGACAATTATAAAAAAAAATACAAAGCAAAATTGATGTCAATTATATATCTTTTTTAAATACTTATCATCATTTCAAAACCCTCAGATTACATACCACCATCCATTAATTGAGTCAAATGATGTGACTAAATTAATAAAATCACATTTTTTGTGCAATTGCCTGACAACAAAAGACATGTCTAGAATGTCTTTTAATTCTCTAAAACCACTTTCTGTTTGGTAACCAATCATCTATAGCTGAAAGCAGTTTTATTGGAAAAAAATTTTTTTGAAAATACTTTTATTATTGTAAATTCAGTGACATTCTTTAATAAATTACTGCAGCCTTACATTCTTTGAAAGTGCTATTCATGGATTTGTGATACAAAATTAGTTTCAACAGTTTTTTGATTTTTCTATACAGCTTCATCTTTTACTCAATAGTTAACTAACTATGCAAATGCTCTGAAAAGTAATGAATATCCAATTATTAAGGGAGAGATTTAAAAATTCATACATGATCCAGAATGTGAAGCCATTACCCACACACATCAAAGTAACTGCAGCCACTTGCTTTGCACCAGAACTTAGTACTATTTTACCACCAAAATTTTTTTATACATATCAAATAACGCTAGAAATGTCTAAAGATGCACGTTATAATGAATCCTGCCAACTTGAATCTCGCCATTGGATTATTACTGATGAATTAGGTCATGAAGAAACAGTTGATGGACCAGGAGTTGTTGGAGAGTATCCCATCATGAAGCCAGGAACAAAATTTTCATGGATTAGCAGCACAACTTTCAACACAACATATGGTAATATGAGGGGCTACTTCACAATGAGAAATATAAAAACAGATCAGTTATTGGATATTGAATGTCCCATCTTTCATATGAAATGTTTGTCACATCAAAGTTGTTCTGCAGCTAATGAAATTCCCCGTCCTGATCGATGTTTAACTTTCTAGTAAATTTTTTATTGTTATTTTGCTTGCATGATTATGTATAAGTCAGTCATTGTATGTGCGTATATGTGCATCATCTATGTATGTTTATATATATATGATACGTTTACATTTAAAATATTAACCTTTTTTTGTCTGAAAACAGATGCAGAGTCTAGGCAATACACTTAAAGCAATAACATTTGATCTACATTGTTGATTTTTTTATTTTTATGCTAAACCTTTTAATGCAATTTATGTTTGCAATGCATGTTTAAAATCTCTGTTAATCAGTTATAATATTTAAAGTTATTTCTAAATAAGCATGTCTTACATTACTACAAATGTATACATAAACATATATATCCATTGATGAGTGTTTTATTTTTTATAGCAATGGATCTTATTTCATTGCATAAATATATGTTATTTACGTTTGTAAACATATATAAATACAGTACTTATTATTTTTATAAGCAATGGGTCTTATTTCATTGCATAATATATATAATATCTATATGCAAAAGCTCTAAGTTTAGAATCAGAATAAGTGATTATAATGAAAATGAAAAATATACTCTCATAATTATTTTTGTATGATAATGTTTATAACTGATTTCATTGTAATTTAAAAAGTAATAAAAACAATTGGTTTTAAAAAAAAAAAATTACTGCAGCCTTAAAAAAACAACAACATAACTACAAATAGGGTGAAACTATTGCATGCCTCCTTATGCAGATAATCTCTTTCTTAAATATATCTTCTGTATGTAGATTCATATTTAAATAATATATGACTTATTAAAAAAATCCATTGAATGAATTGGAAAACATGATCTGCAATAAATGGCATCTCATGTTTCCATTGATTAAATCCGAGATGATTTTCAAAGCTTTAGTATTTTATATAATAATATACAGTATACAACACTGTCCTGTTTTTGATAGTTCAAGCATTTGTTATTATCAAAGCATGCTGTTTATTTTTGAAGATGGTTGTAAAATTTTTGTTATTGTTAAGATCAAAACTGGTATAGAATATGATTCAGTATATGTATATTTTGATTTCCATAATTTTCTTTGAAATGATCTATCTATATATGTTAAATATTCTTATTTCTAAAAAGTTGTTTTGAAGTTCCAAAAGAAGTTTATTTGTGCCTCATCACCAAGTGCCGTGAGGCCAAAGTCAAAATTTACAATATAATATTAACATAGGCAAAGGACAATAGCATCGTCAGTCCGTGTGATGGTCTCCAACCAGATGAGGTATCTCATAAAGACTCTGCTCATTCACCCAGAGGCCCCCCCACACACAAACCACCATCCAAGTTACAAAATTATAAAACAATTTTTTACAGACTAAAAGTTTCATAATTTACATGGCCGGATCATAAATACATTACAATTGGAAAGTTGCAAGATAAATGAACTGATTATTATAATGATGTAATATATGTCCGGACCCACGGGGATTTCACTCCATCACCTGTGCGTCCAGATCACAAAACATATCACTTCAAAGGTATATGAAATACATCTATTTAAAAAATTTCAAAAACATAAACACAATATAATTTTAATATTTACAAAGCTACAACACTGTCCTGTTTATGATAGTTCAAGCATTTGTTATTATCAAAGCATGCTGTTTATTTTTGAAGATGGTTGTACAATTTTTTTTATTGTTAAGATCAAAACTGGTATAGAGTATGATTCGTATATGTATATCTTGATTTCCATAGTTTTCTTTGAAATGATCTACCAAAGTTGTTTTGAAGTTAAGTATTAGCAATAAATTTTAAAACTTTTCCAGATATCCCATAAGGATTCACAGGCTTTCCATTTTTACTATTGCAAAGAATTATTTTAAAATCTTCAACCTGAATATTACTTTCAAATCTAAATGAGAAACAGGATGGATATTTCATTTAAAGCAGTCATCTGAATTTTTGTATCATTATTCATAAGATCATTAATACATTGCATCCATCACTTCAAAATATTATATAAAAGCACTGTTTACTGATTTAATATTGTTTTTCAGTTTCATGCATTATTTCAGGGTATAATGAAGATCTAAAATAACCACATTCAGTAAATGATTATTTCTTTTGCAGTTATTTTATCAATCATTTTTTAAAAGTCTTTTTGTCAGTCATTGTTTTTAAACCCATATATTGCTTATAAAGCTCTACATTCATTTTATTATTAAACCAAATATTATTATTTGTGACTGTCAGTGAATCAGCCAGGATTTTTTTTAATGAATCCAAGAATAAATTTATTCAATTTTAGTCTTCAATTGCTATTAAAATTTAACACAAGTATCAGTTGTTTCTTAAAAATAATTATCAAATTTTCTATAAATATATTTGGATAGGGCTAACTTTTTATTACAGCTATCACTTTAATTTTGGAACATACTATGTAATATTGATTTATCTATTCTCATTTTATATATATTGATTATATTCAAAGATCAGCCTTTCAAGCTAATTGCGCATGCATCTTTTGAGAGTGTTAAATAATAAATGAATACTTCCCTCCACAATACAAGATATAGTATTTATGCAGGAATAAAAGGAATCCTCTTATTTCTACAATTCAAATTCTTTTATATGAGCAAATCTGAAGTACTGTTGAGTAAAGCATGAGAGTAGAATTCTCACTTTAAATTACTATATACGATGAAATTGTCTAGAATTTACTAAATGTATATAGTAATTTAAAGTGAGAATTCTATTCTCACACTTTGCTCAACAGTATTTCAGATTTGCTCATATAAAAGAATTTGAGTCGTAGAAATAAGAGGATTCTTTTTATTCCTGCATAAATACTATATCTTGTATTGTGGAGGGAAGTATTCATTTATTATTTAACACTCTCAAAAGACGCATGCACAATTAGCTTGAAATGCTGATCTTTACTACATTCAAAAAGTTATATTATTAAGATGATAGATTTGCCCAATATTCAGTTTTTTCATCTGAGAGATAGTTTTAAAAACTTTATTGCTGAGTTTTGTGAATGTTAATATTTTGTATATATAACGTTTTTTTAAAAAAATGAATTAAATTTAAAATGCCTTTTATTTTATTTCATCAAAAAATTCTATATATATATTATTAAAAACAATACTTTTCAGAGTAGTCAGATGTGATTAAGAATTGAAAATATATTCCATCTCCCACCAACCTCATTTTTTGATAATAGCAATAATTGTTATTTGAACATACAAATCAACCCATTTTTATATTAATTATGAAAGTATTTCCAGATAGCTAATTTCAAGAATATAGTTTACAATAATCTGTAACCAAAATTTAAAAAAAAAGGAAAAGAAATTATAAACAATACTTTATAATTGTATTTTTATATTGGACTATTTCCATCATCTAATATGTGTGTTGAATGTCTTTAGAAAAGTTTAATTTTTAGTTAAATATTCCAAATGCATTCAACTGTTAGTAATATCACAGCAAACAGGTTAGTATATGCACCAACTGTTAGTAATATCACAGCAAACAAATGTTAATAATATCACAGCAAACAGGTTAGTATATGCACTAACTGTTAGTAATATCACAGCAAACAGGTTAGTATATGCACAACGTTTCGAGAGGTATTTTTTCTCCCCTCTTCTTCAGGTGTTGTTGGCCTGACCAGTGACAGTACTAGCATGGGATTCGAACCTGGGTCCTTAGATTCTTGATTATTGAAATTTAAGGTAACGCTCTAACCAACTGAGCCATCCTGCCAAAGGCAACAGTATGTAGAAATTTCATATACTTATCTATGAGGTTCCTCCTGATTTCTCCACTTTTTCCTAAGAGCAAAGTTGATTAGTGGTTTCCATACATTATGTATAGTCACACTAGGTTGGCTTATGGGATTTTTTGCCATTGTCATGTGTGAGCAGCTTCTTTAAATTTTCTTCTTTGTACCTTTTCTTCTCTATCCAATATTTTTGTATTTTCCCAATTGAACATATGTTCATTGGTCCATACATGGTCTGCTACCTTAGACACATCTGTTTTCTCTCTTCTAATCATCAGTTTGTGTTCTTGCAAGCGCTTTTCAATGGGATGACTGGTCTCACCAATATATGTTCTTCCACATTCACATGGTATTTCATAAATGCAGTTTTTTCTTTTCAGCATTTCAAGTTTAGGCTTTGTAGATGTTAGAATTCCTTGTAGTGTGGTATGGCTCTGGAAAGCTGTTCTGATGTTATACTGATTGCAGATTTTCCTTAATTTGTCTGCTATTTTTGGAATGTATGGATACACTACAGTACCAATAATTGTCTTTTCTCTTGATGGTTCTTTTTGTTATCTATTTAATGTTTTCTTAATAACAGCTGATGGATAACCATTTTTCATAAGAGTTTGTTCTAAACACATCAACAACATATCCCCTTCAATTAAATTCACAATAGAATCAGAACAAGAACAAAAATTGGCATTCTTAGATGTTCTTGTGACAAGACTCCCTCATGGCAAAATCAAAACTACAGTTTACCGAAAACCTACACATACAGGAAAATACCTAGCCTATACATCCAATCACACCAGAAACACAAAACATGGAGTTATACTATCACTATGGAACAGAGCAAAAGAAGTTTGTTCAGAAACCAGTGATTTGGAAAAAGAAAAGATCTATATAGAACAAACTCTTATGAAAAATGGTTATCCATCAGCTGTTATTAAGAAAACATTAAATAGACAACAAAAAGAACCATCAAGAGAAAAGACAATTATTGGTACTGTAGTGTACCCATACATTCCAAAAATAGCAGACAAATTAAGGTAAATCTACAATCAGTATAACATCAGAACAGCTTTCCAGAGCCATACCACACTATGAGGAATTCTAACATCTACAAAGCCTAAACTTGAAATGCTGAAAAGAAAAAACTGCATCTATGAAATACCATGTAAATGTGGAAGAACATATATTGGTGAGACCAGTCATCCCATTGAAAAGCGCTTGCAAGAACACAAACTGATGATTAGAAGAGAGAAAACAGATGTGTCTAAGGTAGCAGACCATGTATGTACCAATGAACATATGTTCAATTGGGAAAATACAAAAATATTGGATAGAGAAGAAAAGGTACAAAGAAGAAAATTTAAAGAAGCTGCTCACATGACAATGGCAAAAAATCCCATAAGCCAACCTAGTATGACTATACATAATGTATGGAAACCACTAATCAACTTTGCTCTTAGGAAAAAGTGGAGAAATCAGGAGAAACCTCATAGATAAGTATATAAAATTACTACAGACTGTTGCCTTTGGCAGGATGGCTCAGTTGGTTAGAGTGTTACCTTAAAATTCAATACTCAAGAATCTAAGGATCCAGGTTCGAATCCCATGCTAGTACTGTCACTGGTCAGGCCAGCAACACCTGAAGAAGAGGGGAGAAAAATACCTCTCGAAACGTGCGTATACTAACCTGTTTGCTGTGATATTACTAACAGTTAGTGCATATACTAACCTGTTTGCTGTGATATTATTAACATTTGTTTGCTGTGATATTACTAACAGTTTGTGTATATACTAACCTGTTTGCTGTGATATTACTAACAGTTGAATGCATTTGGAATATTTAACTAAAAATTAAACTTTTCTAAAGACATTCAACACACATATTAGATGATGGAAATAGTCCAATATAAAAATACAGCTAGAACACCATCATCACAAACCTTCAGAAAAACAACTATACTTATAATCTTTGGATCACTCTGGATCTGTAAAAGTAATTGGTTAACTCTATAAGAGATTAATTTGTATCCATAAATAAAGTAGTCATTGTAATAATTCTTTCTTGAATTCTGAAACTTTTATTAATGAGCTTTTGCTATTTTAATTTTGCTATTCAAACAGAGTAACACAATTTATTATATTTCAATTTGTGATTATCAAATAAATTTTTTTAATTTTATTTCAAGAGTGTTTATTTCTTTGTGAAATGCCCATCAAATCAAAATCTCAGGATATTATGCAAATCTTATTTTAAATACAAACTTTTTAGAAAAAAATCCAAATTTAAAGCATTTTTTTTGTTAAATTTTTTTATTTAATGTAGAAACTCTGTTTGTATTTAGAATAAATTTTATAATCAAGTTTTAACATATTTCTATCAAATGGATTTTCTTCAAATTTTATATATATGTCAAAAGTCGGTAACAATATAATATGATCGTGAAATATTTCAGGTAATTCCCTCATTTGTTTACTGTCTTGTGTTGTTGTTTATTTTTCCATTTCATTGCACCCCAATGTCTTTCTATGTTCTGAGGGTGAACAGCAGTTTCTGGATGGACAAAATTGTATCTATGGTTAACATGAAAATGTTTGTATCCGGCAGTTCATAGTTCCTCAGTTTTAACGATTCCAATTTTACATTTTCTCAGGCTAACATTACAGTGGCACAAACTTCCCAAATACAGTTATTCCAGTCTATTACAGTTTTGTCTGCTATATTCAGCTTTACTTTCCACCTTCAATCAATATTAATTTTTGCAACCTGTTATAAATAAAACGTAGCCATTAGAACTGTAATTCTGGAATCCTCCAACCACATTTCCTTGTGAAGACCTACTTTACTATTACAACCTCAAATGTAACACTTGTCCCAATGAAATCTGGACAATAAATGAAATGTATAAGTAAAAAATGATCAAAATTAAAAGTTTATCATTTAAATTTGTCTGAAAGTTCACGTGTACACGTTATTTGACAAGATCACAAGGATAGAAGGTTATTGGCAGAATGACATGTATGAGAAATGTCACACACACCACACTTTTATTTCAAGCTAAATATAAATATCCCAATTGTGTTGTAAACAATTATTTTTGGCTTTTGATGCACAGTAAATAAAAGCATTTACTATAAAATAATTTATATGTATTATTTTATATTGAAAAATTCTCATATGGAACAATGGATGGGGGGGGGTAACCCCTTTTTATTCCAAACATATAATTTAGTTTATAGTATTCTGAACATTCTTCACTTGCTACTTGAAAGTTCTAAGTAAGTCTCACATTGCCTATTGTAAAAATACTACATTTTTCTGCAGAATAAAATCATCTTCAGATTGCCATTTTAGAGATTTCAATTTTCCATTTATTTTTTAAAATGCAATTTTGGGGAAGAGGTATGCTTAAAAAAAACCCAGAAAACAAAACATTAATTTGCAGAGAAAATGTGTGAATTTTTAATTTCAAAAATATATAAATACTGCTTCAGACAATAATAATCATTCCAGTAAAGTGAATATCTGTACACCTGGGTCTCTTTTTATGCGGACTTATTTAACACGATTTTGAAGTTACGCGATTGATGTTTCACCGGAAGTCGAACTCCGATAATGTGCTATTACTTTAAATAATAAATTTCGCGCACTTATGTTATATTAAAAGTAATAGCACATTATTGGAATTCGACTTTCATCTTAGTAATTTCAATATTTTCAGTGCTTTATAATAGTAATATTTTATGCAATAATGAAATTAAAATCATGATTTCCACATTTTATGTATACACACATTAAATTTTATAAGATTATAATGTAAATTTGTTCAAACATTGTGCGTGTTAATTTTGCATTTTAAATCACATTCTGTTTTTGCTTTTTAAAAAAGAACGTAATCAATTATTAATCATTTAGTGTCCGCAAGTTTATTTTTAAAAGGTGAATAATAGCAGTGGGCACAATTAAATTTGACAATTAAAAATTAAAATCTGATTTTTAATTGTAATTAACAATTTAAAAATTACTCACAGCGACTTGAAATTAATGTGATGTAAAACGAAATTTGATTTTTAAACGAAATTGAAAATTAAAAAATTAAAGACAAAAATAAGAATTTAATTTTTAGTTGTTAGTTTTAATTAAATTTTTCCCAGCAGTGGTGAATAAATGTCTTTTTATTATCATAAGTCTAAGTTCATAAACAATTATTAATTACTAATTACGTTGCCAACAGAAAATCATTAACACAACATGAGAGTGAACTTGGTGCTAGTTGTATTTCCTCTTGTGAGAATCTGATTTTTTACCAGTTTGCAAACGAACGTATTTTTCGGCAAATAGTGATAATAATTAAAACCTGTATAAAAAATGTAAATTACTGTACTATAAATTATGCATAAAAATATATTATTTTAAATAAAATTAAATATTACAGTTAAAAAATAGTTTAACTTGTATCAATTTTTTTCAAATTTGAAATTTTTTATTAATCATATTTTATTTCCTTATTTTTTTTTTTTGCGCAAATTTTAAAGTAATTTTACGTTGGTGCTTTGCTTTTACGCAAATTTTGAAAAATCACAGACCACACACCCCCTTTTTCAATGTAAGTTACGTCCATTTTTGCACGATTTCATTTGCGCGTATTTTCTGAGGAACCTATCTATGGCATAAAACGAGACCCAGGTGTACTTGAAAGTAGGTTGAGTAATATAAAGAATTGATAAAAATTTGGTCATCGTCAGGGAGTGTTCATCTTTTAAAGAGGGGATAATATTATACACTTATAGATACTGAGTTCAAAGAATTGTACAAAGTAACCATTATAATTTCTACATTTTCTGAATTGACAAACATTTTAAGAAGAGGCAAGGCATGCAATTAAGTCTATGAAAAAGAGAAAAGCTCCAGGAAATAATGGAATTACTATATAGATATCTCAAAAGGAGCAGGTGAAAAAATGGAAAGCTGTTAGGAAAATGGTATACCCAAGTGTCTATATGACAAAGATGTTATCAGATGATTGAAAGAATGTAGTAGTAATATTGGTATTTAAGAAGGATAATCAAAAAATATTAGAACTTACATATATAAAAGTCTTATACAAAATAAAACAATAAACTTTGAGTTCAAATCAACTAAAAGACTAATCTGAATTTAAAAATGGTTTTAGCACAGTGGATCACATTCAAATATTAAGAGAAGTTACAAAACGTACAAATTAATATGAATTACCATTATGCTTGGGATTTGTAGATTATGAAAAGCATTTGATTCTATTAGCATTTTTACAGTGATTAAAATTTGGGGTTATCAAGATAATTAAACCTAGATCAAAATGCAACAATAGTGATTATTAGATCACGTGGTATCACTAAGATTAATATTGATAAGAATATATGACTGGATAATTTTATATCTCCAAATCATTTTGTAGCAGTTTTAGTAGAATCATACTATGGATTAAAATGAGAAGCTAAGGGAATAAAAATGCATGAATATTATTTAAGTCATAAGATTATACAGATGATTGCGGTTGTTTTTGCAAATAATGCATCAGTTTCAAAAAATGTTGCAAGAATAATCAGTTGAAAGTAGGCAAAAATAGTGCTAAACATAAATATTTAAAAAGACCAAAGTAATGTTTAATGGATTTTTTCAGAAAAGAAAACAAAATTGATAATCATGAATTAGAAAAAATTAACAATTACAAATACCTTGATCAGATTATTACTACAGATAGAAACATTATGAATGAAAGTAATTGGAGAATTAAATTGATATGGAATGCTTTTGATAGAAATAACTTAATAATTAAAAAGAAATATGCTTATGTATTTAAAAAGATTTTAAATAGATTAGTTTTAGTAGTTTTTTCTTATGGATTTGATACTTGGACACTTAATAGAAAAGCAATATAGAGATTTCAGACTAAATGAAGTATGGGAGATGAATGTTAGAAGTTACAAAAGGAGATCAAAAATTAAGATATCATGAAAGAATTGATTGACTGACATGGTGCTAGGTTGGACATATTGTTAGAAGAGATAATAGATAACCAGTTATAGTCAAACTAGATTCTAAGAAGATTGTAAAAATCCTAGAAAGAGACTACATGTGAGATGGTTGGATGAAACGAGGAAGTTTGTTGTTTGTGGAGAAAAAAATATCAAGGATCAAAAAACTAGACTAAATTTCATAAGATCTTCATTCTATAGTGGTTAGAAATGATCATGATTGTGAAAAATTTAGCATTATATTGAATATAATGGATGAATGAAATAAATATTGCAGTTAATGCAAATGAGTATAAATGAGATGCTTTAATGACTACAGAGATTGACTTTCTGGACTATTGCTAAAAAAAAAAAATAGTTGTGATTTGGAATTATAATGTTTAGAATGTAGGTTCTCCCCTTCCCCTATTAAGTCTGCCTTTTTTTTTTTGGATCTGTTTAAGACTTTCTCAGCTTACTTATGTCCTTATTAGAATAAATCACTTGTATGTGCTATGGAATAAATATTTGTTTTGCTATTTATCAAATAATTCGATAATTTCAATAATTATATTTTGTAAAAGTGTATTTGATTTTTATTTTTTAATCGTAAATTTCAAGATATCATGCTAGCTCTGAGTGGTTTAGCATACTAGTGGAGTGACACAAGATTACTGAATTGAAGTTCAACCTGTCACTTTGAGCATTCCAAATATCGCACGATCTCTGAAATGATTAATCAAACAATTATTTTTATATTAGTAAATTTTCCGGTTTTTTTTTTTTTTAATTTGATGATAAAATGAAATAGTATTAGCAGACCGAATTTTTAAAATTGTAACCATGGATACCGATCATATTTGGAATATTAGCTTTTTTTTGTTGGAAATTTTTTTATTTTATTTATAAAAGTAACAGATTTTGTTGCTTATTCATTTGAATTGTTTTTATTAAAACAAAGACTTTCTAAAAGTTCTTCTAATAATTGTATTTATATATTGGACTATTTCCATCATCTAATATAAAGTGTTGAATGTCTTTAGAAAAATTTAACTTTAAGTTTTCTAAATACATTCAACAGTTAGTAATAGCACATAGGTTAGTATATACACATTTCAAGATGTATTAGTCTCTGTTCTTCAGGTGTTGTTGACCTGACCAGTGACAGTAATAATATGGGAATTGAACCTGTATCCTTAGATTAACTATTGAATTTTAAGTAATACTCTAAACAATTGAGCCATCCTGCCAAAGACAACAATCAGTAGAAATTTCATATACTTATCTGTGGGGTTTCTCCTGATTTCTCTACTTTTTCCCCAGGATATCATACAAGGTTGACTTATGAAACTACTCGCAGTGTCATGTGAGCAGCTTCTTGAATTTTTTTCTTTGTTGCTTTTCTTATCTAATATTTTTGTATTTTCTAAGTTGGACATATATTCATTGGTACACATCTGTTTTCTTCCTTCTTATCAGTATGTGCTTTTGCAATCGCTTTTCAATAGAGCGACTGGTTTTGCCAATATACATTCTTCTATATTCGCATAGTATTTTATAAATGCAGTTTTTGCTTTTCAGTATTTCAAGTTTAGGCTCTGTCAATTTTAAAATTCATCATAGTGTAGTATCGCTCTAGAAAGTTATTATGATGTTATACTGATTGCAGATTTTTCTTAATTTGACTATTTTTGGCATTTATGGATACATTATTGTACCAATAATTGTTTTTTCTTTAGATGTATTAAAGTTTTCTTAATAACAACTGATGGATAACCATTTTTCATAAGAGTTTGTTCTATATAGATTTTTTCTTTTTCCAAATCACCATTTTTTGAACAAACTTCTTTTGCTCTGTTTCATAATGATAGTATAACTCCATGTTTTGTATTTCTGGTGTGATTGGATATTTATGCTAAGTATTTTCCTGTATATGTGTGTTTTCTGTTAACTGTAGTTTTGATTTTACTATGAAAGATCTTGTCACAAGAATATCTAAGAATGCCAACTTTTGTTTTTGTCCCAACTCTGTTGTGAATTTAATTGAAGGGAATATGTTGTTGATGTGTTTCCAGAAAGTTTATAGTAATGCTCCACCATGTGGCCATTCAACAAATGTATTATCAACATAGTGAAGCCAAATTTGAGGTATATATGGGGTAGTCTTTATGTCTTTGGTTTCTAGTTCTTCCATGTAAATATTAATAATCAGGGGTGACATTAGTGAACTCATACCCATTCCTTGATTTTTTTTGGAAGAATTTTGTGTTGTTTTGAAAGTAGGTGTTGCTATGCAGAATGTTAATAGTATCATTAAATTATCAATAGGAAGAGTTGTTCTGGTTTGTAAACTATTATCATCATTTAATCTTTTTCTTACAATAAACAATGCTTCTTCACATGGTATATTTATGAATAAACTTTCCACATCAAAGGTTACTAATAGTCAGTTCTTTTAATTTTTATTTACTTGATTATTTATACAGTGTCTAGAATTCTTGACAAAGGTTTGAGTCGTATATGCCAAAGGACTAAGAACTTTGAGACAAAATCTTGACAAATTTTGGTAAAGTGAATTTCTAGAACTAGCAATAGATCTTAATGGAATGTGATCCTTATAGATTTTAAGTAGATCATAAAGATGAGGAATTTTGCTGAAATATGATGTTAGGTACTTTTTTCTGAATCACGGAAGTACTGTACTTGGTATCAGATTTTTTGCCACTTTTATGTATTGCCTGCTGTGAGGAGTTCTTGTATTTTGTTGTCATAATCAATTGTATCCATTACAACTGTTGCATTACCTTTGTCAGCAGGGAAAGTGATTATAGATTTATATACTTTGAAAGATTTGTTTTAACTCTTATCATGGTATATGTTTGACTTCAATTTTGCTTATCAAGTGTTCTTTTTATTCTTCAGTGTAAATCTGCTGCTTTTTTGTAATGTCATTTTTGAGTTACTTCTTCAGTGGCTGACATTATATCTAATAAAGGGATGGTGGTATAATGGCAAAGTTTAATATATTTTTGTGAACAGAAATTCCAACATCTGTTAGATATTTAAAACTGAGATGTTTAATAATGAAATCTGTACAGTGCTTGGTACTTGGACTTTTGATATGCCCACATAGGTTTGCAAATTTTTTTTTTGTGTGATTCTTTTATTTTTTCATATAATGCAGAGTATGATTTTTTTACTGCTTGAAAAACTATGTAGAATATGATTTTCTTACTGCTTGAGAAACTCTTCACAAGTTTCTCAGGCAGTAAGAAAATCATATTCTACATTTCATGAAAAATAAAAGAATGCCAAAAGAAAAACTTGGAAACCTACATGGACATATCAAAAGTTATAATGTACCAAACACTTGTACAGGGTTCCTCTGTTAAACATCTCAGTTCTAAACATTTAACAGATGCTGAAATTTCTATTCTCAAAAAAAAAAAAAATTTGTTTTTCCATCACACTAATATCCTTTATTAGATACAATGAGGGGCACTGAGGAAGTCATTCAAAAATTGCCTTTAAAAGAAGCAATGGAATTACACTGGAGAATAAAAAGAATTCTTGATGAGCAACAAAAATTGAAGTCAATTGTATCATATGATGAGAAGAAAGCAATTAAATCTCTCAAAGTAGATAAATCTATAATCATTTTACCATCTGACAAAGGCAATGCAACAGCTGTAATGGATACAACTAATTAGGACAACAAAATACAAGAATTCTTCACAGTAGGCCAATGTAGAAAAGTGGCAAAAAATTAGATACCGAGTTCAGAAACAAAGTTACAGGCATTACTCAGAAAGCATTGCAGGTACTTCAGTGATTCAGAAGAAGATCAAGTAACATGTTTTAGAAAAATCCCTCATCTTTATGGTTTATCTAAAATTCATAAGGATCACCTTGCCAAAATTAGGCAAGATTTCTTCTCAAAGTTCTTAACTCTTTGGCATATAAGATCCAATCCTTTGTCAGGGATTCTAAAAACTCTAAAATTAATCAAGAACATGAAAATTAAAAGAACTGGCATATTAATAAGCTTTGATGTGGAAAGTTTATTCACAAATGTACCATGTGAAGAAGCATTGTTTATGGTAAGAAAAAAGATTAAATGGTGATAATAGCTTACAAACAAGAGCTACTCTTCCTATTGATATATTAACATTCTGCATAACAAGAACCTACTTTCAATACAACACAGAATTCTTCCAACAAAATCAAGGAATGGCTATGGGCTCACCATTGCCACCCCTGATTAGAAATATTTACATAGAAGAACTTAAAACCATAGCCACAAAGACTAATCCATATCCATCCAAAGTTTGGCTTCACTATATTGATGATACATTATGGCCACATGTTAGAACATATTAACACATTCTTGTCAATGAAATTCACAATAGAGTTGGAACAAGAACAAAAATTGGCATTCTTAGATGTTCTTGTGCCAAGACTTTCTCATGGCAAAATCAAAATTATAATTTACAGAAAACCCACATATCCAGGAAAATACTTAGCATGTAAACCCAATCACACCAGAAACACAAAACATAGAGTTATACTATCCATGGGAACAGACCAAAAGAAGTTTGTTAAGAAACCAGTGATTTGATCTATATAGAACTAACTCTTATGAAAAATGGTTATCCATCAACTGGTATTAAGAAACCTTAAATAGGCAACAAAAATAACTATCTAAAGAGAAAAGTTTTGGGTACTGCAGTGTATCCATACATAGCAAAAATAACAGACAAATTAAAGAAAATCTGCCATTAGTATAACTTCAGAACAACTTTTCAGAGCCATACTATGCTATGAAGAATTCTAACAAATAACAAAGCCCTAAACTTGAAATGCTGAAAAGTAAAACCATATCTATGAAAGCATGTGAATGTGGAAGAATATATATTGGCAAGACTAGTTGCCCCATTGAAAAGCGATTGCAAGATCACAAATTGATAAGAGAGAAAACAGGTGTGACTAATGTAATAGGCCATATATGTACCAATGAACTGTAATGGTAAGAACTCTAATGCCTTGTTAACAAGTTTCAAAATTCCACCACTATGTTCGAAGAGCAGCACAATAGACGGGTTCAGGTCCTACTGTACCGTGTTCGAACATAGTCATTTCATTTCACAACAAAACCCACATGACACATTGTATACTATAACAATAGTAAATATTTTCTAGGCCCGGTGGTCAGGTAAACAAGAGACTAATTAAATTATTTAATATTAAGGGCCACTGCTATATACTTAATACTAGTTTGATAATGAAATGAGACATCAAATTTTATTATTAAATCAAGCAGACAAGCAAACATAGAAATAGATATATATATTTAATAACGATTAATTAGTATACATGTAATTTAACGCTACTGGGGTATCATATTTAATCATATCTCATGCCTCACGTTTAAGTTGCGAATGTTACGAGATTACGCTGCAAGGTCATAATGATGAGTGCATCTGTCAACCCGGCAATCATTTCTTACTCTCTTAATATTGATATACACTAATAAATTATTAATAGATTAGCAATGGAAATAGATCGAGCATAGACATTCATAATCATTATTAAAGCGACTTGCGATAGTTAGGATGCTGCCGAGCTATAAAGAGAGTTGGCTTTCTAAGAGCATGACTGCTGAGAAACGTTGGAGGCAAGAGGGACAGCCAAACATAGGGTCGGAGCCCTTAGGAGTGGTCACGAGTGTGGCATCGGTATGAGGTCGTAGCCTTTCCATCCCCGACCACGTGACAATGTTAGTTACCATTGGAGTCATTTCTAATGCCCTTTGATTTTGGGAACTAAAACATTTAAAGTACCTCTACTTCGTTTCTGCGGTTTAAATTTAAGGCATCGATAAACCAGCGCAGTTCACACATATAATGCAAACACATTTATCTACTCTATGATTTTAAAATAGAAAATATACCTCCAATCCTCACACGACTAAGCAAACGGTTGACTGTTTATTGCTCCCCCCTCTTCTTTCATAAAACAATACTGCTTTATATTTAAAGACTGAATAAACTAACTTTAAAATGAATGATCGCCAAGTAGATAATACACTATATTAATAATTATAAGATTTTATCTTCATAATACATATTGAATTAAAATTATAATTCCCGAGCTGAGTATTTATTAAAAGATACGGGTTTACGTGAATCTAAAGTCGCAAAAGAGTGGCAACTCTTTTGCTAATTATAAAAATGGGAAGAAAACATCAGCTCAGAAATCAGGCAGGCATGAAATATAATATCTAACTAATAACAAACAAAAATTTAGATACCCAAGTAGAAGAATAAAAATAGATTGATTTAATGAGAGTTATAAATATAATATTACTTTTACACAATTTACAAAATCGATATTAGAGTTTAGTTTAAAATTACACTACGTTGGTTTTAAGATATGTAATATTAAAGGTCCAGCAGAGAATAAAATTTAACTTCAAAAGACCGTTTTTGGTACTTACGGATAATTTGCCTGATGATGTATTACCCTGAAGGCATACCGGTCTAATGTTGCAATTTTTAAGATAACGTCTCCAAGTGATCTGCAGACACATCTACTCGCTAAGATGTGTCCACATATCACGTGTACACGTCACGTTAAAAAGCGCAACATTAAATCGGTATGCCTTCAGGGTAATACGTCATCAGGTTATCATGTGATAAAATACAAAGTAAAATGGCAAAAATATAAAAATTTTAACGTAAAACAAAAGGAATGTCACGTGATACACACCGACTGAACACCAGCATGTTTCTTGGTCCTGAAAAAAAATACAAAAAAAAAAAAAAAATTAGTGAAAATTTAATAAGGTCAATACAAAATTTATTTAAAATGTACATGCATGAAAACTATTCAAAAATCTTAAAAATGTGGCCAATTATAACAGCGCGTAGCGCTGTAGTTGTTGGGGGGGGGGCCTTTGTGTTTTTTGACAAGCGAAGCTTGTAGTACAAGATATAAAATACAAAATATAGATTATTAACCCAAAAATACAAAAAAAACCCCAACAAATTAGTGAAAATTTACGTGCATGAAATACAAAATAAGGTCAATACAAAATATAAAAACAAAAAATTATTGAAAATGTGCCATTAATGGCGATCACATTGGCTAATTTTAAAAGTGTACTGTATAGCCAATGAATTTACGAAAAATAATTTGATATTTGTAGAAATATTAACCCAAAAATACAAAAAAAACCCCAACAAATTAGTGAAAATTTACGTGCATGAAATACAAAATAAGGTCAATACAAAATATAAAAACAAAAAATTATTGAAAATGTGCCATTAATGGCGATCACATTGGCTAATTTTAAAAGCGTACTGTATAGCCAATGAATTTACGAAAAATAATTTGATATTTGTAGAAATATTAACCCAAAAATACAAAAAAAACCCCAACAAATTAGTGAAAATTTACGTGCATGAAATACAAAATAAGGTCAATACAAAATATAAAAACAAAAAATTATTGAAAATGTGCCATTAATGGCGATCACATTGGCTAATTTTAAAAGCGTACTGTATAGCCAATGAATTTACGAAAAATAATTTGATATTTGTAGAAATATTAACCCAAAAATACAAAAATTATTTACAAATTAAATGTAATTAAGTGGAAGTTTGATAATTGAAGAAATATAAAAAAAATTTTTTTTTGTAAATTTAAAAAAAAAAAAGTTAATGCGAATCTACCATTAATGGCCATCTTGTATAAAATGTGGTGTAAGAGGCCGTACTTTCTACAAGCATTTGGTAATTTTAAAAACGGACTGTATATTGGTAATTTTATTAAAAAAATTATTGAAAATTATTTACAAATGAAACATAATTAAGTGGAAGTTTGATAATTGAAGAAATATTAACAAAAATTGTTTGTACATTTAAAATAAAGATTTAATGCGAATATGGCATTAATGGTGACGTTACTTTTACATGCATTTGGATTACTTATTGTCTATATTCAATAATATAATTAATTCTAAAATTATAATTATAAAAAAAATTAAAATTACTTACAAATAGCGTTCACTGTGGAGGACTGAATTGGGATATATGTTCTAAAATTGCAGCGAAAGGATCAGCTTTGTACGACTGCCTCCACATAAACTCGCTCAAATATGAGTCCAGGTGCTGACGTGCTGTCCCTCTGTGTTTTTTATTACGCCATTTGACCGAAATATTCAATTCCTCTGCACAAAATGTTATCGATGTTAATTCTTTGGACCAACTATAGATGAAACGTATAGCGGTCATGAAAGTCATTTTGGAGCCGACAAACCACGTGCCTTTTCTAATTGCAATTTCTGACAGGCAATCCTTCAAGTTACATCACCATTGTTTCTTGGAATTGTGAATATACTTTTTCATTTCATGCCCATTTGACATAATTTCCTTTTGGGGAGAAGACCGCGGTCTTGTAAGAAGATGATCGCTTTTTCCTCCGTACTCAGTAAACTAAACAAGGTTCTTGGAGCTTCAGCCATATCACAAAGTAAAATATCAAAAACGCAATGGAAGAGCTGAAAAAAATCACTGTGATCAAGTGGATAGCAAAATCACAATAGACAGAAAAATCAAAAAATTTCCCAAATCTCTCTCCGAATTTTAAATCTCGCGGTTAAAAAAAAAAAAAAATTGACTCTCTGATGGATTAATCACGCCAGTCACTTCGTTGCCATGACAACGTTGTCATACAAAGATCGTCGATGCCTACCGGAAGGGAAACCGGTGGGTCAAATACGTCATCAGG
Source organism: Epiperipatus broadwayi (assembly GCA_028023455.1). NCBI lineage: Eukaryota > Metazoa > Onychophora > Udeonychophora > Euonychophora > Peripatidae > Epiperipatus > Epiperipatus broadwayi. The sequence continues at coordinate 4,782,702 of JAQFVV010006263.1, read as the reverse complement.
CAAATTATCCGTAAGTACCATTTTGAATCTTGGGTATCGTTTTACTTTCGTTTAGTGAAAGTGTGCACACTTGATGGGAGAGTCCGAGGTTCCATGTTGAATAGCATTTACATTTAGGAGAAATATGCAGGCAGCAGTCTAAGTTCGAGTTTATTGCATTTTTATGGGAAGCTCCGTATCTCCATAGCCACAGCCCAGAGAAGCGCAGCAGTCGCCTACTCCTCCACATTGCTAAATGAAAATTAGGATCTGGATAAGAAATAAATGATAACAGCATATTTTTCAATTTAATAGCTCTGATCTTTTTTTTTTATAACCAGTTGTTGCTTTTATTCTCTTTTTCTTTATCTTTCGGATCCATCAAACAATTGTGTCATCCATCCAAGTGGTCTGTCTAATCTGTGCTATATATCCCTTTAGGTCACGGATGCATTAGTGGCACATGTTGAAATTTCAATTTTAATCCGACTACCTTTTTAATTTACCTTACATGACGTATTTAGAAATGCTTTTAACAAACCGCTATTTACAATTATAAGTTTAAGAATACTTTTTAGTTCTGTAATCTTTTCCCCCCTCCCGCTATGATTTGCACTCTAATTAGCAGGGGGAATATCTACTTTTAAAATATCTTTACAATTAAAAGAACTTTTTTAGATTTATAATTTTAAGTATTACACAAATCTGACCTAAATAATAACAAAACATTTACATTTAAATAAAACTATTTTAGATTTTATAAATTAAAAATATGGCATAAATATGATTAAAATATTAATAATACGATTATACGACCTTACGCAAAATTACGCACAACAATTTAACAATCATTTGCAGTGCGTTATTTTAAAATAGACTATATTGGAGTGTGTGCATATATACGATGCTTTTAAATAACTGTACATATATGTTATAGTATTACGCACAAAGTCCAATATTCAAGGTCAGGACCTATGTAAACTAATAATAATGGGTGAGAAGTGGAGCGATGACAGAACTAAGGTGAAACTAAGATTTGAATACAAATCTTATTGTTTCAGAACATATGTTTATACAAAAATATTGGATAGGGAGGAAAAGATACAAAGAGGAAAATTCAAAGAAACTACTCACATGACAATGATAAATAACCTATTAATCAATTTAGCATGACTATACATAATGTATGGAAATATTAATCAATTTTGCTCTTAGGACAGTGATGGGCAAACTTTTTTTAGGAGTGAGCCAAAAAAAAAAAAAAAAGAAAGAATTTTGTCTGGCTAATATAATTTATTATAAAATGAAACAAAGACTCAAAAAAATAGTATATTTTGAAAATTCTTTAATAACTAACACAAACTTTATTTTGACAAAGTCTTGTAGAACTCTAATTTGGGTACATTGAGAAATAACTGTTTGAGGTGATTGTTAGATTGCAATTCATTTAATTCAAACTGCAAGTCTGGTCTCATTATTTCACAGTCCATATTAAAAGGCATGCTGAAAATATTCAAGTCTTTTTCAATGGCACTGAAGTCTTGAAATCTTCATTCAAATTTAAGATAAAATTTTCGGTGCCAATTTATTTTGTGCTCACAGCCATTTTGAAATCTAAAGACCAGCCAAAACCACCACTGACACATACCGATAAATGACATGAATAAAAGTACTTTAAATTCATATTTTAGAAATTAGAAGCTAGTAAAAATAATGTGCTTTATTTCATATGGGCATATAATTTTTAATACTTGGAAATTATAAGCTTGTTTGATCAGACTTCTGCAACTTTTGATCGATACTTCATATCAGCCAAACTATCCTTCCTCCTTCCTGCAAATTCCAGCACTTTGCACTAACATATTTCAAATATTTTATGAAGATATTTTTTTAAAAAAAGTCCCTAATAAAATAAAGCATATTATTTTTATTATCTTATAATTTCTAAAATATGAATTTAAAATACTTTTATTCAATATTTATGTCATTTATCAGTTGAATGTGTCAGCTGTGGTTTTTAGATGTCAAAATGGCCGTGAGCGCAAACTAAATCAGGACCAAATTTTCTTTGTAGCTCTTAAAACTTGTAATTAAGTAACTAAATATTCTTAAATAGCATTATTTGTTAGTATTTTACCATGAGGTAATTGGTAATATTAATAGAGTTAAATATAACACAATTAGTTTTAATAAATATTTAAATAAAGCAGTTTTAACTGAAGTCAAACAAATAGGGAAAAGGGTGTAAAATCTCATTGCAGAATTTGGAAGGATTTACGATTAGTAACGGGGTTTAAACTAGGTAAAGAGGTGTAATATCATGAAGCTCAGATTGAACTTAGATCCAACCGCTTCAATAAATACAAGCATTACTATACATAATGTATGGAAATATTAATCAATTTTGCTCTTAGGACAGTGATGGGCAAACTTTTTTTAGGAGTGAGCCAAAAAAAAAAAAAAAAGAAAGAATTTTGTCTAGCTAATATAATTTATTATAAAATGAAACAAAGACTCAAAAAAATAGTATATTTTGAAAATTCTTTAATAACTAACACAAACTTTATTTTGACAAAGTCTTGTAGAACTCTAATTTGGGTACATTGAGAAATAACTGTTTGAGGTGATTGTTAGATTGCAATTCATTTAATTCAAACTGCAAGTCTGGTCTCACTATTTCACAGTCCACATTAAAAGGCATGCTGAAAATATTCAAGTCTTTTTCAATGGCACTGAAGTCTTGAAATCTTCATTCAAATTTAAGATAAAATTTTCTTTGTAGCTCTTAAAACTTGTAATCAAGTAACTAAATATTCTTAAATAGCATTATTTGTTAGTATTTTACCATGAGGTAATTGGTAATATTAATAGAGTTAAATATAACACAATTAGTTTTAATAAATATTTAAATAAAGCAGTTTTAACTGAAGTCAAACGTACAGGGAAAAGGGTGTAAAATCTCATTGCAGAATTTGGAAGGATTTACAATTAGTAACGGGGTTTAAACTAGGTAAAGAGGTGTAATATCATGAAGCTCAGATTGAACTTAGATCCAACCGCTTCAATAAATACAACTAAAATGCCATCATCACTAATGAACCTTCAGGAAAATACTTCTAATAAGTCTATAGTAATCATAATCTGGATTTAAAAGTTTTCATTTTTTTGATTATCTAAAATGACTAGGCTAAAGTAATATAAATTTTGCATTCATCCCAAATATTTTGATTGGAATTTTTTTTGCTTTCCAACCATCTATTTTAACTCCTAAGCTAACTTTTTAATCTCAATTCATTATAAAATATTAATTTAGTTCACTTGTTAAGTATTGGGGTTGTATAAAATAAAATAATAAAAATGACTTGAATTATATAACATTTGAAAAATGTTACAAGAAATAAAGCCATTTATCAAGGAAAAACTCTTCAAATTATTTGAGACAATCAGTGCAAGGGATTGATTGATTCTTCATTCATTCAAGAATAATTCTCAAACCCTAATTAATATTTATATCAAATGATTAGATAACCATGGGAGATATATAGCTTTTTTAAGAGTGGTTGCATGAAGCAAAACTTTGTAATTTTCAACATTGAGTTAATTTAATCACCTAAAATATTCAAATAGCCCAAAGGTATGTAGTGTAATGATTGTATCAAGACAATATTGTGATATGGCTTTCCAAATCATGGCAGTTCCTTCATTATGTTCCACAATTAATGAAGGCAATCTCAGTAAAAAGGATTTATTTTAGAAATCATCAGAATTAAACCTTTCCATTGGTTTGTGCTTCTAATAACTATCATTTTTACATTGCACCCTTAACATTAGAAACTGATGATTTTGAAATGATAGTTCAGTTCATAAATGTCTTGCTTGCCAGTTCAAAATGAATTGTTTTGATAGATATTGGAGTGTTTGGATGTGTATTTGAATATCCAAACAATATTAATGATCAAGGAGAAAATAAAATAAATGAAGATAAAACAAAAAGGGGAAATATTTGTAAAACATGAAAGTGTAAAGTATACATAATAAAAATAGACCAAAGTTTCAAAAATCAATTCATTTATTGTCATATTCTGAATCTAGCCATAGAAAACATTTTATTTGTTAGATATAGGCTTAAAACTATAAATCATGTTATAGACATACATATATTGCTAAATTCAAAATTTATAAGATAGCATTGGTATTTAAGCTACGTTAATCAGCATTGATTTGTTTTAATAATTTTAGGTTTTTCAGCTGCAGTTTTTCACAATGCTTGTTGCTATTTATAAGCATCAATATCTGACTATAATTAATTTTAGTGGAAGTTCATTCTACATTTTTAATGAATGCAATTATTACTTTTGTCTATCAGTTTTTTAAAAAATAAACTCAACAGTTTTTTGGACATTAATGCTACAGTTAATCATGTGATAACAGCTTATCTTTTTTTGTTTAACTCATGCAGTTTAACATTTCTGTTGCTAAATAATATTACAAATGTAATTCATATATAAGTTGGATTTATGCCAATCTAAGTAGTTGCCTAGAGATTATTGAACAAAATGGTACACTTGAAATTTTCATAAATCATCAAATTATTTATTGTTATTGTTACACATCAGTAAATTGAAATTTAAGGAAAAAATATGAAAATTTTCTACTACTGTCCATTAAGCCATATTATATTGCAGCAGGCATGCTTACATGTTTTTTATTTGGGATGTGGAACACATGCAAATTGTACCTTTAGGAAAAATTTTGCATTATAGATAAATATATAATTTGTAATTATATGTAATTACACATAATTTTTCTGATGATTTTTTCTCCACTCGATGTTAATTTTTATATTCTTGTTTGTTTGTTTGCTTTTTTGGGGGTGGTGGGGGGCACAATAACATTTATGATCTAGAGTGTAATGGGAAAATCGTCATTGCTCATGTTTTAAATATTTATTATTTTATTTTATTCTGTATATGACTACGATTTAAAAAATCAATATATTAATAAAAAAATAATTTTTAATTATATAAATACATTTCAAATATATTCTTCAAAGTTCAAATAAATGTGAAATAGTAATTAAATTTCCATTCAGCAATCTGGCCAATACTAGTTTTAGAAATGCACACTATTTATAAAAGTATTGATAAAATTGATGGTTTCAGCATCTTTATGAAGATATTAAAGGAATCCAGAAAAACATAAATATGACTTAATTCTAGGTCATAGATAGATTACATAATAAAGAATTTTTAATAATGACTAATATAATATTTATATGTATATGTAGCATCAATATTTAAAAGAGGGAACGCTAATAACAGAAATATTTTTTATGCTGCCATTTTGTATACCAATTTAATTCAAAAAACAATGTGTATGTTTTGTTATGAATGTAATAAAATGTATCACTTCCTTTTCACTTTGTAAATTAATTTTTAATAGATTCAATTAACTTGCAGCTGATAAAGGCTGCAAGTCAATTATAACCAAAAATTAAAATAAAAACTATTTTAAAAAGTGTAAAATATATATTTTATCACATGATTTGGAGTTGAGCATTTAAGAGAAGTAAAAATATTAATTCATATATGTTTTCTTTTTAGAGTAGAGAAGACTTGATATGACAAAAAAAATGTTAAGATGTATTAAGATTTTATTAAATCATTCATGACCTTATTGTAAAATTGATGAGCACATTGCTTGTTTTGAGACTGATCTAGTTTTAGCTTGAGAATTATTTCAAATCACTGATGATTTTTCAAACAAACTTGTTGGTTTTTATTTTTCTAATTATCCAATCCCTAACCAACTTAGCCAGACATTCAATATTTGTTATAAGTAAAATACCTTTAACTGCAGAGTAGTATTTCCGGTTCTTAAACAGCAAACAACGTGAACGATAGCTCGCCTCAAAATTGAAATCAGCAGGAAAGGGGGTATCAAACCCCATTCCAAACCCCTAAATACAAGGTAAGAGAAGTTTTATATATTTAAAAATGGAATGTGATAATGATATAGATAATATACACAGCAATTCAAGCTTAAATTGTCACACTCAGTCGTTCAACAGAAACGATAGCCGAAATCTTCATAGCTATAATAACAAATCTCAGGCTCCATCTGAGATCAAAAATCTTCCCATTAGCAATGCTAAGCACCAAATAATTACTGACAACATTAAAATGCAAGAAATTATATAAACTTCGTCAGTTATATGCAATAGCGTTGGTTTCCCATCGGGTGAAATAACAGCCAATATTAATAATACATACGAAACAGTAACAACACTCACCGTATTTCCCAAACTCCTTTAGGAGAAGTAAATAAACACAATTCATCCACAACCGCGAAACACTCTCAGAATAATTTGGAACAAAAAATAAAATATCAGCAAAATCTATCTGAAGAAAGAGAAAAAAATTTTTTTAAATCACCAGAGGTCACCAAATTCGCTGCTGTAATACCAGAGACTGTCAACAGTATTTCGGGAGAAAAAAACGAAATAACAGATAAAAAAAAATCAACAAAACCCATTCACAAACAAATGAAAATTTCAAACTAGATGAACCTTTAATATCTACATCGTTCGCACATTTCAAAACAGACTCACAAATACAAACCCTTCCAAAAAAATCTATATCCTACGCTAACGCTTTAAGTATCAACAAAGACATTAAAACTGCGGAGACTAACTCGGTCAGCAATATTAATGAAATGCTTATAGGCATATCGGAATATGAAAGAGAAATCACAGCAGAAGACAATCAACACCCCCAATCAATTAAGATATTAAATTATAATAATATTACCGACGAAATGCATCAAAACATAAACTATAATTTCAACAAAACTATTCCAAACATGCTCTATAAATCTTTCCAAAATTATTACAATGACAAAACTCTAATCCTAGCAGTAACAAATGAAAACTTCTCATTATACAAATTCCCCATGGAGCATTTATATTCCATAATTAAACAACATGATTCAGAGTTGGGGATTTATCAAATACTAACACATCCTAATGACAGATATGTGGCAATAGAATTTAAGACCTGGGCAGACAGGCTCCAATTTAAAAACAATATTAAAATACTGGGAAATAAAATACTTTGCACTGTAGAAATGGACAGACCTATGATACTACAAGGGAAAATCAAAAACTGCCTAACAAGATTCACTGAACAAGAGCTCCAAAATATCCTCAATCCCTACGGCACTGTATCAAAATTTAAATTCCTTCCAGACCCCATCTTGAACGGAAACATAATATCAAACGCAGCAATCTTCTCACTAGCCATGAAAAAAAATGTTTCTCCCACTGACATCCCTACTGTAGTTAATGCAAGAGGTTCACCAATGGTCTTAACATTCAGGGGGGTGCGGCCTCAGTGCTTTCACTGTTTACAAAGGGCACACTTTATAAAAGACTGTTTGGCACGTATCTGCACTACCTGCAATCAAAAGAAAGGCAAGTTCCACCGCTTTAATGGAAAGAATATAGAAACAACAACCACTACAGACACCAAACAGTCACCTAAAACAGACAATAATATTGAAAACCACACTGATAAACACAGGGCTTCAACATCAAACTATACCAAATCTATAGACATAACTCCCACAGATGTAACACCAGACCACATAATATCTAGAGATGAAGATCAAGATGAAAATCTTTCCCAACAAACTGAAATGGAATTCCACAACAATACAACCAAAAATAGAAATGATAAACAAACAACTACATCAAGTACACCTCATCTCATTTCAAACCAATACACAGATAATATTCAGTCAATAAACAGTACAACATTGGAAAAAAAGGGCTATGAATCAATGCTTGACAATCCTTCAGACTTGAAATCACTTCCAATAGAAGAAACAGACACCAGAATCAAAATAGACAAAAATAACACCTAATCACCTAGAAAGTCACAAAGTAAACAAAATACAATAACTCCACATCCTCAAAAAGAAAGTAGCAAAACCAATAAACCAAGGAAAAAATTCAATCCAGCACACACCAAAACTCCAAACTGGGGGAAAAGAATGGTTTATCTGGACATTGGAATCAGGATCTTTCACAAGAAGTAGAGCTAACACGACAAGCTATACCAGATATTAATAAACGGAAATCAGATGTTCCGGATAAATCAAGCTCAGATGACGATATTAATTCTGGGTTTATAACACAACTACCTACATTAAAACCAGATACACAAGAATCACAAAGTAAACACAAAGTGTCATGGGAAAAAAAGAAAAGAAAAACCTCTGAGCACTCTGATACAGATTCAGCACCAATGGAAGATGATCCCTATTTGGAATTACCAGATTCTATGGAAAATGAGGACCTTCCAGTACTCATGGAATCAAATCTACATCAACTCTCATTGGAAGAAGCATCAGATCAAGAAACCAATTATAGTCATTTACTTCCAAATTCTCCCCGAGACCAGGGGCCGGCTGGAGTGGCAGGGATACTATATTATGAACTATAAAATTGCAGGGATTAATGTCCGTGGCCTCAACTCATTGGCCCGTGCTCACGCAATTAGAAATTGGATAAGCATTAGCTCTCCCCACATCCTTCTAATAGGGGAAACCAAATTCCATAATAACACTGACACTAAAATAGAAACATTAATTGCCACTATAAGCTTCACTAAATTTTCAGTTGGACACTCAGCAGCTGGAGGGGTTGGAGTATTAATTAACAAAAAATTTCCTCCAAACAAATTCTGTATTCTCTATTTGGATAACAACTTAGATCTTATTAGAAATAGACTATTGGGGCTACAGCATAAATCTAGCTTATATATACACTTCAAACAATCCTACTATCTATCACAAAATAATTCAGATTTTAAATGCTATCCTTAGCAACAAATCAGGCTCTTTACTTATATTGGGAGATTTTAACACCACATATGGTCGCTTTAACCTAAAATTTCTTCCACTGATAAATAGAAACTTTACGTGTGGGGAAGGATTCCTTCCTCCCGGATCCTACTCCTTTTACACCAAATCCCACCAAACCCTAATAGACCTATTATATTATTCACCAGATTTACATTTTCATCTAAATGCAAAACTTTTACCGGTGTCGTTTTCGGACCATATGGCCCTTGTAATTATTCTTGAAACCATGGCTGGCCTCCCAACCCCAGAGGCTCTTCACAAAACCATGCGGATGGTAACAAAATCAAACATGACAGAGGCCATAGTGTCCGAATCTTATATATATTTTCAAAAAATCAACATCCTTTCAAGACCAGCTGAAGAAGCCTGGTTTTCATTTATAGGCATCCTACAGACAATATTAAAACACCACACCATGAAAGTCAAAGGTCCTAATGGCCTCTTCAGAGATCTTCTACAAATAGAGAATCAGCTTCAGATGCTCCAAAGTCAACCTATCAAAACACAAGATATATATAGTCTTAAAAACCTATACCGATCAAGACAAAAATCCCTGGCGGAATACCTATCCATTAGGAGAGCCAAATGTTATTTATCACAACAACATCACTGGACAAAAGGCTACTTGAGATGGGCACTTGGAGGGGAAAATAACAAAACCACTCCCACCTCCATCATTGCAGATGGGAAAACCTTACTGGGAACACCTATGATGAACACAATAAAAGAACACTTCTGGCAAAGAATGCAAACCGCAATCTTCAATGGCACACAATCCTGGTCTGAAGTTGATCCACAGGCACCACATGGGATCACAGAAAACCTACTCCAACAGAAAATATCTTCCCTTCCAGATGGTGTACATCCTGGATTACATGGGATTCCCAGATTCCTAATCCTACACCTCAATCAATTTGCAATTTCCATAATGAAGAAGATGGTGGATTACCTAGCAACTGGTAATAGAGTGATATCTAACCTTTACCCAGTGGCGCTAGTTCCATTTATAAAAAAAAAAAATCAGGTCATCTCTCAAACATCAGACCTATTTCCATGACACCCCTGCTAATTAAAATTGTAGAGTCTGTGATCAAAGACCTCATCCAACCAAATGTCTTAAAGCACATATCTAACAACCAATATTCCAAGAAGGGATCCTCTACTGCACATGCAATGGGCAACATAATCTCCATCATTGACTATGTCAGAATCCACCGGAAGTCAGGGCCGATAGCTATTCAACTGGACATTGCTACAGCCTTTGACTCGGTACATATAGACATACTCTTAAATATTTTGGCTGAGTATGATGTTCCTGCAGCGGCTGTCCAGATCATAAGCAACTTACTATACAACAGGGAAATTTTTTATCACTATGGATGGTAGTATCACCTCCGGATTTAAACCGACACAAGCTCTCCCTCAGGATTCCCCCCTCAGTGCCCTATGCTTCATCGCATATATAAATCCTCTCCTGATGGATTTGGAAAAAAATCTACCAGGTCTTTTTATACCCAATTTAAGCAGAGAATTCAACACGTTTGCCTACATGGATGATATAATGATCATCCTACCATCAAGAAAACATATTCCTTTGCTACAAACAATATTAAGCCGCTATACTGAGAAATACAGGCTGCAATTCAACCCCAGAAAGTCTGCCTCCTGGCAAATTGTTTCAGGAAGGAAAATTAACACCCTCTTCTCTGCCAAGCCACAGAGATATCTTGGGTTTTCCATATTCAAATCTACCACAGCAATGATCAAAGAGATTCAGGATAACATCCTAGAAACAACAAACAAATTCATCACTTCCTTGTCACAAGTCTACCTTTCCCTCCCTGGCAAGGTAGCACTAATTAACATGAATGTGATGCCAAAAATAGCATACTTTCTTTCATTTATCAAATGCATCAAAAGCTTCATAAATAAAATAAATGGCTTGTGCTCAAGGCTTTTCTGGAAAGGTAAAACGATCGCGATCAGCCTCAAAGGCACTCAGCGACCAAGAAAGCTAAATGGTCTTGCTCTCCACTCCATTCAGGCATTGATTTACCAAAAAACTCACAATGTCATACACAACTTGGTAGCATCATATGGTTTTAATACAATTCTCCAAAAAACTTTCCTTCAAAAGGTAACACCCACTGACCGACCCCCACCAGACAGACAAACATGGATCACTAGAAACACAAGCTTTATCAAACAGCACTGCCCAATAAATGACTCCACATTCAATTCTAAAATATCATTATGGCAAGCATACACAATCCTCCATCCAATCTTACATCCTATAATCAACACATTTTATTACAATAATCAGAAACTGGTATCCAACTTTAAAAGATGGAGTCTAGAGGCCAAATACCTAGACTTCCTCATTTAATACAACATTAATGGACTACCTACTAATCACTTCCTCTTTTACAAATGTGGTCACAACATAGACCCTACTTGCAGCATTTGCATGAACGGCGATGAGACATTGGAACACCTTTTCTCACAATGTATGGGATTCAGAGTGATCCAAGAAATCATACTCTCCAACACCAAGATAGATTTCCAACTGATCTCATCTCTGAAAGATAGTATCAATACTAAAACCTATCCAATAATACGTCTCTCGGTGTTTTTGAACTATGCCATATGGATTACACGTTGTAAACTAATCATGGAACACCCACAACCTGATATAAAACAGGTTTTTTCCAAAACAATGATTAAAATCCAGAAGAGAGACCAACTCCTGGCATCGTCAAAAACATTTGAAGACACTTGGACATTATACAATATGCCAAACTAACAACAAGGCAAAAGGGGGGGGCTAACAATCAGATAACAAATATGTGAAAGATCTAATGTTCACACCATATTGGGCAACATAGACTCATCAGAACCCAAATGGAAATAACAAGATAGTTAGAACAACAATGTAAACCCCAATTGTATGATTACACATCACTGTATACATTAGAAATAATAAATTATTATTGAAACTAAAATACCTTTAACTGAAGAGTAAAACCAAAAAGATATGAGATGCTTAGTATTTATATTTTGCAGTTGAAATATAATAATATAAATATAGCTAATTAATTATTGTTTTAATTCTGTTTGTTTATTATACAAAAATGATTAATAAGATAATAACAAGTAAAATAGCTTTAAATATGTTACTGCAGGACAAAGATATATTCCTGCATACTTTCATTGAGGAACAGATGGAAGGAGAAATTAGTGCTCATCAGCTAATGCTGGTTGGTGAAAAATTTAATTTCATATCAAAAAAAGCTGGGTATTATTTTATGAACAATGATTAGATATTCAAATTTCAAAAAAAAAAAATCTCAAAACTTGGTTGAAAAATATCTGTATTTGAAAAAAATTCCAAATTAAAATATTTTCAAGTAGATAATGATTTTCTAAACAAATATAGGAGTTCCCTTCAACCAGTAGCCGACTCATAACTGCCCCAGATATGCATTCAGCTGGAGAGTAAGAATTTCAAGAAAAATTAGTATCATTGTACTGACTACAAAAGATATATCAAGCAAACTACAGGCTGGTAAATGGGAGTTCATACATTTACAAGCCAGGACTGATGCTTTATTTTTATCTTATAATTATGCAGGAACATTTTATATACTTATATATACGTAGACAATACTGATTATATACGGAATTTAACGTGCTAACTCTTATTTTGTTTACATGTATTTTTTCTTTTCTATGATATAAAGTAATTTATTTTTTTTTTGAAAGAAAAAATAAAAGCTATTTTATTCTAATTTCTGTAATATTCTATTCCATTAACTTGAAGTTTGTTTTTCTTCTTATAAATAAGGAAGTGATAATCACGCCATTCATTGCAGTAGGAGGAGTGAATTATAAAGATTTTGTAATAAATTGTCATGCAGTGAATTTGTTATTTGTATCTGAAACGTTTTTATTTTTTTAAAAAAGAAAATTTCTATTATATTTATTAATCTAAAATGTATAAAATATTTAATGTTTTTAGGAGCAGTTCTAGTCTAATCTAAAACTACCTACTGTTTGGATTCTAGATAGTAGTGCTTTTGTATCCACATCCTAAGCCAGTTTCCGATTTCTGATTTTTGTCTAGGTGAGAGACTTAGGTCTAATGTTAGACTTAAAGCATTTATCCATCTAGTAGTCTAGAAATATGGATATAATAGCGCTACCATCTAGTAAATTTAATAGATGGCTCTGGAATAGAATGAAGAAAACTAACTTTTGAAAGTATATGTTAAATGTAAGCAGAAAAAGTAATGTAGTGTTATATTTTTTTTAATATACTAAATATGCAATCTGTTGCAAGGCAAATTTTAAACTTAAAATTTTTTTTTAAAAGAGCAGCACCTTGTGTTCAAGCACTCAATAAAAAAAATAAAACAAAACACACATCTATGCACTATTCTATGTCCAACACATTTAAAAACAACGGCATTATAAAACATGTCATTATCTCAACATCACTCATTTTTAAATTGGCATGCTTATTTTAACTCTAGGTAAAAAAGAGAAAAATAATAAATTTTGTCATGACTATATTAATCAAACCATAAATCATATATCACATACTGGTCTTTTTATTTTGCAATGCTTCTGCAATAAATTTTTTTTTCTTTCTAAAAGACTTGTATTTTATCCTCAGCCATTTTTTCTCAATGAAAGCACTTAATGTTACAATCTCTTAGAATAATCTTTATAATGTAGATGGGGTCTGCTTCTCCCATGACAATTATTCTTCAAATTTACCATATAATATGGTCTGATTAAGCCTGTTGCTGTTTATCCTTTTACATGCCTAGTGCACGGAAAATTACTTTTACAATAATAAGTTCATATTATCACATTCTGCAAGATGAAGAACATGTCAAAGTATTTTAAGTTATTTAATGCCTTTATTTTATGGCAGTAGGGAGTTTTATGTTTCACTACCATACAATAAATATGTATTAGTATAACAATACCTTATATATATCTAATGTAATTGAAATAGTTATATCATGATAAAATAACCAATTTTTTAACTTAGAAAAAAATCATAAGTAGCACATTGAAGTTTGTATTGTATTGCAACTTCTGATTGCATTATTTTATCTAAAAGGCAAAAAAGATATTTGATTTACATTATCAAGTTGACATCCATCCAAATTAAAAGATATTGAGGATTTTTCTTCTATCACTGCCTGATAAAGGACTTGAAAGTTTGTGAACATTGATTATTAAACTAAAATACTTATAAGTTGCATTCAAATTATTAAAAACATTCTGTACATGCTTTTTTTGAATTGTCAAGAATAGTATTTTAAATCTAGAAGCCAAGAAGATACAGCTTTTATTTTTACTTTTATTCTGCTCAAATTAAAAACTCCCATTAAATTTTTATCACGTCTTTATAAAGTTATTTTTAAATTGTTCCAAAGACCAATATCATATAAATAGAACACAAAGTTGAAACTAATACACATTGCTATATAACATCAGTTTTTATTTTTATTGCTTTAGATTTTCCACTACTGATAATAATGTTTTCTCTTACACCATCACTTTTCTAGTTGTATAAAATTAGCTGGAGTGTGGATAATCAGCCAACTTCTAACATTGTCATAAAATTAATAAAAGTAACAAATATTGTAAATCATGTTTTTTGGTCATGATCCTATAATAAAACCTATTTTCTTAGTGGTTTTTAATTCTCTGAACCACACAGGATTTTTGGTAACCATCCAATCAACGACTTAAATTAAATTATTCAATAAATTTTTGAAAATACTTTTGCTATAGTGGAAATAATAGTGATATTCCACAATAATTACTGCAATTTTTTTTATCTCTTTAATTTTTCTACATTGGAACTATAGAAATATCCTTAAAAATCAGTTGGCTGAATTTCATGGTTTCACACATTTAAAAAAAAATTTCAATAATTTTGAACATAACACCATTCTATTATATAAACTTCTTTAATTATATTATCAAATCAATAACGTTTTCTTTTTAACATTACTTAGAGATGTTTAGTTTTATGAAACTGATTTCATCTTTGTCAAATCTACCCTATTTAATATTTTGTATTACTATTCAAAAGATAATCAAAATATTTTTTTTTATCGGAAATATCATCTTTATTTTATAAAAGAGTTCTATTTTTTTATTTAATAAAATTATTTTCAGATCATATATTATTTTTAATGTGCCAAAAAAAAAAAAAAAAATTCTTAACTGATCACAAATGTTTAATGCATCCAAATTCTTTGTTCCAAGGAAGGTGGATGGATACATTATTAATAGTGTACTGAGATCCTATGATATCACTTGATCATTTTGTTTGACATTGGTTGCTATCTTCTTCAAATTAATAGATGTTTTTTTAGTGAATGTATAAATATACCCAAGAAGATTAATAGTAATAAAAATAATCACATAATTTCAGAAATAGGAGGCAGTTAAAACAATGCAACTGTTTTTTGATGGAATAACCTCATATCAGAATTAGTGAATGCTGTGACTGGGGAGTATTAAAGATTTTTTAAAAAATAGCTGAAGTATTCACATGAAATTGTGTTCAGCATTTTTTTAATTAACTAGCCTTTATCTAATTTATTTAACTATTAATTGGTAAATGTGTGTCTAAATATTTTAAACTGAAGGTTAAAGATCCATTCTTCACTGCTAGCAAAAATAATGTCTTATGACAATAGATACGTTAATAATAATTAATTTTATCTTTTTTTAAAGTACAATAGATATTTTAATAATGGTTAATTTTTTTTTCTCATATGTGATAACATCGGACGCAAACCCATAACCATCTGCAACCAACTACTTGCTTGCAAGGCGGTTGCGATGACCTCACGGCTAACAACGCTTGACATAATGGTTAATTTTATCTCTTTTTATTGTGTTCTTAGCAGCTTTATTCATTGTAAAGTGAATAGCTGGTGAGTAAATAAACTTTTTAATCAATTTTTGACTCAAAAGAGTGAAATAGAGAAGGTGCAAAGAGAGATAGAGGGAGGGGGGGGAGAAGGAAGAATTGAAGTTTGAAAATGACTGACGATTATAAACTCTGCTGAATTTTTAGTTGAGATTTTACATATATACCCCTTGATAACTGATTTTACACTACAGTATTTGAAATACCGGCATTATTATACCTGTAACTTAATTGTAAGTCTAGGGGATTTGAATTCAGACTTTCAAGCAACCTTCAACTGTCCACACTATCTCATACTACTGATATACAAGACATTATGCTGGCTCTGGATTTTTTTTTATAATAAAGAAAAAATTAACTTAGAGGGGGAACATTGTGAAAGTAATAAAATGATTCATTTTTAAGCAAGTAAACTGTGGAAATTATTTGTAGTATGAAACTTTATTAATTTTATTTTTAACTAATTTATGGTTTGCTTAGATGGTCATATGACATCGAGAATCAAAATGAGAGACTGAATTAAAATCATTCAGGAATCTTTAGCTTTTAAATCTATGATTAACACTTTGCTAAAACTTACAGAGCATTTTATGTTTTAAGCAAATATATTTACTTAAAGAAAATGGAAATCATATTTGAGGATTCTTATGTTGAACAGATGGAAATCATTCTTCTTGAAATGAGCAGCATTATTTCATCCACTTTTCAGAGATAACTTAATGACCAGCCCTTTACTACAGTAATACATTTAAAAAAAAAAAGTGCTTTCAGAATTCATATTATAAAAGAAGAGTGAAGGGAGGCAGTAAATCTAAATTTCTAGATGTTCCCATACATTATAACCATAACACAATTTATTGTAAAATCTCAATATTTGAAGTGTATTATAAATTCTAATGATCATTTATATAATCAAGATGTGTAGCATATTTATATATTATGTATATCTCCTCATAAATTACTATGATCATACTACTCCAGATAATAAAAAACAATCCAAAGAAACAAATATAATGCAGGATCTTTTAATCTATTGGATATGTTGTGATAAAATCTTTCAATTTTTACAGGAAGATTTTTTTGATGAAAAATTAAATTCCAAATAAGGTCTTAAAGCTTAATTGTAGCTCTTTGTTCAAGGCCTTTGTTCTTTAAAGTATCTTTAAGATGATTCTTCATCTATTTCATATGCTATATGAAGTTGTAATGAAGCAATAGCATATTGGAATCTGTTCTACACTAGTGCACTGAAATCATGAAGCATCAAAATCAAGGGTTTCTTTATCTCGGACATGTGCATTTTTTGGATTTTAAATTATCAAACCAAATTTTTTATAGATTGAATTAAAAAGATTAAGAATATTCCATAGATCACTCTCTGTATTAGCAAAAATGGTACAGCAAATTTATCAGCATATTGTAAATCTAGCAAGCAAGAAAATGTTCTTATTTTTATTTTTGATTCATTCAAATTAAAGAATCACCATAAAATCTATACCACATATTTATGTTTTAAAAACACCAATAAACTTTTCAAATAAACATGGAAAATCATTTGGAGTTAGTTTATATCTCTATTCAACACAAGTTTTTATTTTATTTGTTTTAGATTTTCCATTTCTATTAATAACACTTTCTCTCACCTCATAAGTTATATGAATAGCTTTTCATTAATAAACATTTTTGCAATCTTTTTTAATTAATTGAGTTTATTCTTATTGATAAAAGAATTGCATAAATCAAATCTTTGCTTGTAATATTTTTATTGCATTTTATGTCTTGATTCTTTAAAATCATTCTATCTGGTAATAACTCTGTGACTAGAATCGGCTTATTTTATAAAATCAAATACAGTACATATAAAATTAAAAAGATAATGATGATATTTCACAACAAACTACTTTTTTTTTAATTCTAATTTTTTCATAAATTATAACAATAAAAACTCCTCTGAGATTAGATACTTAAATTCATAGTCTCATATAATCCTAAAATAAAATTCCAATAGTTTTGCTGTCAACAATACATAACTGGGTTTTAAATTTCTCCAGGATTTTTATCAGAATTTTCAGTTTTTTCATTCTTAAGATTATTACAAAGAGTTGACTTAATCTAATTAAATGATATATTTCTGATCAAGTCTAAATGACTCATTATAATAGTTAAATACAATTATCTAAATTAGTGTATCATTATTCAAAAGATAAGAAACAGAAATCCCCTCCATACATTCAAAATGTCATCACCATATAAGAGTATCATTATTGATTTTTTCATGCACGTTACTTTCAATATCAAAAATATTTAAAGTGATCATGATTGGTAGTTTTAATCTACTGTCAAATCTGTCACTAGAGTGGCAGAATTGAGTAATTTAATGACGCACTAGAGATTCTATCTTCTATTTGGAATTTTGTTGATAGTTATCTAAGTAAAGAAAAAATCCATATAGCTAATAAATAACATTTTTCTGAGAATTTAACTTCTATTCATCATATATTCATCCATAATATAAATATGTGTTTTGTTTTGAATTTTTTTAAATACTTTTTTTTTTTAATGAAACTGCACAAAATTTACTCCACCTAGCTTTATATAATATTTTTATGAAAATAACAATCAGTTGTAATGAACAAAGTAACACTTGGTAGTAATCTGCCATTACTTGCCATACTCTTAACATGATGATATATTCTAACATCCTAATTTTACAGTTATATCAAAAAAATTGTTGAGCCTTTACACCATTAAGATGTAGTAATATATCAAAAGAAAACAATATCCCAACCTCCTCTCTAATAATAAAAGAAAAGTGGTCTGGGGATCACTATAGTGATTCTTAAAATAAAATGCTTAACTCCATTTTTTTTTGTTAATAATTTTATTTTTAAAATGGCTTCAACTTCAGTCAAATTTGGAAAAAATTTAACTATGACTCCTATTTTAACCATTGTTTACATGACTGCAAATTAAAAGATCTAACATAAATGAAATTTTAAATAATACATTACATTAATATAGTGGTAGAACTAATTTTATTTTTTCTCTCAAAATAATGATACTATTATTATTAAAATAAATTTATTTTTGTAGAAACTGTACATAATAGGAAAGTAAAAGATAATTTTATTATATGAGGTGAGAAAAAAAATTACTTAATTGGAAATAGTGCAAAGGCTTGGTAGATAACTTCATTAGTAAATAAGGAAGAAAAAATTTCAAAGCAATTATTTATTTTTTTAACCGGTTTGTTATCATTTGTTATTATTAACATTCCAAAATATGATATAAAGAAATAAATTAGATTCAAAGTCTAACTTTTATCTAGTTAAAACTAAATTGCTTAATTATTGCATTTCTTAAGATAGTGCTTACAACCTGCTGTCTTGAGTATGTTTATATAAGAAAACAATTTCACTAGGAACAAAAGATGAGGTAGGGTTGAAATATTTCTTATCACATTTGTGATAATGATTACCAGTTTAGTTTTATTAAGTGTGCTATTAATTTATGTCATGTCCTGTAAATGATTGATTATTTGGAAAAATAGGGACTAAATTATTGGCTGTTGTTTTTTAATTACTATTTATGTGAAAATTAAATATAAGCATTCCTGTCTATTTCTTTATGTATTTTTTATGAGTTTTTTTAAAAATATATATGTGATTTATATATTTAATGTGTGAAGATATCCATTTATAATTACTCAAATTAGAAAGCACTTTAGAACAATGCCCAATGAAAGGCAACAGCCCCAGAATAACAGTGAAAGTAAAACTGTCAGGTTAATTGCAATTGGCCTGTCAGTTTGTCCCAGACCAAGAGTGAAAATAAAACTGTCAGGCTAATTGCAATAGCTTGACAGTTTTACTTTCACTCTCAACTAGGAACAGTTGGCTTTCATTGATTATAGTTTCAGATAAAGTGCTTTTTAATTAAATAATTTGTTTATATATATACCTTGAAACAGATTTAAACAGACATGCAATATATACACATATATATTAACAAAACAGCAGAGGACTTTCTCTGCTTACATTCAGCATAGGCTTTTCCCTGCAATAATTCATTTTATTAGCCTTGCATGATTTAGTGCAATGTTAAAGTGGTCGATTCCATCCAGAGCTCAAAGTCCCAAAGTCCGTAGATTGAGGCTTATCTGTGACTCAGCTTCCGAATAACAAATAATTCAGTTGTTTGATTCACATATTGTTACTATATATTGTAAGCATTGAGTAATTAATGGAGAATTGCTGATAATAGTAACTATATTGTCACATCTGATCACATTTATTTTTTTATATTGTCAAGCTAATAGCTGATATTTTGAAACCAAGCTGGCATGCTTGTATAATTATATAGATCTGACACTAGGTCAAATAATTACTTTAGTGAACTTAGTTTCATGTTAATTGTAGACATCCTTCATTGACATAATTATTAATAAAATATTACATTACTTATTTTAAATTTAACATGTTTTTAGAAAAATAATTCATCCTGTCTCACTTTACTTGACAGATTTCTGTTATAAGTTTAATAAATCAATGTTTATCTGATGACTTGAAAAAATGAGATCATGTCTTCAATTTTTATTTATCATATTAAGAAAATTAACTATAAGACTCATAGCCTTTAAGATAAAGTCCTTCTAAATTGACAGATGTATAATTTCATAAATCATGTTATAATTTTTCAAATTATTTTCCTAAGAACTAATTACTGAAAAGTAGACATAATCCTATATTGTGAAGACCATAAATTGGATTACAATTCCAATATTTTTAAAATTAAAATAGTATAAAAGTATATAGGAATTTGAATTAGGAAAATTTCTTAGAAAAATAAAGGTTTTGATGTTGTGGCATCATGGTTACAAAATACTGAAGAAAATATAAATAAATATCCTTTAAAAAAATAATCAAATGATTAATTACTTGAGAATTCTTAAGTTTAAGAACTGGAAGTGATAGAGCTAGCCACTCTACCATTGCACCAAACCACTAGGACAAAATCCATTTATGGCATGATAAGATATGTACCCCTTCCCCCCAATATATGTGTTAGAGACAAATTTGCAGCATTCTTATGATTGTGTTGTTTCAAATAACTTTAGAAGTTTACAAGTTGATTGTTAAAAGAAGACTATTTTTGTGTCAGAATTTTTGAAACATTCTTGTAGAATAGTGATACTGGTATTTGAGAAAAAGTTGTCATTAATACAAATCAATGTTAAAATGTATGTAAACATGTGTGTTTTATGCAGACTAAATCGACTCAAAAATTTTAGGTTTTTTGTGAAGGATAGTCTTGAAAATACTTAAAGTTTTAATTATAGTAGTAAGTTTGATCAATAAAAAAAATATAAATGTCAAAAATATGTATTTAAACACCAAAATAATTTATGGCTCCTATTTATACTGAAAATTCAGTTTCTCAAAGTGAAATGTAAAATGGTATTCAAAAGTATAAATTGTTAATTTGTGTAAAATTAAAATTATTAAAAGCTATTATATGAAGCAGAATTTATTGTCCTTAGAAGCCATTAGCAATTAAAGATTAACAAACAATGTGAAAAGATAGATGTTTTTTTTTATTTAAAAAGCATCGTGAAAAGATGAGTGGAATAGTTTCTGAGTTATGCAAAATATGTTAGGTGAACAGGTTGATGGCAATATAGAAAGTCTATGAAAGGCATTTCAAAGATGATTTTTAACAGGTAACACATTTCAAACTTCAGATTTCAGACTTCAAAAAGAATTCAGTCAAATCAGGTTTAAGCAGTGAATCAACTACTATTTATTACAAATAAGAATTTGAGTCAAATTTGTTCTAACAATAAATCTCAACTGTACCAGTAAAAAAAAAACAAAACTTTATTCTTCAGTTTACAAAAGGAAGCAAACTTGAGGAAGAGTACTTTTCAGTATATTCCAATTACAATTTCTTAAGATGACCAGTTAAGTATCATTAGATGTGCATTGACCCATTGCTTTCTAAACAACTTGCCAAGACTTAATATGAAGACTTAAATTGTATCCTGTTATCTGCTATGCTAAAGGATATGTTAACCATGCCTTCACTTAATCTGCTTGATGTCCTTATATATATTCATCAAGAATAAAAAATATCAACAAGTTAATGAAATAGACCTACAATAATACCAGTAAATATTTACACATGGAGAATCATTCTAGAACAGAGAATGGAATACTAAATGAAAATTGTAAATATTAAACTTTAATCTTTTTTCATATAGTTATGTAATACTCACAAGTTAGTTAAGGTCAGTCTTTTCTCCCTTGAATGTTAAAACAGTTTGCGCAGAGAGGATCAATAGAAAAAGAAAATTTGAAGAAGCATGGGTATTTTCAAGGGGCACACATTCAATTAACAGAAAGGATTCTTGCTTCCCACTATCAAAGAAATGGAACATATAATTTGCATACTGGGACAAATTTTCATATTTTTCAACCACTATATATTTGGACTCTCAATTGTGAATTTTATTCAGCACTATGATTCTGGTGAGAATCCACTGAAAACTGGCTTCATGCTACTAAATAAATAAACATTTTTTTTTATATATATCTTTTCATAGCAACTTGCATATATCTCAAGTTTTTGAGTATTAAATGTATATTTTAGTGGAATTATGTTCAAGATTGAACATAATCATAGGTGCCTAGACTATCTTGTAAAAAATAAATTATTTTTTCAATTTGAAAAAGCCTAGGTTAAAATATTGATAATATGTAAGATTATGAGGGAATTATTTTCTTTATAGATATAATTTCTTTTTTATTTTGAGATTTGGGAGAGGGTATTCTCACCTATTGTAAGGATAAAACAAGATCTTGTAATTAAATGTGAAATTTGTTTTCCCCCTTCTCTTTGTACTATTTTTTCTTTCTTTCTTTCATATGTTAACATTTAATTTGAAATGTGGTTGAATTAAAAGTATTAGTCATATTTTATTAAGTCTGTAATTTAAAGAACAGTTATTACCTAGATATTGGTGGATAATAATAAAGTAAAACTAAAATTTTAGTGTTAGCTAAAAAATGAATGTTTATGTAACAGACCAATATATGCATTCAACTCAATATACATATATTTGTCCATGGTTTACTTATATTGATTTCTTTATTTTATTTATATTAATCATTACATTGTTGATTTATTTGCCCAGGCTTTCTCATACCTTTATATGTCTTTTCCCCCTTCCCCCATGGTTAATTAGTTAAGAATAGTTTGTGTATGTGGTCATCATTCTCAAAATCTATACTTTATGTTAATTAGAATCCAGAAACAATAACAGGGAAATAAAAATACAGTAAGATTAAGATCACGTCAGTCCTTCATTCTGAAAGTGGGTCTAATATTATGTCTCTTACTAGCATTAAGTATAATTAAGTTATCTTTGAATACTTTACCTTTTGTCAACCATTTAGGATTAAATAAGTGCATCTGGAACTAAAAATTATAGTATCATAAAATATTTCTAAATAGTACCAAATATTTGATTTGATCACAACCAGTAGCTGAAAAATTAATTTCCATAATATTGCATATGTCTTCTCAAGCTGTGATTTAGGCTAGTCACTATTCTGTTACTTTTGATTGCCAAATCAGATGTTTTATTTACATTTTCTAATTTTGAGCTGTATTTGTTACTTCAATGTAGAGGTTTAGTACATCATTAAGAGTGATTTAACATATATGTTATCAACCTCCAATGTGAGCTTAGTCAAGATCAAACCTTAAAGCTCCTACTGAAAACAAAATGCAAAATATGAGGATTGATACCATATAGACTTTATAGTTAAAGAATTGATCGTCACACAGAAAAATAATTGTATTATTCATGAAATAATAATATACAGTACTTACTTCTAAATATTTTTTTCATAGACTTTTATTAAACTTTTATATTTTATTTTTTACTATTGGTGGGGACTGGGACGAAGAAAGATATAATAATAGTTTCTGCTGAGAGATAAATAAAGCATACATTGCTCTGAGTACATGAAGAATAATTGCCTGGGGACTTATTTAAATATCTGTTTATTTAAATAGTTAAATAATTTTAAATATTAATATAAATGCTTTTTGCACAGAACAAAAATTTCAAAAATTGTTATTAATAAATTAAACCATTAAATATAATTTTGGTGCAGAATATTTTTTCAAAAGAAAAACATAATAACAATACATTAGAAAATGTACTACAGGAAATAAGAATTTACATTTATTTGTATATGCTTCAATCTGTATTTACTTGAACACTGTTGGATTTTCACTAGCTATTTATAAACTATGCCTCTTTTACGTTCTGTTTTCTATTAATCTATTTCATTGCAAATTATGTTTACATTTTTGAACTCAAAATCATGATCATACATTCTTTCATGTAGGATTTTTTTGATGGATGCATAGGCTGCTTTATTCTTTACTGTTTACTCTTGATTCTTGGTGGTGAATATATGGGCAGCCTATAGCTTGACATTTAATTATGTACACAATTTGTGAATTTTATTTTAAATCATTTCTATTCTTAGTGTCATTTATTAATCAATTATTCCTAGAACGTAGTTTTTTCAATCTTATTGGTATTGAAGTTATATATATAAAGAATCATCCAAAGTTTTTATTTCCAAGCAGACTATTTTATTATTACTATTCTTTTGACATCATTAATTTTTTTAAGATGCTTATAATATGTGCTTATTGTAACCATATATTTTTTTTCAACATCAAATTTACATAAATCTCAATATTGAAATAAGATTTTAATTCTTGCATAATTTCAATCAGGATTCACAAATGATTTAAGGTTGATATATTCTCTAACACTAATAACTTTTGCAGAATGAATCCAATGTACAACCATTACATCTAATTAGTAAATCCAGATATTTAATATATTTGTGATTTTCAAGGTCTATTCAACACTTTAAGCAAAAACAACTGATTCAATTTACATATTTGTTATTACATTTTATGATGCATAAATGAAAATATATTCTCTATATTGCATATGTATGACATTGTTATTAATATTACTATTAATCATTTGTTCCACTGTTTTCTTCAATATTATTCACTGCTAAACTGCAAAGTATTCCACTAACCACAGGCAACATTGACTGTATCTGCTACATCTTATAATGATGATTGTTAAATAACACTATAATAGCTGGTTTATCCAGTCAAGTACATTTATATTAAATTCTTCTATTTTATTATCAATGTTTTTTTTATCTCACAGTTACTGAATAATTTTATAGTAATGTTACATCTGTGGAACCATATAATTCATTAGTATTGAATGTGTCATTCTTTAATTATCAGTATGAATTTTTTAAAAAAATATATCAATACTTTTATATGGCAATTTAAAATAGCAAACTTTCTAAATCCCATTTTCTCCAAAAATCATTTTGAAAATACTTTATAGTTCTTTCATAATAAAATCCTCTCTCCATGAGTCTATCATTAATCTTAAAGGGTAATCACTGTAATTGTTTTTATGCAATTTAACATTTATAAAAACAATATTGTCGTAGAAAAATAGATAGTATTATTGCTTTTGAATACATATTCAAAAATGTTTTTCTTATTAAAGTGTTTTCTTCTTATTTCATATAATCTCATTCATGAGTTTATCTTTAATAGATTTTATATTATAACTGCTAATTTGTATCAACTTTCTAAATTTTTTTTCTTTACAAAAAAAAAAAAAAACTTTTTTAAGCAAAGAAAAGTGTTATGTATTGTGCCCTTTTCTTTAGATCTAAATAAATTTATTTGTATCAACTTTCTAAAAATTTTAAATTTAAGATGTATTCTATTGGTATGATTACTATGTTATGCTGACGATCTTTTTAAAAGCTTAATTAAAGTAAAATGAAAATATTTAATGTATAAAATTATGCTAAATATATTAAAAACAGTTAAATAAAGCTAAATGTTATAAATGTATATGGTTGGAAAATCTGGCCATAATAAAATAGTGTATTAATAAGTCTTTTAAATAAATATTAAAAACTGAATTTTAAAAGTAATAATCTACAATATAAATAAATAGCATATTTTAAAATGAAAATTATATTTAATAATTGTATTTAAAATTATTTATTTAAAAAAGTAGTATTTGTAGTGGAGAAATGTGTATTCAATTTTATAGTATCAAAATTATTATTCTAAATTATATTATGTTATTTTTCTTTTTAATATAATAATTGTTGCAATTAAACATTTGTTTTATTTTCAAACAAAATTGGATACATTCTGTCTGGATTGTAAGTCATGTGACATGTAAATATTCATACATGTGTGCTTACTAGTTTTCTTGTTAATAAAGTTTCAAAATTGCTTTAAAATTATACTGTAGAATTGAAAATATTTATTATCTACCACAGGATAAAATATAAAAAATTGGCTATTATAAATATTTCATTAAGTTTCGAAACAAATGCAGTTAATAAAAATTAGACTTTTTGTTGAAGAATAGATACATTAAAAGCTAGGGGTGGGATAAATTGATAAAATATTGTTTTTGAAAGTTATTTTAAAATGTTTAGTCAGTTTAAATGGGATGTAAAAGTTGATATGGAATTAAATAATGTAATAAATAATATTTTAAGAGATGACTCATTTTTATTTTTGATTTTAATTGTGCACTTTTGGCTGAATATGTAAATTAGACCATCAGGTGAAAGTCTAAACCATCAATCTGATGATCAATTTATTTTGGTATAAATACAATGCTTTCGATTAGTTGAGTGTGCTTTTGATTAGTTAAGTTTACCTTCGATTAGTTAAGTATGTTTTAAATTAGTCAATTCAGTACTATAATAACTCTAATAATTTATTTTAAAATAGTAAAGTGTACTAATTGAATTATTTCAAAAAAAGAGAGTATTTAAATAAATTATAAATTTATTCAGTTAAAATATGCACTGTTAGGCAACTAAATTCCCTTACCAAGCATTTTGTCAAAATTTAATCTAAACATCACATAACCATGGAAGTACTATGAAGAAGTATCTATTTGTATAAGGAAATGCTGGAAGTACAATTTTTAATTAAAAATATAATTTTAATATTGTTAATGAAGGCAAATAGTTTATCAGTCAAGTTAACATGTTGGACATTGTATGAGGAATTGGACAGAAAAGTTCAAGAGAAATTACAAAGAAAAAAAATGCATTTATTTGGAAAGATAGTTTTATCTAAGACCTAAAGTAATATGGTAAAAACTTTTAAAATCTTTTAATAATTTGAAAGTAAATATCATATTTAATAAGAGATGCAGAAGGTGTTTCTTTTTGAAGAAAACATTTTCTTAAAACAATTTATTTTAAACCATTGTTCTAAAATGATGGGAAAATGAAGACAGTTATGAAAAATACCTTACGTGATAAATCTTTACTATTAAAAAAAGACTACGTGTATTTAACAAATTTTGAGAAAAACTGATAATTGGAAAAGATTAATTTAAAAGAAAATATCCTTGGATAAATAAGAAAATATCATGACAGTAAAACTATATATGCTAGTATTATGTGAAATAGTTAAGTATTAATTTATTGGAATATGTAAAAAATGCACAAAAAATTACATATATGGATGCCCAAATACATATCACCATATTGTACCGGTCGAAAAACATCTACCACCTAAACTGCAAGTCGGATCCAAACTCAGCTGAACCAAACTAAATTCAAACCCAACTCACCAGCTTAGATCAATGGATGATCTAAATCAACGGCACAGTGCTATGCGCCAAGAAACTAGCTCAACGGTTTGTGAGGATTAGAGACCCCTGAACTGACATTAATATTGGATAATAAACTGACTAAAGATAATTTTAAATCGAGTCCTATGTATATGTTCGGGTTGCCAACACAGACAGCGAGCCTTAACATTAAATAATTATTGAATAAAAGACTTAAGAAACCAAGTGTGTTAATAAAATATTTAATAATACTAGTAATAGTTTTGTTCAATTTAAATGATGATTATATTAATTACTTCTAGTCCTTAAACATAGTTTATAATTATAATAAGAATGGCAGTTCCTATTATATGCCAATGAGTATTACGCAATATTATGGAATTCTATGTCTATGCCCCCAACAAGAAACTAAAGGCAGATAAAGATATTCAGTTGTAAAGGAAATTATGATTCTTATTTTATACAGAAGAATGTGAGATTTATTTTCACATTCGCAAATCCATTCATGAAGAGCAAGATACGTATTTAGGGCATAACTTTAACCTTTATTAGAAAACCTATTTAATTTGAGATAACTAAGAATTTGTTCGACTTTAATTGAAGTCACTTCATCACGAATTACGAGCATCAGAGCGAGCTTTACTGGGACAGAAAGATAACAGTGCTGACGAATTATGAGCTATAAATGAAAAGGAAAGATAATCGCTGGTCGGTGTTTAAGTAGTATGGCAGCTTGTGTAACAAGTCTTACTGCCCTTTAAGTAGACGGGGAACATGGGGAAAGCCAGGCCAAGATATAACTACGAACCTTTGGTGTTCCAAATATAATATAAGCAGGGGAGGAAGTGCTTTCTTCCTCTATAATTTAAATATCAGTAATATCACCACCGACAAGCCTATAGAGCAGAAAGATTGCCCTATGTCAACAACATTCGAAGATGATGACTTGATAGTCACCGTTTGAATAATAAAACCCAATTTATTATAGAATGCTCTACGTGATGACTTGATCAAATTAATTAAAGTCAAATGAGCTTTTAACTAACATTATTTAAAGCCTTTATAAAATTATATTAGTTATGGCCTAAACATCGTGCCCTCCCTGAATCTTAATAGAAAGTAACAAAAATTGAATTAGAATATATTTAGTTGATTCCTTTATCGATCCTCTTTTGCAAAATATTTTAACATTATATGTGAGTAAATAAATATTGGTGAAACGAGAAAATAGCTGGGGCATAGATTAGAAACGGAGCTAATAATTTATTATTAGCCAATTATAAAAATAACAAACATTTAATAATTTTTTTCGACTCGATGATTAATAGAACTGTATAAACCTAGTTCTAATGGGTGAGAATTACTATCAGAATTAATATTATATTATTTGCACAAAGCAAATGGGACAAAGGAGCTCATCGAGTTGAAAGATTATTGGCATATAATTAAAAATAACGACATAAATAAATCACACAATATATATATAATATAGTAAATGAACCACCATCGTAAGAAAGGAGAATTAAATCTAAAGACTAGAGATTTAGAATTATGACATAATTTAAAATAGCATAAATAAAAGTAAGTTTTACAGAGATCATTACATTAAGGAATGAGAAGAGCGTTTAAAGGGAGTGTAAAGTAAAGTTCAAAACTGTCCAGAAAGTTATGGTTCATTATGGGAATATATTACCATTTCTTCCGGGGCTGGTTCCTTAGTTTACATGTCCAGGGTGGTAAAACATAGGCATGCATTTGATCGATTACTTGAACAGTATTTTAATGAATTTTCATGATTTTAGCAGCATGATTGGTCTGGAAAGGATTTAGCAGCTTCATTGAAGATTTTCAGGGGACTTCAGGCACAGTAGTCAGATTCCTGACATTTTAGCCCTTCACCATGCTAGGAACACTATTTGAATTCATGATTTTAAGATGCACAGAATTTAATGGCACTTCTCTACAACAAAAATGGCTTCCTCTCTCCAAACTTTTCAGAACTATTTATACTGTATCTGATGCCTTCGGGCTAGCGCTTCTTTCATTATCAATGTTACAAAATTTACTAGTTGTTTTTAGATACATTCCTTCGATAAGGCTTTCAAACTCATTAACTTGAATTCATTTTCTAATTAGAAAATGAATTCTTAAAATCAGAAAAATGATTTTAATTAGGAAATCCTTACATTTTAAATACTTATCTTTTTTTCTAATTAATAAAACTTTACCCATTGTTTTGGAAAGGGAAAATCTGAAAGCTTATCGAAAGAATGTAGCTTTTAATCACTAAAAATTTTAACAAATTATTTAAAGTAAAATCAAAACATTCCCGACGCAATGAAACTTTCGAACAATTATATATATTTAAATATTTATAAATATATACGCACAATCCACGCATTTGTAATATATATAAATTCATGAATAATTTTATCATGAATTTATTAATAGCATTGATTAATTTAAACTCAAACGAATTAATTTTAACACACATTTAGGTAATAGTTTTTCTTTATGGAAATTAGCGTGGATTGAGCATATAAAGCCCCATTGTATCGGAAATTTAAGGTTAGTACTAGGTTTGAAGTGGGCTTATGGTTAGATGTCATGAAGCTAGGATCGAACTCAGATCTGACTGCTTCAATATCAAAGATACTACAAGCCAGCATAGGATCCTGATGGAATAAGAAAACTCCAAATAATTATTTTTAAATATTATAAGTTGAAATTATCTTCAATAATCATTGTTCTGGAAAATAGGAACAATCGACTATTATTTTTATAAACTTTAAAGAACAGATTGGTGATTATTTTTATAAATGGATCCCGATTCCCAAAGTCAACTTTTCTTTCTCATTTTTTTTTTTATTCCTGGTCATCATTTTATTTTGGAATCAACTGAGCATGCATCGTGTTGGGGAGAAAATTGTTGTCTTCAAGTGTCAGACAGCATCATAGCAACATGTGTTTGGGAGTTTCACTTGCCTACAAGGAGTTGGTAAAGAAATCCCGAGGAAATAAAAAAGAACAACATTTTATTTTAAAAAAAGAACATTTATCATGGATTAAAGTTTACGTAGATATGCTTTTTATTTATTTTTAAACTAACCTTAATATTAATTTTTCTTAATTATAATTAGAGATAGGAAAGATACATATAAAATATTAATTATTTACTAATATAATATTTATAATTTCTATAAAGGATACTTAATAATTTTAAAAGTTTAAATATTTTGATTATATAGTGTTGAATGAGTGTTATAATATGCAATATTTTATTGATTGTGGCTAAGAAGATGTCTAAAAAGTGATCAACTAGAAGGACTATCACTTGGGTAATAATTGTAAAATATTAATTTTTTTTATGATGTATTTATTATTTTTCTTTTAGATCGTCAAGTATTTTTTATAATGTTATTGTATGAACATATGAGTATGTGTGAATACACTAAACACATATAAAACGCACAGGAGTTAGTTTTTATTTAAAAATATGCATACTTTATTTATTATATTACTTATATAGTACAATGTAATGGAATATAGTTATATGGTTCTTTCATAAAAGAACTTTATTATTTTAAATGTTTTGAAGTATTGATTTTATTATCAATACCTGTCATTTGTTTTTGTGTTCAAGAAGTTTCCTTAAAAGTGAAGTAACCTTTTCTTATTAAATAATCCAGATAGTTGAATTTATATGTGAATTTATTTGTTATTTTAGAAATATGTTTTAAGAATTTTTTGGCGATGTAGATTGATAAATCTATAAAGAAATTTTGTAAGGTAGTGACTTGGGAGTATATTAAAAAAAAATGAAACCAAGATGATGCCTTGTTGTAGGTTTTTTTTATGAGGAATAGAAATAGTTTTTATTGTCTTAATAATTATGCAGGTCCAGATAACGAAGCCTATAACTTGTATATTTCCATGGGCAGTGTTTTCCCTTTAATATTGAATATTAATGTTCCAAAAAGCTGAATAAATAGCTAGGACATTGTTATTTAGTGGAGGTTATTAGACAGATAAGTCAGGCCTCTTTTCTTTATGCACTGTTACCATGTGATCATCTTATAATGTGTACTATTGAGTTAATACTCTAGTTTGTTCTTCAAACCTACGCATCTGATCATTATCATGATTTCTAAGTATTACATCGCACAGAACAGTATCTTTGAAGGAGAATGATAAATAATTTTGGAATAGAAGGATTGTTATTTGGAAGAGGATAATAGGTTTTCTTACTTTGAATGATGTTAATAATAAATACAAATGGGATTGACAATAAAACTTAAAGTAAGAATAAAGAATCATAGAATGTTTTCTACAGTTAGTAAACTATTTTAAGAAATATGTAAATGATAATAAAATTGTTCATGGAATTTTTGAATAATTTTAAAAATATTTTAACTTATATGTAATACATATTTTTAATGAATGGTATATTTAAAGAAGCAATAGAGAATAGAATAGAATAAGCAAATTATGCTTCATGAATATTATTTTATATTTAAGGAAATGCATCAACACATACATGTAGTTTTATACTAGATTAATACTAAGTAAGAGGTAGAATGTATAATAAGTCTATTATTAACTGAGTCCACTTATTTTATTAACAAACCGGAATATATTTTATCTAGTAGTATCAGCACTCTCATGATAAGTTATTTTAAACAGTTGAGAATGGATTAATAGACATATGTTAGGATAAGTAATCCTATTGTAATTTATGTTTTATGTTTTCATAATTGATCTATATTTTGATGGAAACATGTTATAGTGTTAATTAATTATATCTAGTACATGTGAAACTCTATGTATATCCATGATGATGATTATTGATAGTATTTGTTGTAAATATTTTAAAAAGTATATTATAGTTCTAAGTCGGAATGAAGGCTTAGATGTTTAGATTTTTATTTTATTAGTTTAATTTGAGATGAAAGTTATAATGAGACAAGATTTGCTGACTGTAAATATTGTAAATAATTTATTGTTTGTTAAGTTATTATAATAAAATTTGTTAAACTTGTTTTTTTATAAATTTATGTGTTGCATCAATTTCTTTCACATCACAAACATATGACTACAGATATCTTGAACCAAACATAACATTTGCACAGTAAGAACAAGATTATTATGTAAGAATTATAGTATTTTCTTAATATGATTTATTTAAGAAATATTTACATTGCTATTATTATTATTATGGTCATATATTAATTATATAATATTACACAGAATTATAATATTATCCATTGCCACATATTCTCAGATTATAAGATTTTTACTACATATTTTATTTAAGATGCTATATGAAAGATGAAAGATTATGCTATATTATTTCTTTTTTCTTATTATTATTGATAAGAACTATAATGGGAAAAATAGATAAGATCGAATCATACATTGAAGATTATTATTATTATTAGTTAGGGGTAGTTGAGGGCGATATTAAATCCCTTATCATGCTTTGCTACAGTAATTTTGATTGACTCGAATTAGTGTAAGAACCTGAGATTATTTTAGTTAAATTATTTTGAATAAAGAGATTAAGATTTATTTATCAGTATTATCTTAATTAATTAATTATTGTTAAAGAATGCTATAAATTTATTATTTGAAATAACAAAAGGGGGGATAGTATTCTTATGCCATTGAAGTGGTATCCTGTGAGATATTGGTTCAGTGTAATTCATATTACCACTTATATCTCACTTCATAGTTTCATGATTTTAATAAATATTTATTTATTTAGCTTATAAAACGGAACCATATTATTACTTCTTATTAGTTAGAGCTAGTTAAACAATTGACATTAACATAGAATATTTTATTATTGATTATATGCATTTTAGCCGAGCATAACTATTTATCTGAGCTAGTTCCATTTTATTATATATTATATTTCCTGGAAGTGAGGGTACAGTATACAGATGTACTGTATAAAGACTTTTATGGCTATTATAAGCATTTATATATTTTTAAACAGTGATTTTATATATGAATATTTATTTTGCATTTTATATTGAATTGCCTAGGTTTTAAAATTCATCCAGTTTTTAATAATATTAATAATTAATAATTTTTATTAATCACTCATTAGATTAGAGATTATCCAATAATGAATAATATTTCTGTTGTGTACATTACAGAAATATTATTTCTTATTCAATCTTTCTTTCTACCATTGAAAATGTTATCTACTTATTGTCAAAAAAACTTAAAAATTGTTTTATTTTGTGTATTTAATTTTTCAACATAAACTCCCACATTTGTATTTTTATAAAATTAAGAAGAAACTATCCTTGGAATGTGTAAACAAATACTTTATACTTATTTATGCCATGATTTGCTTATCTAGAGGCAGCGCTGTTGCATTGTTAATTTTTTTTTTTTAAAGCTAACTATGTATGAAATTCTTAAATACAAAGATAGTACATTTGACAGTCATACCTGTGATCTGGGTTTGAATCCTGGCTGAATAAACTTGATTCTTTTTAAGGTTTAGGATTTTTATTTCAGGTATTAACCAGTCTCACTATTCATTCAAACAATGAAAACTGTTTGAATCTTCACTATATGGCAATTGACAATCTGTCTTCACTTAAATGTTGGACTATTTATATCATCTAAAATTAAATCATGAATATCTTTAGAAAAAAAAGTTTTAAATTTATTTAAATTTTCCAATTGCATTAGTGGTATTATTCTCCTTTCTTCAGGTGTTGCTGCCCTAATCAATGGCTGTACTAGTATGGGGAATGAAACTTGGACCTTTAAATTTTTGAATAGAGCCATTCTGTCGAAGGGAAAAGTCATTACAAATTTAATATACTTATCTATGAGGATTCTCCTGATTTCTCCACAAGAGCAAAGCTTAGTGGCTTTCAGACATGTATTGTTACACTAGGTTGACTTATGAAATTGTTTGCTATTATTATGTGAGTAGTTTTTTTAATTTTTTTCTTAGTACCTTTTCTCTTTTATCCAGTATTGTTGTATTTTTCCAACTGAACATATGTTCATTAGTAGTTACATCATCTGCTACTTTAGATACATCTGTTGTTTCTGTTTTAATCATCAGATTATGCTCTTTCTATCACTTTTCAGTAGGGTGACTGAGCTCACCATTATACATCCTTCCACGTTCATGTGATATTTCATAGATGCAGTTTTTGTTTGTCAGCATTTCAAGTTTAGGTTATGTAGATGTTACAATCTCTCATAGTGTAGTATGGCTTTGGAAAACTTCTGATATTATATTGACTACAAATTTTTTTTAGTTTGTCTGCTATACCTGATATGTATGGATATACTACAATATCGAAAATTGATTTTCATTTGCTATTTCTTTTCATTGTTTTTTTAAGTTTTCTTAATGACAGCTGATGAGAGTTAGTTCAGAGTAGATGCTTTTTTTTTTTTCCAAATCACTGGTTGCTGAACAAACTTCTTTCATTCTATTCTATAGTGAAAGTATAATTCCATATTTTATATTTCTGAGGTGATTGGATGTATATGCTAAGTATTTTCCCGTATGCATGGGTTTTCTGTAGACTAGTTTTGATTTTCCCTGAGGGAGTATTCATACAAGAACATCTAAAAATGTCAATTTTTGTTTTGTTTTGTTCTGATTCTATTGTGAATTGAAGAGGATATGTTGTTGATGTGTGTTCAGAATGTTTGAAATAGTGCTTCACCATATGGCCATAAAACAAATGTATCACCAATATAGTGAAGTGAATCTTTAAATGGGTATGGAGTAGTTTGTATAGCTGTGGTTTCAATATCTTTCATATAAATATTGTTAATCAGGTTAACCTGGTGAGCGCACAGTCATCTCTTGATTTTGTTCGAAGAATTCCATGTTGTATTGAAAATATATTATTGTTATGCAGAATGTTACTACTTGAAATGTTGTGCATATACTAATCTGTGTGCTATTACTAACAGTTAAAATTATTATTACTAGCAATTGGATTTAATTAAAAATGCAAATAAAGTTTAAAATTTTTTTTAAAAATATTATTGATTCAGTCTTAGATGATGGAAGTAATCGAACATATAAGTACCACTAAAATGTCTTTTTTCACAGTTTTTCTATGAGAGACTGATAAAGCTTTTATCCTGCAGTGGGCTATTTACACCTTGATACAAAATACTAAAAGATTACTGGTAAATGTATTATGTATACATCACACACAAACGCAAAGTTATTAAAGTGACTTTCACAAAACATTATTTTCCTATCTTATTTCATATATAGGGTATATGAGCACAGACTTTCACATGACTCACCATTCTCCACTCTATCACATAATACTGACACACTTGAACACATATATGTCGAAAAGATAAATAATCACCAATATACGTATTTCATGCTAAACCAACAATCCATTCCATCATCAGATTTTCAATTGGATGGATGGGTGAAGAGTTGGAGTGTGGAGTGGATTGAAGCCTGTCCATTAAAGTATGAATATTGGCTATCTTAATATATATCTGAGCACTTATTGCATATATGTGGAGATGATAATCTGGACCAACTGATGATTGCTGGTTTAGCATGAATTACGTATATTGGTGATTATTTATCTTTTCGATATACATGTGTTCAAATGTATCAGTGTTATGTGATAGAGTGATATTGATACAGGTATATAATAAGCCTGTATTTCAGTTTATCTTATTTCAGTAATTCTACATTCACATGTGCTCATATTTAGCGATTTCGCCACAGCTGATATTTACTTAATTTTATAGGTTTATCATATACTATATATATGTAAATAAAAGTCTGTAGAAATTGCAATCGTCTATCTATTTAGAATTTTTTTTTTTTCGCATTTTTTTATGCAGTTTTTTTTTTTTTTTTGTCAGCATTCCAGCTGTTGGTATTACTATATATTTATCCTAAGAAAGCTTTTATTAGAGAAAACTGACTTGACATGAGATCTGAAACTAATTAAAAGAAAATCTTGAAAGCATTCTAAATATTTTCCAGGTTAATCCATTATTCACTAAGCTTATTATTCTAAGTTTCCTGTTTTTATATTCCTAACAAGGTTAAAATTTACTTTTCTGTCTTTAATTAAAGTAAGGATGCACGACAAAGATTTTAAATAAAATATAAATAAGTAAAAAAAAAGAAGAAATTTTCAAGAATAATTGAGCTTTTTTTAGTTAATGCATACTTATGTTTAAAAAACAAAAACAAAGTTAATCTCTTTTTAAAATAGAATATGTTTTTATTATAGGCTCGCCATAACAGCCAATCTTTATCAATTTGCATAAGAATTTGTCTTTTTTTTTCTCTGCCATGTATTGGGTCTTTTATTTATTATGTATTTATTGATTTATAATGATAAAACGGGCTTCATTATCTTATTATGAATCTCTAAACAATAGTATTCCTAAATAATATTCAAATAGGAATTCATGTGACATTCAAGCATCAGAAATGCCTCCTATGTTTGAGTGCTGTACAGTGGACAATAGCTTTTTGCTACTCCTATCAATTGCCCCCCCCCCCTTTCCAACATCACTTTGATTTAAAAATATGTATATATATATATTGACACAAAAGTAAAATAACATTTATTTTAAGTCTAAATTTTTTAATTTCCATATTAACAAATGTATTTATGTCTTCTAGATCAAGGGATTTAATGTTTTACTTTTAACTATATGCTGCATTGAAGGCAACACATGGACCTGAGAAACAGTATCATAATCCTACTAAATCCAGCAATAGCAATCTCTTATATGATGCCAATAATATTTTGAACAAGATGGAAGAAATATTTTAATTATTTTTTGAATAATGATATAAAAATAGAGATAACGACTTTTAATGATATATCCATTTTATCTAACTATTTAGACTATAAGTAGGGATCTCTACAAATCTAAACACAAGATTAAAGTAATGAGTATGCACTTTACAAATTATTAATTACAATTCTAATTATTTAGATGTGGACAAAATGATCTAGCTTAGTGAAATCAAAACAGCTCTTTGTAATCTTAAAAACTAGAAAGGCTGCAGATCCTAATGAAATTCCTAGAGAAGTTTTAAAATATGTTAGTGATATGTTAGCTTCAAAAATAATTTTTTAGGAATATATGGACCCGTGAAGTTGTACCACCTGATCTTAAAGATGCATTTATTGTTCCAATAAAAACAAACAGGAAATAAATAACATTGTAGCAATTATCATGGAATGTCATTATTGTTCACTATTAGCAAGGATATTTTTGAGGATTTTGTTGAATAAATGCTTCCAATTATAGGTGAATAATCACCAGAGACTCATGATTTTAGAGAATTGAGAAGCAGTACAGACATGTTTTTTTGTTGCTAGGCAAATGCAAAAAAAATAATATTAAGAATAAAGAAGTGAGTTATATATTGCTTTTATTGATTTGGTCAAGGCATTTGATTCAGTTAATAGGATAGATCCATATCATTATTTGACATTAGTTATTCACTAATATTTATGTTTTATACAACTTCTACATGATGGAATGAAAGGAAACATTATTACTGTAGTGGGAAATCTGATGCATTTGAAATAAAAACTGGTGTTAAACAAGCACTTGTTCCAACTTTATTTAAAATTTTTATGATATTAATCTTAGAATTGTTTATAAGTGGTTTTAATTAAACGGGGATTAATTAAGATACAATACTGGTTTGATTGGTGGAATTTTTAATTTGAATCATTGAAAAGTGAAAAATGAATTTCGCCCTTTTACATACTGGTTTTACAATATGCTGATGATTGTGCTATTTTTTGCCATTTCAAATGACAATTTCCAGAATGTTCTTAATGTTTTGATTGTTACATATATAGACTTTGGTTTATTAATTAATGTTCAAAAAAAGTAAAATTCTTTATCGGGTAATGTTGGAAGCAAAATCTTTAGTAATTTTTAACTTGGATAGTTATCAACTTAAGAATGGTAACTATTTAAATACATTGATAGTTTTATAAATAAAAAGATGGACAGATATTGAGATCAACACAGCTGCTAAGAAAGTTGAGTGTTTTATCATAAAGAAATAACTACTGTAACTAGTTAGCAGTTTATAGAGCTGTTATTTTAATTATTTTATGTGTGACTTGTACATCTTATTAGTGCAATATAAAAGCTTTAGAGAAGTTTCATTTAAGGATTGCTCTGTAGAATTTTAAAAATACAATCATACAATCACAAAAACAATCAATACCGTCTTTAACTTGCTAGATATGATGAGTCCACTTTTGTAAAATCACATTCTCATTAAATTGGACATTTTAAACAAATGAACAATGCAAGACTTCCTAAAAGAATATTTTATGGTGAACTTGAGAGTATATTTTCACAGGAGAGGTAGACCTCATCTACATTATAAGGGTTTTCTCATATACATTCTAAAGAAGAGCAATTTCCAATTTTTTTTTATTAGGAAGATATGGCAGAGAATAGAATACATTGGAGCACTATAATTAGACATAATATTGAAGTATTTCAGATAGAATGGTTTTCTGCTGAAGAAATTAAAAGATAACATTGTAGAATATCAAACAAATAGAAAAAAGAACCAGAATGTTCTATATCTGGATATATTTGTGATTCACAGATAGGTACTTCATCACAAAATTAATTTTTTAAAATAGTTTTTTTCCTCTCCCTTTTTTTTCTTCCTGGACTTAGAATTCGCAATACTTGTTTATGAGGGACTGGTTTTTTTTATTTTAATTTGTGTCATAGAATTTTTAAAATAATTTTTTATTGTGTTTGGTTTATAAAATGATTTTTCAACATGTCACAGTAATGATTATAATCAAAACAGAATTATTGTATTGCAAACTTCTTTAAACAGAATGTTTTAAAAATATACATATATATGTATCATATAATACTTAAGTTTAATATATCTGAAGCTGTCCTCCACCAGCATCGTCTCCTCTGAATGCAATGATGCCAAATGCAAAGTGAAAGAAGTTGGCGCATTGCTAGAGATAAACGTGCAATCAACAAAAAAGACTTTTGTGTCTCTCTTCCAAAAAAAAAAAAAAAAGGCTAATATAAATAATTCATTTATCATTCAAATATGCAAGTTTTCTATTGTGATTTATTCTCTAATAAATACCATAATTTTTTCTCATAGTCAGTGCCATGATTATGACTATTACTATTAAATAGTCAAAAGCATTCTAGATATACTTTGCTAATTATATAATTTAAAGCTTTACTCCAAATAAAGTTGTACTTATATTTTGTATTACATTTCTGAGATAAAGCTCACTGAATTTTTGAAGTTACAATATCATATTACTATTTCAATTTTAAATAAATTGTTTAATATTCATTTTTCTTTGGATGGCATAAAGTCACTATCCTATGACGTTATCAGCCTTACAAAATGGCCACCATTTTCAAAATGGTGGTTATTGAGGTTTTTTTAAAAAAAAATTTGAATTTTTTTTTTTTTATGATTGTTATAGTGAAAATTAGTTGTAAATCAAAATAGTGGGTACAAATTAATGATGATCACTATGGTGAATCCTCACATAAAGGTCTGGCACTAAACGGTGTATAGATGTAATTGCTTGTTTTTTATGCTAGATTTTTGATTTATGAAAGATTTTCAAAAATGGTTCAAGGTAAACCTGTATTTTCAAACAAAGAAAATAATATTTCTGTGATAAAAAAATAAAATATAATAACTATTTTGTTTCATTCTTTGAAAACATTCTATTTTTGATTTATAAATATATCTTATAATAGTAACAAATATTCACTTTAAAATGATATTCAAATTCTGTAATTGTTTCATCTTAAGAAAGTTTTTTAAAATGCTTATTTATATAATTTCAGATTTGACAATAAACATTTTTTCAATTCTGAATATTGATAGCATATAAAATTGTGAATATTATTGTCATTGTCTTAAAATTATTTTGTTTATGGTCATTTTCATTTCACTTGATTAGCTTTGATATAGCTAGTTACATCACCAAAGTAATAGTAGAGTGACAGGCTCTTGAGATATTTCTGATTCCTGAATCTAAACTCAGCTAATACTTCTTAAAATATGTAATGTAACTTAAGCCAACTAGAAGCCCTGTATTGAATGAACCATTGCCTTATTCTGATAGATTATTGATAAATGGTAAAACATTAAAAAAAAAAAATTCTTGAAAAATTTTCTTCTTATTCATATTTTCAGCGAATAATTTGATGGCTTATAGATTTATTATACTCACTGTTAGCTGTCACATATTACTTCTGTATATATGACTGATATATGATTTTTTAAAGAGTATGTGATAATGTTGATATTGGAATCAATACATTCATTTGTTTAGAAAAGTTTTTTTAAAAAAAAAAAGAATCATGTATTTAATTTTAATATCTTTAAGGAGTGCTATGGTAGGAAGTCAAAGTTGGCAAAATAAAACA
The DNA here is from genome assembly GCA_028023455.1 of Epiperipatus broadwayi. NCBI lineage: Eukaryota > Metazoa > Onychophora > Udeonychophora > Euonychophora > Peripatidae > Epiperipatus > Epiperipatus broadwayi. Next base: position 4,741,627 of record JAQFVV010006263.1, on the reverse strand, counting down.
CTATTATCAATCACTGGGTGTAAAAGCTAAAAATAAAATCAGGAAGTGTTCTTAATCTATTTTGATTTAGCTAGCTTGATGTATTAATGTGATTCAGTATTGCAATATTGCTTACTTAACTATTATTGGTATTAAGGATACAGTAATCTTCTGTTTTGTAACATTTGGTTTCTGGTCTTATTGTGAATAGTAAAATTCACAGATGTTAGTGAATTGAATAAATATATTTGTAACACATATAAGTGTGCATTTTCAATATATACAGTGGAATCTGCTACAAAATATGATTCCGATATATAGAAACATAGAATAAACTTTTTTCTTACTAAATTAAGATTTTGAAGTTATTACAATGTAATGAATATTATTGGTGGATTTAGCTTGTGCATACCCAAGACATTTTAGGGTATTTCTGCTTTAACTACAGAATCAGATATCTTTGTCACATTTTATAAGGTTAATTTACCAAATCTATCTTTAGGCAGAGAATATGTGTATGTATATATATCATTAATTTGTAAGTGGATATGTAGGCTCATTAATACATTATGAACACAAATATTAATTACTCTTGTAAGTTATTTTGGAATATAATTTTGTGATAGTAAATACATATAATTTATCTATTATTAGGCCTGATTTGAAAAACAAACTTCGCCGAAAGAGTGAAGGCAATCCACCTTCGCAGCCTCTGTCTGTTCCTACTCTCACTTTAGTTCAGTTTCTGAAAAAATGTGGCTTGGTTCAATTCTTACACAATTTTCCAACCAGCATGACATTAAAACAATTTCGAGATTTGACAATGGAAGATTTGGAAAAGGTTTATGGAATCACCAGCCAGGAAGACCGTCTCAAGCTGCTGAAGGCGATTACAAAGGCTAAGGATGAGGTAAGTAAATTATATACATTGCACATATTTGGGTAGTGTGATATATATATAAAATAAAATAGCTAATCAAGCCTCTAATAAACAAACACATAAATACATAGTCATCTTTGTCAATATATATGTACAGACCACATTATTGTAAAAGATTTAAACAGTTTCACAGTTGTTTTAAACAAATTATATGAAAGGTGAAATAACAAAATATGAATATATTGATGATAACATTATTAGTTATTTCATGAAAGTTATAATTTTCCATCTAAAGCACTTTTTCAAAAGTTTTTTTTGTTTTTTTTACTATACTCTTTTAACATCTACATCACCTCTCTGTGAATTTTTTCTTTTATCCCTCAAGATCCATTCCTTCTATTTAAACAAATACTATCCAGTCCTGTCCCCCCCTCTCTTTTTTTTAATTTTTAAAAATAAATAATATTTTTTCACATATTTTGTAAAAACTCATATATTTTTAACAATATCTTTTTAATTCATTTTTCTCATTCTCCAAATCTAAATTTTTAAGTGACTATTTTCTTCTCCCTTTTTTTTGCAATTATTCAAGTTTCTGCTCCAGATAAAACTGCAATCTAAATAAAACATTTGATAAATGTCTTTCTTAAACTTGGATTCAGTGAGCTACAAAAGTAATTTCTATCCTTAATAAAAAATTATTTTTGAAAAAGCAAATAAATCGTTAGTTAGTTTCACATCACTCAAGATATATATAATTTTTATGATGATCTATTTTACACATTTGTGTGCAGTACTACACTAAGATTGTCATATTGTTCTGACTGATTTGATGATGCAAACTAATATAGTTGTGGCCCATATTCATAATATTATTCTCAGAAAGGAACTGGATTCCTAGATGTCATGTGGCAGTCATTTTGAAAATTGATAAATTATGTTTTGCTTCTCATCTCTATGTATAATATTAGATTTAAAATATTATTGAGTAATTAGTTAAAACTCTTGTAAATAAGTTTGTATCAATGTTTTTTTAATTCTACTGAGTTCTAATAACTCAAATTAAATTTGTTATTTTTGTTTATGACTATAGCAATCAAAATCGTTGTAATAGCACATCATAATAAAAATTACTTGATTAATAGCAATTTATTATAATAGTTATATTTTAGGATTATGTACTGTCATTATTTTGATCATTTTTGGCACTAAGCAGAACACTATTTTGTTTTTCTATTTGAAGCATTTGCATATCTCTGGAAATTTTCAAAAGTTTATAAAATTCTTATATGTTGCATAATGTACTAAATGGCATTTATATGTAGTGCTTATGATAACAAAAAGTTGTAAATGCAATATTTTTAACAATTAAAAAATACATCTACTGAAATATAATAAAATAAAAGTAATATTAATAATGCTTTACATATGGAGAGAGTTTTAAAAATATAACCTTAACATATTTTGACTGCTGTACACTCTTGGTAAATGTATTAAAGTTTTCAATATTTTCTCTATGTATGACACAATATTAATATTATCTTTAATTTATTACTTTAAATGATAAAAACGCATGATTTCATCCATCATCCATGTAATAAAAATTACATTTATACAATAACTATCTTTTAAATTTATTAATAATGTATATGATTTAAAGTTTTAACATGCATTCTATTAAGCTGATTATTAAAGTAATAATTTAAAAAAAATTTTGTTATTATTATTAATTAAAGAAAAATAAACAACAAAATATTGTTTTTCCGAAATTAGTAGTTACAACATTTAAAATTCGTATGTTTAAGAAGCACCTTAATGTTTTAAGTCATATACTTATTTTTAAATTTATATTCATCAGTGCATGTTTGGTTTAATGCAATGACAACTTCTAAAGCTCAATTTTGATGAATTGTGGTTCATCTCTGAAACTCAAGAGTTCATTTGAACTCATGAGTAATAAACCATTCAATTACCATTATATAAAGAAAAATATATATTTATATTTTTTACCTTTGTATTACTGCTTATAGATGAAACACTATTATGCATTTAATATATAATAGTAATGTCTTTTTATCCTATTGATATTTTGAGTGAAAAAAAAGACTAATTGATTTAATATCAAAGATCAAATCCCTTATTAGCCATTATTGTAAGGCTATTTCATTCTCTTCTAGGAGCTAGAATTTTTTTTCTAATTTTTATCAGCTTATCCTTTAAAGTTTATTATATTGTGATTACCTGTTAGTGTACTATATGTGAATAAAATCACATTACTGTTATTATATGTATAAAAATATGTTTGTATCTACATATAATATTTTTGGGTCTTCTTTTATAATTTGTTTTTTTTTATCTTTGATCTATTTTTGTTCTCTTTTGTTTTAAAGCACTTTATCACTGCTAGAAGTTTGTTTTGCTTAATATTTTAAAATATAGTTCCTTCTTTTTTTCTGAATGAAATAATGATTGATTACATTTGCTTATATTTTTTCTTTGTATTTTAACATTATATGACCCCATATGAATGAAGTCATAAATTTCCAAAACATTTTCCATTATTAAACTGGATTTATAGATAAGTACTTGCTTTTTGAGGAAGGTCAATCAGCTAGAAACAATTGAAGAATTTGTTAGTGTAGATTAAATTGCCAATTTGATTTTTATGTTATGTGACTCATATTAATTCTTTGAAATATAGGCCTAAGTTCATCTTAAAATTACTTTTTTTCTACATGATGCCATTATGTCAAATTAATTTGACATATACTTTTTTTTAAAGTTTTTTCATTTTTCTGATGTGATCATAAGAAATAAATAGTTGAATAATTTTTATTTATTATCCTGATTAATTTTAGTTTTTAAAGATATTCTAATTATTATTTTATAGAAGCATTACATCTAGTATTAAGTTTTATATGAGTTTAGAGACAGATGGAAGATTATCTTCAAGAATTGAAATGACAATATTTGTTCATTATCAATGGTAGGTGCTATTGTTTATCACTCCCGTAACACTTTATTTAGCTCTTCAATATTTAAACTGCATATATAATAAATCTTTGACATTATTGTATCTAAAATTAATATTTAATAGAATAAGTTAGTAATATATTTTTTCTAATGAAAATAAAATAAATAGGAAACTAATCCAGATAAATTATTCTTCCCATCTGGATCAAAGAGTTTATTTTTATTTAAATGGAGGAGAAAGTAAAATAATTATTTCTTATGTTAGCTGCAAAATAACCTATCTATTAAATAGGAATTTAGTTGGGTTATATTTATTAAAAGATAATATTAAAATCATCCTTCCAAACATTTAGATATTTCAGCAATTTCCTCTGTGAATAAATATAACGTCTGAACCTTAAACAGCTAAACTCATTTTGAGTTTGACTGTTTGAGATTCAGACTTTATATTTATTCACAGAGAGCATTGCAAGGATGATTTGAATATTTTCTATTTAAATTTCAGCTAGCTTTAGGCTTTATAATATTTTATTAAAATATTTACATACTTGAATTTATTATATGATAAATTTTTATACATTTTAATTATGTGATTGTTTAATTTTTTTAGATATAGCTGTAAAAGAAAGACAAAAGGAATATTTTTTCCCTTATGTGTAGTTATATATATTATATTTGAATAAAATAAAAATAAAAAACAAAAAGAGATTGGGTTCATTATCTCTGAAGAAATTAAAAATTATGTTTTTGTTTTTTTTTAAAAAAATATAACAGATTAATATTTTTATCTCTGAGTAAATTAAAACTTATTATTCAGTTAATGTATAAATAGAATGTTTTGTTTTTCAAAAAAATAAAACACAAAAAGAGATTAAGATTTTCATCTCTAAAGAAATTAAAGGCTATTTTTCAATTAGTGTATAGATTTTTTTGGAGACAGAGATGATCTTTTTTGTAAAAAAAATCAAATTGTCAAGGTTTATTGCAGTAATTTATGAGGATCATATGATTAAATAGAAGTTGTTTTTTAAAAAAAAAAATAAAGGAGTTTGTGGGTAGCAGATTTCAGTAGAACTTAAGTATTGGTAAAATTCAACAGCCAGAAAGCACCACTGGGAAATCTAATGTTAAATTGATCTCATTCTTAGTTAAAAATAATATTTTTGCTAAGTAGTATAATATTATATTATCTTCCTATAAATCTAATAAAGTATATTCTTCTTTTTCCTTTTAAAAACTTTATTCATTTTTCATTAAACCATATATATATATATATCTTTAATACACTATTGTCTTTCCAACATATATATATATATATATATATATTATGCTTTGATGAGAAACAAAGTTTTTTTTTAAAAAAGGAGAATATATTTTATTGGATTTATAGAAAGAGAATATTTTATTTTATAAAACATATTTTTAAAGGAAAAAAGGCAGATTTATTGTTGTTAAAAAAATATTTAATAGTGATGATAATAATTTAAATATGTATATTTTTTTAGTATAATATTATGTAATTTACAAGAACTATATGATAAACCCTTGCTAAAAATTGATCATTACAGATCTAACTACATAACCATTTTTTTCAAAATATATATTGTATCAGTTATAAAACAAGATACATAATTGATTACAAGAGTAATAATTTTAATAAAAACGATATTGAAAAAAAAAAAAGAGTAGTCATATAAATTTAAAAAAAGGATAAAAATTTATTTTTTATTATAAATTTAAATTAACTTGTGACATCTCTAAGATTAAAGTTCAGAGTTCAAAGGTCAATTATATAATGGTTAAATAATTGAAATTTGATTTTTATAAATTTAAAAGAGATTTAAATTTTATTTTGTGAAATATCAATTTATATAAGATTCATATCATAATAAGTATTTGTTTTTTGTTTTTTTGCTATAAGTAATAAAGCTAAGTTTTTAAAAAAATATGATTAGAAAAATAATAGAATACAATTTATTATTTTAATCAATGATAGTTTAAATAAAATGAGATTTAAAATTTTTATTGAAGGCTAGTATTCTGTCAGCATCTCTAATTTGTCTTTTGTTTTACAATCATTAGCCTCCTGTAAAAGCTTTAAATTTATTGTTAATAATAGCCAAGTTATGAATAAAGATAAATATTATAAATGGATATTATGGTTCACAGCAGCTGATTCCTGTGTGTGTATCATTTACCCTGGTTCACTATAGCCCGGATTAATTATTTATCTTCAGCCTGATATTGTATCAAACTTCAACTGTCATTTCTCAGTTCCTCTAAACCTATGGAAAATTTGTTTGTAAAGGGATTGCTAACTGAAAATCTTCTTTTACAGAATATTTATTTTGGAGAGGTGAAAAAATATGACTTAAGGAAATATGATCTGAATAAATTAAAACTTGAAGCAGCTAAATTTGCAGATTCATGTCTGCAAGGGATGACAACACCCCTGCAATGCAAAGAGTGATGTGATGCATCTGACAAACCTTGGTTTTAAACATCTAATAGCCAGGGTGTCATAAATAAAACAGTTTAGCCACATGATAATTGACGATTAGGGATCCCATGGAATTTAGTTAACTGCACAGGGATAGACCGGCACAGACAAAAGCACAGAACTAAATATGACCAGGTCCCTTGTGTGGGCAAAGCATGCAGTGGGATACCTATGAATCCTTAATTTCAAGTAATTTATGTACCATAATTCATGCAGTTTTCAAAATAAATTTATTTCTTAATAAAAAAAAAAAGATACTAAGGTCACAAAAATCACAATTAAAGTCCACATACTCTACCATTGATTTAAGGGTACAAGCATTTTTGATATAATATTATTTTATAATTATGTATATGCTTGCAGATGAAATAATAATTGCTTTTACAATATGTTCTAAGTTCAACATTGGCTAGAAGATGATTAGGCTAAGATTTTGTATTATATTATTTTTAGGTCAGAGTGATTGTTGATTCTTGATGTTCGTTGCTTATGATGCGATGTTTTAAACTTTGATATTACTTATATTGGATTCAGATACTGATTCTTTGCTCATTTTCTGTCAGTAAAAACAATGACCCTTTTGTTGATGGCTTGTTTTGCTTATGTTGCTTATGTTTATGATAATGATTTCCATCACTGCTGCTATATCTCATATCTGTCATTATAAAAAATATATAGGAAGACCACTGTGAAAAAGCCTGTAAATATGTTAATAGTTAGTTATCCATATCATTATTTAGAGAGGAACCAAAATTTTCATTTATTTAAAATATATTATGGAATCTTAATTCATGCATAATGAGGAATTTATATGTAATACTTAATAGTTTCCTATCTTATGTGAGTTTTATATCACTGTTGGATTATGAGTTTTAACACAGCAGATATGAACATTTATTTGCAAACAAATTTAAGCTTTAAAATTAAAAAGTTCTTATTTGTAATATATATATTGGACTATTAGTACCCAGGTGTGAGATCTAGGGATTTCAAGTAATTGTCTCACTTGATGAGCAAAGGTTGTTTCACAAAATACTGAAAGGAAGGTGTGGGATTTTACACTGATAAATAATTGTGATATAAAGGAATATGAAATGAATGGTGTAAAACAAATGAAGTGTTCTTAATTACACGTATTTCTTTAGTACATTTAGTAATAGTTTTAACAAGGCTGTAAACCTTAGCAATGAGCGTCTGAAAAAATCGTCACTAGGGACCTCTGTAGGTCTTTAAAACACATGCTTACGCTATGAAGAAAAGAGAGAATCCCTACATTTATTAATTGCACATATTTTTTACTGTGTAGTATTTATTGTTTTACCATTTTTTTTTAAGGTGGATAGAAATCTTCCCCCATCTTATGTTAAAATGATGTGCTGAAAATTAAAACTACTTGATTATACTTAGTGCTATCTTTGATTATTAAGCAAATATTTTGTGTTGTACTATTTATTATTCTATAATGTATTGCTATATTTGTTGATTTATAATATATGATGAAGTAGATAGAAATTGTCTTTTCTTTGAGAAAAATGATATCTTGTTATGTTAGAGATTAGTGTTGATATGATAGAGTGCAAAATAAAGAAATGTAAAATAGAGATGAATGCTAACAAAGTTAGAAATTAAACTTGGTAAATATATTCATCTTCTCAACCACTAATATTACATATATATAACATTAGAAAATATTCAGGATGAAATATGCTAATATACTGAGAGTGAATTGCCATATATAAATAACATTAACATTTCATAAAAACTCATGACTAACTTCCAATAGACAAAGTGAATCCCATTTGCCAATTTTAATCCAGTATTGTTTAAATCTACAATGTTTAGACAATGAAATTTTAATCATTATATATGTAAACAATACCACATTGAAATTGGCTTGACTTAATTTTACCAATGTAAAATCACTAAGTATTTATATTAATAACACTGTGTATGTCCAAAATCTTTATTAATATATAATATTAAAAAATTTACAGTGTGTATTGTGCAAATATATTAAGAATGAAGATTTAAAATGCTACCATATCTAAATAATGTTAAGTTCTCAAAGAAAGTCTGTTTAATTGCCAAATAAATAAAATAAATCCCACGTTGCCTGCCATTCAAGAACTTATATGGAATACAAATTTAGTCAACAACATCAGTGAAAATAAAATTTTAGTCACTGCAGATATAATCAATATGACATTGAAATTGGTTTATGATTACAAATTCACATTCAGCATTTTTTGTTAATATGTAATATTAGAAAAATTACAGCATTCATAATATATTTACATAATATTTCACACACTACATTTACTTATATTACATATTAAAGAAAATATTCACAAGATTATTAAAATGAATAGTTAGTTATTCTGTTTTGGGACTATTAAGTTGATTCAATTTGAATGTGGCATTATTTATATCTGTAATAATATTAAAATTTCATTTCCATGGGTTATCATGGTTTAATTTTGTTTTTCATGTAGGTTTTTCAATTGCAGGCAAAATGGGATTTATTTCATCTTTGTGAGTTATAAGTGAATTTTTGTGAAATATTAACAGTAATTATATATAGCAATTGGAAAGATATTCACTCTCAAGATAGTGGCTAACAGTGGCAGTTTAACAGTAAAGTTGAAGATCAAGTATAGTACTGGCTAGTTATAGTAATTTTTTGATAGGCAGAGAATTTAACAAAACTACAAATATATGTAAATATAAAAATAAACTTTTCATTTTTTTATTATAAAAAAGTTTGATTTGTTGCAACTTTTTTCAATAGGTGTTACAATTTTTCTTATATGAAGTCAGCCCAACCAATACTGGTCAGCCAATGGATATTTAGCCATGTTTAGTTAGATAATAAGTCATAGATTAATTGGGATTGGTGAAATGAGTATAAATGCACTTATCAATCAGCAGAAAACAACTTACACAATTGGTGATGGAAATACCATACTTCTTTAGATGGTGAGCCTATGGTTACCTTTACCTCAGTAATAATTATCTGGTTTGTTTTTTTTGTAAAACTTTATAATGTATGTTGAATAAAAATCAAATTAATTTTCTAATTAAATTTAATCATTGAAATTTATTGGCATTCTATGAACTCAAAAAGAAAAAAATACTATATTGTAAAGACAATAATAAGTAGTGCACCAGAGTATCATTATATCTTGATTTGAATTTACTGTTTTTAAATTTAAAATGAAAATATTGAATATTAATATCATATTAGGATCTGAGCATTAATATGAAGTACAAATGATCAAGTTGAAAGTTTGTTATTAAAAAAGTACACAATGCTTACTAAAAAAGAAGATATACAGCGAGTTAAATAGACCCTGTCATCCCTATATTCCAATGAAATGCCTAAAAAAAAAAACAAGAAGATGGTAGGTCATTTTGGAGAAAATGTCATTTATATAGTCATCAAACAATCAGTAGTGTCTTGACAACATCTCACAATATTATTTTAATTTTAATTTGGAAAATATATAGAGTCCTACAGGAGCTAACAGTTATAATAACCATCAAAATTTTTTGATTCTTCTAATAGCATTTATAAAATTCATGTTGATTTTTGAAATAAGGAGGGAATATAATTTATGATAGTATATTAATTTGTTTTATTTAAATTAAAAATAGCAATTTCAATTTTTTTTTAAATATTATTTTCCTTAGAATTTATTGTCTTCCTTCGGCCTCTCCCTCTCCCTGCCCAAGATATTGCAGGAATAAGTGGAATAACATTTAACTTCATTTCATTTTGCTCCAACTTTATTAGCACTCCCATTCATCACATGGTTGAGAATTGTATAGAGTTTTTTATTCATTTCATTAACAGTAAAAGTTAACTTAAATTTATGTTCCAGTTAATCAGGAAAAATATTAAAAAAAAAGAAATACTATTATTTTGTTTTGTTTTTTATTGTTGTAAATGGATAAATATATGATTATGGGTGATAACTAATGTAATTTTAGGACGCAAATAACATATATTAGTTTAATTTACACACAAAGTATTTTTTTATACGTGTATAGTGATAATTATTCATATACATCTATATCTATTGAGAAGACAGGCACATTGTTTCAGAAAAATTCATATTAATTATTTAAAAATAAACATTTCAATTTTGTATATTCACTGTGATAAGCAACATATTATCATTTATTTGCTTATCAATATCTATAGCTCACTTGCTGCTACCTACATTTCATTGCATAGTATTTAGTAGTAGGTCTTTCATATCATTTATAAAAATATTTATATTATTTATCATTTAGTGTTTTTAATACAGTATTTTTCTTTTCAAAAATGAACTCCTTACATTGACCTTGTAAGTGGAGAAAGATGTGTATTATGCAGATGAAAGTTGAATGTTTTAAAGGGATTTTATTTTGTACAACTTTTGATGAATTGTATGTTTACTTAGCTTATGATTATGTAAGTTTTTAAAGATGAAATATTGATTAGGAAAGATTAAATTGGTACCAACAACATTATCTTATAATGATACCATGTGGTGTGTGCATTGATTACTTAAACCTATAATAGTTAGCTCTAGGGTAAGTGAAAAGAACTGGTCTTAAAATTAGATATAAATAAGTTTGAGATAACCTGGTATTATGTAAATGATTGTAGTTTAGCAAAAGAAAGATGGGACCATGTCTTTCAAATCATTATATGTCATAATTTAAGCTCACTTATACATATGCTCCTTGACCTTGCTATATAGGCTGCCAATATTTTAATATTTTGATAATGGACTATTAACACATAGTTATTTTTAAGTACAATATATAACAATTTTAGGTCATTGGATCAAGATTACCATAATATAGAGTTTTGAATATAATGACCCAAATAGTATCAGAGTCATAGACATTTTTTTTATCAGAAATCATAATAGTTTTAAACTAATTTGGCTCTTGCATTAAAGATTTTGTTCTAATCAATTAATTGATATAAATTGAGAAGTTTTATTTGTCACATTTCCTGTTTTTTGTCACTATAATTTTATTTAACACTATATTGTTATTGATTTTTATTTAATTTAAAATATTCCAAGAAATAATCTTAGTTTATTTTTCTCCTTGTCAAAAATGATCAAATATCTGATTTATTTGCTTGTTTAGAAGATTACTTTTGTAGCTTGAAATTTTTTATGTGTAAATAAATACAATCTAGAGCAGTGGTCTTCAACCTTTTCACACCTGTGGCCTGGCAAAAATAAGGATAAGATTTCACGGACTGTCAGAAGTTTACAGATAAATTTTCTTAAAGATGTAACCTGCTTAGCCTTAGATAAGCATAATTGTTATAACTGACCAAACAGCACACTAGTTATTGTGTATTGTAATGGTGTTGCTTACCTTCACATGCTGAACACAGAAAACAGTACAATAACAATCATTCTCATTAATTTGCTTGCATTCTATGTTTATTATTTCATTGTTAAAACATTCAAGAATAAAATGTTATTCACCTGAATGTTGGGAAATATCATAGCTAGTGTAATTACATGGCAATGATTATGATAAATGTAATATCTGTATTTAATGTTAAATATACAAGATGGTTATATATATATATATGGAGGTTGTCTTTTGATAGTAGTAAGGGCAAAATAGAAATCGCATAATTAATCACCGTACAGTCAAAAAAAAATTTGCCGTATTTTAAATCTGAAAAAATAAAACGAAACGTGTAAAAGTCTGAAGTTTTGATGTTATTGTAATTTTTTTTTTTTGTGCTGGTGTGTTGAAAGGATCAAAAAATGTAATTAATAGGAAAAGTTTTTTTTAAAAAAATGGTAAAATAGATATCGCGTAATAGAAATAAAGCCAAAAAAAAAAAAAATCGCAAAGTTATTTTTTGTTTGTTTTTATTTTTAAAAAAAAGTTAACAGAAATTGGTTTTAAAAATAAAAGTTTTAGTATATTAGCAGTATACAAATAAAACCAAAAAATATTGCCTTATAGGCCAAAAAAAAAGTGGGCATATTTTTAAACAAAAAAAAAAACTTGAAAAAGTCAAAAGTTTTGATCTTGTTTTAACACATAAACAATGCCATGATTGGCTATCAAAAGACAACTGGAGTTTATATAATAAAAAACTTTTTTTTTTTAATTTTGAATTTTTTTAGAAAAATAATAAAAAATTTAATTCTACCCCTCCATAAACATCTGTGATAAATAGAAAAACAAATTAATTTATGTATGATTGATTAGATTTCATTTTTGTTCTGTTTCTTTTTTTTTTAACAGGGTAAAAATGCGATGAAAAAATAAATAAAAACTGTTTATATTAATTAAAAGTTTAAAATCTTATTATTTTGTTATTACTAACTTTCTTGCCAGTCTAGCGCGGCCCGGCAGAAAACTTCTGCGGCCCGGTGCTGGTTCGCGGCCTGGTGCTGGTTCACGGCCCAGTGGTTGAAGACCACTGATCTAGAGTACTATTTTTCTATTTTCCCAAGATGCAATTCATGCTGAATTAGTATTTTTCCAAAATTCAATCCATGCTGACTAGTATTTTTCCAATTTTTTTTCACATGGAATTTGTGTAACAAATGAACAATAAGACTTTTTATCTATGAAAATTATACTACACTCAAATGAGCCTAATTTTTATGGGATCATATGTTAATCTAACACCAATTTCAACCTCTCCATATGTTTTCACTCATACTATCGTGTTTCCATGTACTTTTCTCAACATCACATTTAAAAATTCTATGTAAATCTAATTTGACATATGTATCTTGTTATGTAATAATTATTTTTCTTTCAATAAAAGCCTGTACTGTAGAGAAAAAAATTCACATTTCAATTACTGTAAATCATGTTTTTTTCCTATCACAAATAAGATTGTAAACCTTTATTACATACGTAATATCATGAATCAATTTGTATCTAAGACTTCATGTTTTCAAATGTAACTTATGTAATTATTTTTGAGTCTCAATAAAGTTTACCCTTTGAAGCAATAATAATAATGATGATGATGATGATAATAATAATAATAATAATAATGCTATTATTATTGTTATAATAACAATATTCATTAAAACTTATTAAATTCATTTAATTCTAATATGATTGTATGAGACCTTTAAAAATGGATTATAAAAATGACATTTGAATAAAATAAATTTAGTAATTTTTATATGTAATTGATACAATGTATATGAAAATATATATACTCAATTTATATTATATGTAATTAAAAATATTATTATAACATTGGTATATATATATATGAATTGTTATGTACAGTTCTGAGGAAAACTATTATACAGTCAAAATTATCATCTGGATTGGAGAAGTTAATAAAGATATTTATTGCATTGTGTTGAGGGCATAAAATAGTGTTAAATATTATTGCTATTTCATTTATACTCATTTCAATAGTATTTTACTCTTCCAGATCTTTATTTAGGGCAAAGAGGCATAAAGGTACTCATTTAGTTTAGCTAATTTTGAATTAATAGGTGATTTTCATTCAATGATATTATTAAAGTAGTTTTACTAATTAATTGCACTTATTCTTTTTTCTTTAAATCTGTAACCATGTTATATATTTTACTTCAATTATTATTTTCTTATTTCATCATCATTAGCAGCCATTAAACAAATGTAATTATTCTAATTCCAGAAGAAAAAAACATAGATATAGAAAAACAAAAAATTAAAGGAAAAGATGAGTTTTCTTTAAAAAAAAGAAAAAAAAGAAGGTAAAAATATTATTTATGGCTTTTATTAGCACACATTTGATTTCAATTCCACTACATCACAGTAAACACAGATTATCCTATCTCATTTCATGAATTTTCTTCACTTATTAAGTGGGCTAGAAATATCAAATATGTAGATTTCTATACTTGTGGTAATGATTACATTTCTGTCCCCTGCAAGATAAGAATGATTACATACCATTTTTAACATCTTAAGGAAGAATCAATAGTCATTGATAATTCCAGATATATGTTTTTTTTTTTGAACAATATTTTATTGTTTATATGTTGTAGACTTACTCATTTCTTAGTTTTTATTTTCCTTTACTTTCTGTTTTAAAAAGTTTTTTGTTTAGTTATTTTTGTTTATAGGTGTTTGCTTCAAGATTAAATTGTTTTTTATATATATATGTCAAAGCGTTGACTGGGAAGCCGGCAGCTTGGAAGGCAGCTACACTAACCGCTAGTATTATGTAAAAATAGTTATTGATTTTGTAACTTTGTTAAATATATTGTTTATACCCAAGTGGTTTCAAATCAAAAGAAAAACAACATTTTAAAACGCCAATGTTGAGTTAGAAAAAATTTTAAAAAGAAAATCAGATTGCATTTAAAATAAGTGTTAATGAATATTTTTTTAAATATGTACTTTATTCCTAAGTTAGTATAATTTTTTAGCTTTATGAACCAACCAATTTTTTCCCATAGATCCCCATTATAAATACATATTCTGCATACGATATTCTTGCTTAATGATGAGTTTTGGAGAACCAATTGCCATCGCTAAGGGGGGTAAAGGTGTATTTATAAATATTGAGATAAAAATGGAGCTTTTAGAAATATTTATTATTCTAGTTTTGTATTGTGAAACTATTGTGTTCAATACCATCCAATCCACTATTGTGTTCAATGTCCATTTTAATGCTTGAACATCATTTGATCTGACCGAGTTATTTAATCTTGCATTTATACCCTAGAAGTAAACACAACCTTATCTATTACATGGTTTAATTGTTCATATGACTTTTATTAAATTTGCTATTAAAATATTAGTTTCGTTTGTTTTGCTATTTTAATGTCTGTACTCTATTTCTTGAACCGAAATACCTTTAAGAAATAATGATTCAAGCGTGACTGGTGAAATAGAAGCATCAGTATAGAATACTAAATTAAAACCAAAATTTGTGAAATAATTTTCATTTGGTTATTTTTATGCTTATATAAGTCATTTTATTTTTTTTTTTTGTTAAAAAAAAATAAAATCATACTATATGAACTGCCAAATAGTTGTTTAAATTAATCATGTGGTCAGGTGTAACAAGACTTGAAAATCAGGTAAAGAAAAATAATAATAGTAATGAATTAAAGAAAGTCTGGAATTTTTTTTATTATATTAAAATAAAATTGATGGTTGGGGGAGGGGATTTAAATATTTAATATTAAGAGAGATTTTTCATTTTATATTCAGGAAATTATGCAATCATCTTCAGTGAATGGAAATAATTCTATATAATATATACATAAATAATATCGGTTGTCCATATTATATGTATTATACATAATTTTCATTCACTTAAGCTTATGACATAATTTCTAAATATAAAAACAAATTATATTAATATTAATCATAAATAAAATTAAAAGTTCTATCTTTAAATTTATCATTAAATAATACATTGCAGGGCAAAGCTCTCTCCAACTTTCTCTCCTAGAGGAAGTGAAGAAGACATTTTCACGCTTGTCAATTGCTTGATGGTAATTGAATTGGCTGTGGATCAGCTTTCCTGAAAAAAAAAAAAATCAAGGTTATGTGAATGTGCTGCAGTTTCATCATGAGACTCTTTCCATATGAATTATATTATCATGGTGTAATATATCCTGAACACTTTAACCTAGAGTTGAGAATAGCACACTCAATTGCCAGAAAAAAAATCTGTTTGAGCAATTAAAACTTTGGTGATTAAACATCTTATATTGCTGAACAACTGATTATATAATAAAGAAATAAATGATTACTTATTTTATAAGTGTAATCTTGTAAAGATAATTAAAAGTTTTATATTTCATTATTTGCTCCTTGTACTATTACTTTGTAGTGATTTTCAGAGAGAAGATACTATGATAATTTTAATTCAGAATTCAAAGACAGCAGTATCAAATAGAATTACTAATGATCAAGTTCTAACTGCCTGATTTTGGCTTTCTTTGACCCCAGAGTTTTAGAGTTTTGTTATAAATAAGGTAAACCACAATGAGTAACATAAGTTTGAGTTCTCAAGAACATAAGGCCATGATTTTAGAAAGTTTTCATCTTCTCATCATTTGGGCCAGGCCAAAATCTAATTTTTTTATTTTGGCCTAGAGCAGATGATGAAAAAATGAGGTCTTGGGTATCTGGTTTATTTTTTAATTATATATGTAAAACTGGAATATGCTATTGATGACATTGCATGCTTTTTAATTCAATCTATGAAAAATTTTATCAACTCACCATTTGAACAGATCTCAATTTGGTCAGCATTCTCTGGATTAAATAAAAAAAGATATTGAGTACTATATATTTTTGGATATATATTAAATCCAGGTATTTTAAAACTTCATCTGATTATAAATGTTTTTAAATTAATGTTATGCTGATTTATTTTTATCAAACCATGTTAAGTTTTTAAATTTTATTATGAAAAATAGCAATAAAAAAAGTTTTCAATTTATTTTGCTGTGTTGCTAGCAGCTTTTGAGTTAGAAAAAGAGTGATTTTAGCAAGTTTGATTTAAATAAATTAGTGATTTGTAAAATTTAGTCTATACATAATCATTTATCAATATTTTTGCTATAGTACCTATAGGATGCAATATATTGCTGATTCTTACACATTATTGATCATGGATCAGTTCTATCGTTTCTGGTGCTTGAATTTCTTATAGACTCTCAAGCAGTAAACAATTATTTTTTTTTTTTTTAGTATCATAGATAAAATTCTGATCTGAAATCTGATAGAATAACTTTTGAATAAAATTTTGCATCTTATCAGTAATTTGGAGTATCTATCTACTTCAGATGGAGAAGAAAGAATGAGACTATTATTATTTAATAGAAAATATGCTTAGAAAGTGTAATGAATATATATATGATGGTTAAAGGGAATTAATTAATAAAATTAAACAAAATGGTTTTTTTTAGCTTTTGTAAATTTCCTCCATGAACAAAAACTAAATTCAGTATTTAATAAAAATAAAATTTAATAATCATTAAACACATAAAGAAACAAGTTAAAAGTTAATTTTCTTAACTGCATATCTCTTTTTTGGTTTATGACAGAATTTTTCAGATAATTTTTTTTCCCCTTTATTTTTATTTCTGTTTTTGTTACTGTTGAAAATGCATTTTTAACTAATATATTATATGAGTATTTAAAATAAATATTAGCTTCTTTCACAAAAGTGTTTTTTTCTTTTACTATTATTATCAATAATTAAATAAAATTTTTATAGAAAAATATTAAGATTTCTGACAATCTTGAAAAAAGGTATGAAATTAAAAAAGAAAGCTGCTATTTCTATGTATTTTAATTTTTAAAGACTAAAATACAGTTTTGTTCATCTATTTTTATGTATAATTAAGAGGTAAATAATGAAATGAATTGAGATAAGCAAAATTATGATCTAAGCTAAAATAACTGTAACTGAACTGTGGATCATAACAGGTTAAGAACCAATAAATTAAAATTAATGCTTTTGCTGTTTATGACTCAAATATCACCATTGTTTTTGTTTTGCTTTGCAATGTGATATGTATTTAATATGTCTTAAACTTTTTTTTTTTTTTAAAAAAAAGTGAGTACTGATTTTAATAATTTTAAAAGCTATTTCTATTGATCTGTCTCTTCAATTATTACTGAATGTTACTGATAGGATTCTTGAGGAGACAGTTGAGCCAAAAGTAGTGAATTTAGCAGTCTTAGATTTTTGAATTCACTAGGTGTGACCTAATTGGATCTTTCATATGCAAAGATAATATATTTTTGCTTCTCAAAGCAAAATCTCACACTTCATTATAAAGTTTTCCTGTGATCACAGCTGCCTCATTAACACAAATCAGAAGGGGGAGATGTTGATAGCAAATAATTTTTTTCAATGATTAATTCTATTTATCCTCCCCCCCCCCAAAAAAAAAAAGTCTTTAATTTTATACCTATCCATAAAATTTTTTAATCTATTAAAAATAAAAAAATCATTTTCTATATAAATAAATTTTTATTTTATAAAAATTTCTAATTAGGTTTTAAAAAATATTTTAATCAATTAATATTTATTTTGAAAATCAAGTTTAATATTTTACACTCTTATAATCAAACAAATATAATTTAAGTTAAAAAGAATTCAACAATATTTAATTGTATCACAAAGAGCCCAACAGAAAATAGAAGTAGTTAAATAATACAGCAAATAATTGTGATTATAAGTTTTGATTGTTAACTTGAAAGATAATTTGCTTTTTTTTCTGGATGATGGTCCAAACTTTACCTCTTAATTATTCATTTTATTTATGAGTTTTTCAGTTAATCATCCAGAAAATATAGTCTCATATGTTTTGTTTCTTGCATGAAGGTTGAATAAATGCAATCTTTATCTATTATTATATGTTTTGTTTATTATATGTTTTGTTTATATTTTGTGTGGTACTAAAAATTAGTTTTTAGTCTTCAATAAATCACCTATTACATAGATATTGCTAACAGCTGTAGCCTCCATTTTATAATCCATGAAATTATTTATTTGCATATTTAGATAATTTATACATATTTTTATGTGTATATTTAGATAATGTATTCATATGTTTACTTTGTTTTTTTTTATCTTCATGAGAATGTATTCACATATATGAATGTGGATACAAGCATTCTGAATGGATCATTATTCAGTAGGGTTCATGAGCCCAAATTGTAATTAGTATCAAATATATATATATATATAACTATTTGATATAAAATCTGTAACATTTTAATTATTTTAGATTAAATAAATATTTATGGAGAGATTTTATAGTGTAGTTCTATGCATATTTAAATTTAAAAGTGTTTTTCATTAACTTATTCTATTATGGAAGCATATTATCTTTGGTCACCTTACATTTAGCACATACATAATTAAATACCATTTATATGCTACTTGTGATGTAGTGTTTAGCACAGCTGCTTTCTGTATTAATGTTGTAGAGTTTGTATTTTTTCTGGATTGATCATTAATAAATTTAAGACTTTTTTTTTTTATAAATAGTAAATCCATAGTTAACCTAGCTAGTTATACAATAATGGTCAGTAAAGAAGTATTTAGACATTAATTAATAGGAAATGGTTCCAAAATTCGGTTTTCTGTAATGCAGTATTTAAGCATTAATGGGAAAAAATGGCATACTTTTGCAGATACTGAACTCATGATTTGCTTAATTCAATACATATGTAAATTTTCATCTTCTTGTAACCTATACAGATCCCTTTCTTGCACTTTATAAACAGCTTTACTGACTGAATGTAAATTAATATTTAATTCTGATTCAGTTTTATATATGTAAAATCACAAATTAAACAGTTTTTTTTACCGATAACATTAAATTCAACTAAATGATAAACCAATTGTGAGTCACCGATCTTGATTATTTGTAATCAGATTAACTAATTATCGAATCACAAAACCTTATTAAAGTTGCAATACAATAGGTAATGTAACCAAACATAATATACACAATGCAGTAAGTGATCCAATCCTATTATTTGAGAATAAATTAAATATGTTGTAAATAGTTTTAAATTATTTCAAATACAAATCATATTGAAAAGACTACATCCTTTGTCAGAAAATTTATTTACTCTTTATAGATTTCACTACATTACAGTCTGATTGGTTGCAAATATTATTGTTATATTAAATTTAAAAAACTTCACAGATATTTAAATTTGTTTACTATTTTCTCACTAAGTAATTCATTTTCTAGAAAATGTACTTTTACAAATTATAAATGTTCATGTCTTTGAAATTTATTAAATTTTATCATGCAATATGAGAATATACAAATCTATTAGCAGCTACCATGAAACTTTAATCCATCATGTTTCAAGAAGATGGAAAACATAAATGACAGATACAGGAAAATAATGTTATCAGGAAATTAACAAAAATTATAATAAGAACAATTTAATGTTTATTTTAAAATGGATAGAGTACATCTCAAATTTTATAATTCAAAATATTCCACACCTATTATTTGCAAAGTGCTTGTGTGTATATATATATATATCATTTTAATAGCAAACTAATTATAATGTTTTAAAAAAAAACAATTAACATAAAATACAATATAAATTGTTAAAAGTCTGTAAATATTAATCACTATATGTAAGTTTTACTATTATATAAGTTTTACTTACATATAGTAATTTAGGTATTTGCAAATCGTTTTTATTTTAGTTTGTAATGATTTTTACTTAGAATAAACAAATAAAATATAAATAAAAAGATCTTTAAAATTATGGTTAGGATTTTGTTTATCTTAAGAAAATTTGAAGGCCCTACTTATTAAAAAAATGTTATTAGTTTTGTGCAACTTCTGAAACATTTTCACAGTTAGAGTCCCATATTATATGCATGGTGTGTGCATGGAGGCTTTTACTTTGTTCAATACTTCCTAAATTTTGGTGAAATTTAGCATCATTTCATTTTTGTTTAATTTTTAAACAATAATGAGAATAAAATAAAGCAAAGTAAAAGATAAAACTGATATATATATAAATACCTACAGAAATGTTATGCAATGAATTACGAACTATCTAAATGGTAAATGTGTTGGGATTATAATCTGCCAATGATAAATGCAATAAAACAACAGTTTGGGAAATGGTAGTTTTGGAGGGAAAATGTTATTTATTTGGGGATAAATAAAGAGCTAAAAAGCAGACAAACTATGTGAGAATGGTAGATTGAAGTTTCATTGTATCTGTATTTATATTGCACACTAATATCTACTACTATCTGATTCAAAAAAGAGCATTTAAAATTATATACATTTTTGAAAATTTTAAAATAAAGCATAAAGTATAATATAATGCATGAAAAGATTGATAGTGAAAAAAGAATTGGGTCACCAGAAATGAGATGATAAACTTTATCCTCACAATAATGAATGTGTTTTTGAACAGCCTAAAAAGTCAAACATAATGATAATTCTTTTTAGAGAAATGCTATTCTTACGATAACTAAAAATACATATTGTCTTGATAGAAATCTACTTTCATTATGTCTTATTTTATCTGTATTGTATGATAAAATTCTACTATCAATTCAGATATTTTTTTTGTAGTTGCAATATATATATATAATGTTTTCAGCTTGAATGTATGTTAAAATAATGTAGCAATAGAACATTACCACCAAATAATAATAATTGATCATTATCAGTGCTGGTTTGTCATTGTTTTCCATCCATTTAATGGCTTACTAAAACTTATTTTTATCTTTGACAATTTATTCATCTTTATTTTATTTGATGGTTTGCTTTTCAAGTTTTTTAAATTTTAATTCTTTGGAATGCCCATGATTTTTTTTTTTTGATTCATAATGAAAATGCTTTTTTCTATGTATGACATAGAATTTTGGCATAACTTTACAATTTGATATTTATTTTGGCAAAAGGAAACAAATGATTATATAATTGTCATTAAAATAACTAAAAACTACATTTGAATTACACATTTTATTATAAACAATATTCAACAACACCAAAAATATTTACTATGTTTTATATCTTTATATGAATAGTTATGGTTCCATTAAAGGCAAGTTAAATTGTTTGTGATGAAATTATTATACAGGAAGACTCCTATATTCATTGTCACAAAACTCGCTTAAAAAATTAGAAATCAGTAAAAAAATGTTGTAATTTTCTAAATTTAAATTTTTTAATGTGTATTGCAATTGTTTGTGCTGTGATCACAAACCCCCCCCCCCCCTATAGCTGTGGATATTTTTACTTTACACGTAAGAATCTGCTTAAAATTTACCAATTAAAATCATGTACAAATTGTATCTTTTGAATTTCATTATCTTCAATTTTTATCACAAAAAGAATGAAAATGAAGAATGCTTTTTTTTTGATTGATGTTTTAATGTGTATATGTATTTTTTTTATAATGTTTGTGTTATAGGTATGTATATATCATTAAAAACGTGTTTGTATGTATGTCTGCATATAATTAAAAACATATATACTATACAATATTTTATTTCTGTTAGTTATTTTGATGATGTCAACTTAATTTTTTAGTTAAATTATACAAATAAATAAATAATCAAATGTCCTTTATTGCTCAGAAATACCTAATAAGTTTCAGCACTGGAAGTAACAAAGCTGGTATATGATCTTAAACTATAATTTGGCATTCTATAATTGCACCAAACCATGTACGATATTAAATTATATTACAATGTACGTAATATATATACATGTTAAAAACATCTGTACTATATGTTTTTTAAATGTGTATTATGTAGCATTCAGTATTATCTATAGATTTTGGATATTCAAGAGAGAGAACTTATACTAAATGGCATGGATACAAGGGTTCTGTTATACTTATCATCATTGGGAGTTATTTGTCATTGATTACAACTTTCTTAACATAGTTTATTTTAATGCCTAAAATTGAATAGTAATCTACATCACAAAATAATGAAGATTTTTTGCATCACTGAAATTTATAATTTGTTATGTATTTTCTTCTATATTTGTATGAATTTTTCAATGAAATACATTTGTTAACATTGAATAAAAATTGACAGCAATAGAAATAATTATAAAATTTTACTCAAATGCTAATTAATTGCATTTTTCAAACACTTGACATTTAGATACTTATGTAACTGTGTAATCATATAAAAATTTATATTTTATATTTATATGTATAGCTATTCTAATTAGATATAGATAAAAGATAAAAAGTTATAAAAAAAAATTTGAAGTCAGAATTATGTGATTGTGGTTACACAAACACATAAATCTATTTTACCAGTTAATGCAGAAAGGTAAGTTGAGAATTTCACTCAGGTTGTGTACTAATCTAAATTATTGAAGATGAATAAAGTAAAAGAAAATTGAGAGAAAATGAAAACGTATTGATGATTAATTTAATTGTAAATATTAGCAATAATTATTAATGTTTAAATTTTGTAGAAGATACTTGCATTTCACTCAGTCACATATATTTTTTTTAGACCTTTTTAATACTGAATATCTTAGGGAGTATTGATATTATTACTGTATTTTGATTTTATCGTGAAAATTGTGTTTTTAAATGTCATTTATATTATTTACATAAGCTACATCTATATAACTTTATATATTAATATATTGCAATAATTTGTACCATTAAAGTTAATCTTAAATCTATATGCATGTATGTTGTTTTGGTCTGAAGGCATGTTAAGTAAGACAAAATGTTAACACTTGATTATCTTTGCACGATAGTTTACCATTGCTTTTTACTTAATTAACTCAATTTATTCAAAATTTTAAGCCACATCTTAGATTTTAATGAATATCACATTATTAAGGTCCTATTAGAAATATATATATATATAGACACACTGATATAAAATATAGTATAATTTGTGTCAGAAAAGTTTTTTTAAAGCAAGATTGATTTTGTTTTTTTTAGTTTAATTCAATATTAACGCATCTTATGTAATTTTTTATGGACTAAGAAAATTTATATTTTAATAAAGAAATAACTAAAATGTTGCTTCAAAATTAGTGTGTGCTATCATGCATTAATTTTTAAATTTGATGTTATTTGACTTAAGAGGCTAGCAAGAGTTAAAAAGATTGATTGTTCTGTCTTTTTTTTTTTTTAATTTTATTTTAATGTCTTACTGCAAATAATTATACAAACAAATTTCTCCCCACTATTCTTGATAGCACTTTCTGCATTGAGATTATTTATCAACTCGATTTTTCATATTATTTGTCACTAGCTTATCATCATTCATTTCTTTCTTGAAAGAATTTTTTTTTTTAGTGCTTGTCAGCTTAGATTAATTTATATTTCATTACAATGTAGTTTTATATATGTTAAGTTCTCTGTCAGAACGTGGATTGGGATTAAAAGCATAGAGTATTACAATTGAAAAATAACACTTAATACCATAGGTCAGGTCCTGCAAGGCTTGATGCAAAGATAAAATTCATGGTCCATGAACCCTGGCCTAACTCTGTCACTCTTATGACAGAATTTCTTATAAACTGAGCAATAAGCCATTTATAATAATAATGATGATGATGATTATTATTATTTAATATAGTTTGAAATATACAAACCATTTACAGTCAGTCAATCTAAATATATATACAGTAAAGCTAAAGTAGCAGTATAATAGTAATATGAAAGACATATAATTAGTATTTCTTATAGTATAGATTTCATTATGTTTAGAAATTTAGCTTTATCTATAGATAAAATGTCTATTTCTAATTTTTTTTACAAAACAGAGTGGTTTGTATTTAGTAGTTAATATTTCTATTTTTTAACCATACCACCTGTTTCTTATTAATTCTTTAAAATTTAATTTTAGTTATACAATTTGATAGGCATAAGTTCTAGTGTAAAATATTATATAATAATATTAGATCTTTTAATTGTCTTTAAGTGAAAGGTAATATTTCTTTTGATTTGCATAACATATTCATCATTGTTACATTGATTCTAGTCCATATTTTTGATCCAAAGTGTACCATAGACAATACTAGAGCTTTAAATAATATAATTTTCATTTATTATTATTATATCATCATCATCATTATCATAGATAATCATTTGCCATTCACTTAGCATAATTTTTAGTATCTCAAAATTCAATCTCCATACTAAAATAATGAAGCCTGATACATTATTATGCTTTTATTTTGGGGGCAAGGGAGAGCAAATGAAATATTTTTATGCCTTTATTATAGAACAATGAGGAAAAGATAAAAAAGGTCATATGATGCAATAATTAGCATATTGCTTGTTTTGTCTTTAGTCTGGAGTTTGTACTCAGAGAAGAATGTGGAAAAAGTTTTCATGCATTTGGGAATTTTTCAAGAAAGCTCAGAATTTTTCAGGTAATATACTTATAGTTAACTCACTAATCATCCCATATTGGTCTAGAAATGTATCTAGTTGTCTTTCTTTTTTAACTAGAGGATAAAGAAAATTTCAAATGATTTGATTTGTACTGAAAAATACCAATGCATTATCTATACAAATAAAAAAGCAACAATTTTAATATTACATAGCCTATATTATTGATGAGAAAGAATGTATGTTAAATTTCTATGGATTTTGAGACCATTATTTATCTTTTCACAAATGCTTATTTTAACTCATTTTTTTTGAATACTTAGTATTTTATAGTATGTCTGCAAATACATTCTTAAATTGCCTCTGATATACAATCATATTTATACATTTTTGATTTCTTATTTATCACTATCTTTATCAATCACTAACTACAGGAGAAAGATTTTTCCAGTATGAGTTGTTGTAAATGTTTTTAATCACATCTTAAAGTTTCTAAGAATTTTTCATTTCATAGCGACATTTTCAAATTGTCCTAGTTCATTGAGTATTCTATTTTCCTGCTATATTTCATGTTTTCTTAATTTTTGGATTTTTTGCACTATAATTTTTAATGTATTTCTGTTTTTACTATTATCAGTTAATACAATTTTTTCTTAAACACTTTAAAGTTCATATTTTTTCAATTTATTTATCTTATGATCTTGTTACTCCAGAATCAAACATACAGATTCTTTTAGTTGGAACTCATTCCAATTAGTTACTCTTATAAAAAGCCAACTATTTAAATTTGGGAATGACTTATCTGTGTTCTAAGTTTATTATTTTTAATTTGCTGATCAGCAATAACTAAGGTATTTAAGTGGAACATGTCTTCTTCAAAATTATTAGTGCAAGTAAATCATTATCTTGTAATGAAGCATCTAACTTTCTCTTTTATTTATAATATGATTACAATTATTGTCAGAATATATTATGTTGTCACTTATTCGTCTATTATTCCATTTGATTGGTCAAAGTGATACATAGTCCTGAACTGAGTGTTGTATATTAATAGTATAACAATTAAGGTGAATTGTAATGAAATAGAATACATATAGTATTAAAGGTACTGGGGAATGATGATGGTTAAGTGATTATTGTTTGATTATATGTCAAAAGTCAATAGATTTTTAAAATCTAAAATTATTTTTAATGATACTATATTTTATAATAAAGTAAAGAATTAAATAACCTTAAAT